>CM035155.1:87482472-87744924 GCA_020205615.1 Panax quinquefolius | reverse complement strand
TATATATATTCATAACATTTAAATATATTCATTGTATCTTTATTAGATACTGCAATCCCCTATCATAGAAAGGGTGTTCTTTCGATCTAAGAATCCTTACCATCAATTGGTTTGGATAGCTTTTATAAAACTTCATAAACATGTCGTAGAACAAAGGTTCAGACTCTATTACTTGCAACACAATAAATTTGGATACTTGCTCAATACAATTTAGAGTAAGTTTAGGGGAACTTGCTTAACAAAATTACGGTTCAAGGAACTTGCTTACGGTATGCATCGAATAAAGTAATGCAAGGGTTTAGGATACTTGCACAATCAAATGGTGAAGTTTAAGGAAACTTGCCTGTTTGCTCAGCTGCAGTATAATACTAGCTTTAACTAACTTGCGTTGAAACGACCTAACATTAACAAGTCGGTCATTCAATCAGTATGTGTAAACTAATACGAGTCTACACTTAAAAGAATATGGACATCACATAACATGCTTCTCAACACATTATATGACCTATTGGTCACACATTACAAATTAAAGTAATCGTATAAGCATGCCTTAACTTTCAAAACCAATAATAGCTCATCTTGGCAAGATCTGCGGATTTGGTAGCATTTGCTTGTGTCCCTTAGCTGAACAGAGCTTGAGCTTGACTCTCTTGACTCTAGTCCAATTCTAACACACTAATCACACATACATTTTAACATACATACATGCTAGAGTTTCACATATACCACATGATCTACTTGAGTTCATTACCACAAGTTTAACTTACACATTATATGTCATTAAAACATAAAAAGTCACGTAATCATCATGCTTAACACAATCTTGGCAATACAATACTTAGTAGTCATGCTCGTATATAGACAACAAATGTATACCTTACTCACATAATCCATATTCTAGAAATTTCCCTTTTTATGACCATGTGTGAATAAGTGAAAACCATACATTAACCAAACGATGTATATGTCAATATGTCTATAGGTATAATTAATCCCAATACACATGCTTGCATGGTCATAACATACGTTATTCATTACGTGATGACATTAGCTTCATCATTCTATTTTTCTTTGAACTTTTTAAATCTTAAAACTCTCACATTTATAACATATACAAGCCACATATGCATGTTCAAATGGTGGGATCTTATAACAAATGTAGTTCACTTTTCTCATAAATCTCATTTCAATATAGTATTGTGTATAATCATTCATACCATGCATATCATATGCATGTTAAAATAGTTTACAATCTTGTTATAAGTACTAAAAAGTCTTAGTCAAGTAAAAACATCTTTTGAAATCATAAATCTCATTTCAACCTAGTATAATTATAAGTGCACGAGAAAAAAATTGTTACATCATGCCCTTAATACTATTCGTGCAGTTGGCCATTCTTTGAATGAGAGAGATAAGCAAACTCTATTTATGAGCCTTAACCCATAATCAATCTTCTTGAATTAAACATGCTTCATAACGACATTTAAGAGTTCAAGGTTGTAAGGCTACTTCCTAAATACATTATAGCATGCTAATTCAGTTAGCATTTTAAGTAATTTCAAAATAAAAACCCATTTCAAGAACACAAGTTAAGATTTTATACCTCTTGGCTTGAATTTGGCTTAACACTAAGTATGCTCCCAAACTTATAAGCAACTTAGAACTCTCAAAATTAAACTTAAACAAAGAACAAAATTAAATTTGGAGCTAGTTTTTATAGAAGAAACTATGAACTAGACATTGGCTTTACACAAGATTGGAGCTCATGGTGCAAAGGAAAAACACAATGGTTGCTAAAGAGTGGTTCACCAACTAATTTCTAGCCATCATTCCTACACAACTCTAGCCTTTTTGGAAAATACGTAATTTAGCTTCAAGCTACTATTCATGTACTTGACGACAATCATTTTGGGACAAGGAAATAATTCTCAGCATTTTGCAAACAATGAAATGCAACATTTGGCTTATACCATATATACACATAATATAGACTTTGGTTATCAAATAGGTCTACACCATTTATTTCACATAACATAGGTTATAATGATTTAAAGAGCATACAATGTACTTCCTAATTACAAGGTATTTAGTAGTGCACATACATATATCATTATTATTATGCAACTCACATTAATGCAAATAACTCTTGCTATATAGTCTATATATAATATATGTGCATATTAATGTATCACCTTGTGCTATATAAAATATATAGTTAACTACCATATAATAAAGGTTTATTATATTGCATGCTTGCACAAATAAATCAAGTAAACATATCATCATTTTATAAACTATTAATCTATTACACATTAATTATTATTTATTCATAATAATTATTAATTAACACATTATCAATTAATTACTCATAAATGCAATTAATCAATACGTTCAACTCTTACTACTATATTCAAATAAATTGAATATTTAATTAAAAAATCTTATCAATTCCTTGATATTAAATTCTTAGGGTTAGTCCACCAATTTAAATCAACTATTAGTGACTCCCTTTAATCATTTCGTAAATTCATATAACCACATAAGGTTTAAATAAACTCACAAAACTAACTCATTAAAATTAAATCACATATTTAATCACAGAGCCACATCAATTCGTCTTTCTTCTTAATAAACAACATCGGTGCTCCCCATGGAAACACACTCGGCTGAATATATTTCTTATCGAGCAATTCTTGCAGTTGCACCATCAACTCCTTCATCTCTATCAGGGCCATTCTGTATGGTGCCTTAGATATCGGGGCCGTTCCTGGTAGTAAATCAATCACGAAATCAATTTGTCGATCTGGCGAAAGACCCGGCAAATCGCTGGAAATACGTCTGCAAAATCTCTTATGATCGGTATTTCTTCCAACTTCGCACTCTTCTTTTGTGTATCGATGATGTAGGCTAAGTATTCTACACATCCTTGTCTCAACAACTTCTTGGCTTGCACCACCGTCAGACAACTTACTTGTCGAGGTGACTTACTGCCAAAGAACACAACCTTTGACGGAGTCATAAGGTTAACACACTTTCTTTGGCAATCAATTACTGCTCCGTAATTGAATAACCAATTCATTCCCAGTATAACATCAAAATCACCAAGTCTAATTGGTATCAAATCTACCATGATCTCGTGAACTTTTATGACCACTATAAAATTCCTCTACACAAATCTAACAGGAAACACTTCCTTATTCGCAATCTCTATTCTTAAGGGAAATTATAATTCTTCTTGAGGCAAATCTAAATTCTGAGCAAATTCATCGGAATCAGAATTAATACCATTAATCAGAATGATACCTGACACCACATCCTTAGGCTATACAACATCCTGCGGTCATATTGAAAGTCCTCGCAGTAGGTCGGCTCGATTGTGCTGGTCCAGTGATAGTCAATGCACCACCACCGTTGTTGTTTCCTTTTTCGCCACTTGCACTTCCCGCTGGCTTCTTAGGACAATCATGAGCCATGTGATCCTTTGAACCACAGGTAAAACATGTTCCTTTCTTAGGACTAAAACAATTTGGTGCAATGTGTCCCTCCTGACCACAGTTAAAACACACTCTCTTTCCCTTCAAACATACCCGAGTATGTTTCTTCCCTCAAGTTGCACAAGCCTCAAACTTTTTCTTCTGCTAATTTCCTTGTTGTCCTCCCGCCGTTGAATTCTCGCTCCACTTACTTTTCTGACTGTTACTTCCAACATTACTACCACCCGCCTTATTCTCATTCTCATTCTTCCTCTTCTTCTGTTCTTGGTTGTACTTGGTCAAAGCATCGCTTCCACCTTCCGCGATAATTGCCTTCTCCAGTACAACCGTAAATGTGTTCAGCTGGAACATTGAAACCTTGCTGTAAAGCCAGGGCTTCAATCCTTGTTCGAACCTTTTCGCTTTATGCTCGTCGGTATTGACTTGATAAGTGGCAAACCTTGCCAATTCATTAAACTTCATAGCATACTCTGGCACCGTCATTGTTACTTGCTTCAATTTCAGAAACTGCACTTCCAGTTGATTCCGAGAACTTGCTGGAAAATACATTTCGAAAAATATTTCTTTGAATCTATCCCATGCTATCACTCCTTGTCCTCCACGAACCTTATTTTCTTGCCACTAGTAGCTAGCTTTAGACTTCAGCATGAACGTTGCGAACGCAGTCTTCTGATCTTCGTTAACTCTAGCAACTTTGAACACTTTCTCCATTTCCATGATCCAGGTTTGGGCTTCCACTAGATTCATAGACCCTTGAAACTCTGGCGGTCCAACCGCTTTGAATTCCTTGAAAGTCGTGACTTGAGCTTGCAGTTGATTTGCAAGTGCACTCGTCAATAAAGCTACCAACTGCTGAACCGGATTAGCATTGGTCTCGTTGTTATTATTAGTAGACCCCTCTGGAGGTGCTTGTTGACGTGGTTGTCTTCTTCTAGGAGGCATTTTCTGTTAAAATATACGCTTATTATCTCATTACTCAACTTCTTGGGTATTTAAAGTTTAACTTAAACATTCCAAGATTAAAGCTTTAACACATAATATTTCAAATAAACTCTAATATTTTATTCATTCATAAAGTTTTAGAACATCCTCAAAATAGCATAACCGCTATAAACATTCACTTTCCTAAACTAGACAAGTTTGAGGATTACATAATCATACTATCCCTTTATTTATGTCAAAATAAGGGATTCACAATTTATTTATTCACATAATTAGCCACATATTGTTATCACTCCTGTTCTATCTAGACATATTAAGACGTCGTAAGGCTTCCCAATGTTCCTCCTCTATGATACGATAAGCCGTCCTGCGATCCATCACGAACCACGGCGAATTCTAAAACTGAGGTGGGTAATAATAGACTCGATCATGGGCCCTATCAATCACCGAATTAAAAGCATAATCCATCTCATTCATCTTGGCTTTCTTCACTTGGACCTTAGCCTCAGCACGGTCTGCACGTTGAGTCACCTTCATCCATACATCCTCTGCTCGTGCACGCTTAGCTGATTCCTCCTTGAAATCATGTTTCAATTTCTCCATGTCAGTCATCATCTTCTCGTGTAATGCCAATAGGTCTTCATGCTGACTCTTTGTATGAGCTAAGTCCCACTCCGTGTTTCCAAGTTTCGAATCAAGTTCCTGAATCTCCGCATCCTTCTGCTGTTAGGTTTTAATGAAAATCAGAGTAGCAATCAAATTGCAAAATATAGCGGAAGCGAGATAAAATCAGATTTTAAAATTTTTCACAAACCGATTACGGATCATCCTTTATGCATATTATTAATTAAATGAAGAATAAGAAATTACGAAATCATACCCTTGTAGAAACGAGCTTCCTCAGTGCGAGTTTACCTCCTACTTTCTCATGATCTCCTTGAATCTCGGGTAGATTCCTTCCTTTGATCAATGTAAGCCACCCAAGTGTATGGCCTCTATAGGTGATCCACCGAGGAAGAGGAATTTTTCAAGAAGAAGGATTTGGCTCAAACCCTAGTTTTCCTATCTGAATAAGAAAAGGGGTGTACTCTCCAAATCTTGGAATTATGTATATTAGATATCTAATATAAGACTCCTCTTATAAAGATATTATATAACCTATTTTAATTAAAATAAGGTATTATTTATTTAATTAAACTCTTTTAATTAAATGGGCTCCCTAATCTATTAGGGATAATTAGTTAAACTCCTTTAACTAATTTTCTTTCCTAATCGATTAGGAATAAATGAGAGTACTAATATTAAATTAATTCCTAAACCTTTTAGAAATTAAAATAATAATAATTATAATAATATTAATAAGACTCCTCTTATTAATTTATATTTAATATTTCTAAAATATTAAATAATAAATATTAAGCTATTTAATTTATTCTATCACCATAGATTAAATTAAATATACTTAATATATTATTACAATTATGCCATTAACTTCTTAAATAATTATTCTTCCTTTTATGGTGTGACCCTTTAGGTTCTCCATATTAAGCAGGTTGTGAATAAATCAATTAGAACAATTCTAATCTAATTTAAATAAATAAATTAAATAAATAATTTATTTAAATAAATAATATTTATTCTCTGATAGGGATAAGCCTCCCTAGCGATCGGCGACTTTCCGGATAATATAGATTTCAACATTAATCATAAAAGAACCTTTGAGTAAATAGTTCTGCAAATACAATTCAATCCTTCCACCATACTATGTCCCGATTAAATATAAGACATGGAATTCTTTGTCAAGTCTTATTTTATTTAATTATATGTATTTCGATTCCTAAATGAACAACTCTAATGAATGCAAATTAGAAACTACTTTCTAATTTCATTCCACCTTAACCAAGATTCACGGGTTGTCATTTATCGAATCACATAGGACATTTCTCCTTTTACTAGAAGTGGTAGATTCTTTATTGATCATTCATTATCTTCATATATAACTTATTACACCCAAGCATACCCTTTGATATACTCTAAGAGTCTTAAGGAATAAGTCAAAGTGTAATTCATTATATATAAGATCTTATGATGATCTCAAGTCTAAGGATCATTTGTCTTACTATCACTATAGGAATTCCTATTAGCGGTAAGTAAAACTCCATTAGAAATTCCTTAGCGAGTCACGTTCGATGAACTTATTCTCTAATAAGCACCTACATACTTGCTTTAGTGTCTCCACACAAATGATCATGAGATCAATCATCCTCATCCAATGAGCAAGCAGCGTATGTACCAATCTATCCAGGATTCACTAATCCCCAATTTAGTAATCCAATGATTGGGAACTATTTTAGTTTTAAGCTTTCTAAGAATTTAGATCTCATTAGAATGATCATCATTATTATTCTAAAAGCGTTGCTTAAAACTATGGGTTTATCACATATTATTAAAAACGACACCATGTAGATAATAAATGCCTTTAATAAATAATTCTTTTATTAATAAATAAATAAGATTGATTACACGATATATGCTTTATCATCATACGTGATTGGCTTGTATGCATAATACTTTCAATCTCCCACTTTCACTAAAGCCGATCGTAGTGGTATCTCATACCCATCTTCTCTAAGTGACGATCAAGCTTCTTTGTTGTGTTAACGCTTTAGTAAATGGATCGCAATATTGTCTTGAGAGTCCACACGCTCCGGGTGGCGTCTCCTCTTTCGATGATCTCTACGATCAAATGAAATCGCCGCAACACGTGTTTGGATTTACGATGAGACACAGGTTCCTTAGCTTGCGCCTAATGCTCGGTGTTGTCGCGAGAATAAAGGCCTTTGGTCCTTTAATGCTAGGAACCACACCAAGTTGGTAATGAACTTCTTCATCAAACGACTTCCTTTGCGACTTCACTTGCGACTATGTACTCTGCCTCATCCTTTGAATCAACAGCTGTTTGCTTTCACTTTGGAACTTTTCAACTCACTGCTGCGCCACCATTTAAGGTAAACACATACCCAAAGCGGTTCTTTGTCATCTTGAGTGCGTTTGAAAACTTGAGTGCTGTGAAGCCCTCTAGTTTTAATTCGGACCCAAGTAGACAAGAAATACATCCTTAGTTCTTCTTAAGTACTTTAGGATATTTTTCTTTGCCTTCGGTGTTCTTCTCCTGGATTCGATGATATCGCTTGTTACACTAAGTGCATGAGCGACATACGGTCTAGTACATATCATACCGTACATGATAGATCCTATTGCTGAAGCATAAGGAATCTTACTCATACGGTTTCTCTCCTCAGGTGTCTTTGGGGCTTGTTTCTTGGAGAGATGTATTCCATGGCTCATCGGCATGAGACCTCTTTTGGAATCTTCCATGCTAAACCTTTTAGCATCATGTCGATGTCGTTCCTTGGGATAAGCCAAGCATCCTATTAGATCTATCTCTATAGATCTTTATCCCCAAAATATAGGATGCTTCTCCCAAGTCCTTCATGGAGAAGTGTTTAGATAACCAGATTTTAATTGTTTGCAGCATAGGAATATCATTCCCTATCAGTAATATATCATCAACATATAATACAAGGAATGAAATAGCGCTCCCCACTAACCTTCTTGTACACATGGTTCATCCTCATTTTTGATAAAATTAAACTTTTGATTGTCTCATCAAAGCGGATGTTCCACCTACGAGAAGCTTGCTTTAATCCATAAATGGATCATTGTAGCTTCTGAGACTTGATTTGTTCCAACCTTTGAAACAAATCCCTCTGGTTGTGTCATATACACATCCTCCTCAAGTTTCCCATTGAGGAAGGCCGTTTTCACGTCCATCCGCGATTTACGTAGTCATAGTAAGCTGCGATTGCAAGTAAAATCCGAATGGACTTGAGCATTGCTCTTTGGTGAGAAGGTTTTCGTCATAGTCAACTCCTTGTCTTTGTTTGAAACCTTTTGCAACGATCGGGCCTTATAGGTCTCTACCTTGCCAAATCTGCTCCAGTCTTTCTTTTAAAGACCCATTTACACCCAATAGGCTTAATGCCTTGGTGGTGAGACCAAAGTCCATACTTGGTTCTCATACATGGAGTCCATCTCGGATTTCATGGCTTCTTGCCACTTCTCTACGAGTCTTTACTACTCATAGCTTTGTTAAGTAATTCAATGGATCATCATCATCTATGATGTGTACCTCATTGTCATCTTCTATGACAAGTCCATACTGTCTGGCATCTTTGGTACTCTTCGATTCTGAATAGGGTGTGATGCATGAAGGAATCTCTACTTGGTTAGGTACCTCACTTTGATCTGTAGTATTTTGTGGTTCTTGAACTTCTTCAAGATATATCTTACTCCCTTGACCCCTTGAGGATAAACTCCTTTTCCAAGAAGGCAACATGTTTCATAACAAACACCTTTTGATCGGTTGGATGATAGAAATAATACCCCGATGTTTCTTTAGGGTATCCCACAAATCTACATTTGTCGGATCTAGTCTGCATGACTTATCGTTTTCAAACTTTTTGACATAAAATTTGGACAACCCCAAGTCTTAACATGCTTAAGATTTGGTTTCCTCCACAATCCATAACTCATATGGGGTCTTGGGGACGGATTTTGTAGGTACCTTGTTAAGTAGGTACGCAGCCGATTCTAGGGCATATCCCCAGAAGGAAACTGGAAGGTCGGTAAAACTCATCATAGATCGAACCATGTCCAACAATGTTCGATTTCTCCTTTCAGATACACCATTCATCTGTGGCATCCCTGGTGGAGTCCATTGTGAGATTATACCATTTTCTTTGAGATAATTGAGAAACTCACCACTTAAGTATTCTCCTCCTCGATCAGATCGAAGAATCTTAATACTCTTACCGATTTGCTTCTCAACTTCACTTACGAACTCTTTGAACTTTTCAAATGATTCAAATTTGTATTTCATTAAATACACATATCCAAATCTTGAGTGGTCGTCGGTGAATGTAATAAAATAAGAATACCCCTCCTAAATGCGATTCGTTGTCATAGGTCCACATCACATACGTGTGTACCAGCGCTAACAACATCTGTAACTCTTTCTCCTTTTCCACTAAAAGGAGATTTAGTCATTTTACCCATGAGACAAGATTCACGGGTTGGATATGATTCATAATCAGATAGCTCTAGGAGCCCATCTTTATGCAACTTGGATAATCTTGTTTCATTAATATGGCCATGAAGTCTACTGATTGCCACATGAAGGTATAATTAACATCATCTCTTTTCCTTTTCTTAGTTTGTTCAATTTGAAATATATTTTCATGCAAGTCAGTATATAAAGTCCATTTCGCAAATTACCAACACCATATAAAATATTATCATTATAAATGGAACAAGCATTGTTCTTTATTATAATATTAAAACCATCCATAACCAATACGAGAGATAGAAATAATGTTTCTAATGATATTTGGAACAAAATAACAATTATTTAAATTAATGAACTTGCAGTAAGCGGTCTTTAAACAATAAGTCCCTACAATTAATGCAAAGAACCTTTGCTCCATTTCCCACTCGTAGGGCGACCTCATCCTTCTTTCGACTTTCTACTTGACCGGTCCTGCATATTATTACATATGTGAGAACCACTTAGGTATCCAATACCCAGTAGAAGATTGACTTTCGGAAAAATTAATTTCAATCATAAATAAACCTTGATTAGGATTGAAGCTTCTCCAAGCTTCTTACGCTTTTGTTCTGCGAGATAATCCTTGCGGTTCCTCTTCCCGATGACGGCTTATTGCAATGGAAGCAAATTCCTTTGCTAATTTGGATCAGGTTTCTTTTGATCCTTCACTTTCGCCTTTCCCTTAGCCTTCTTGGATTTCTTCTTTTGAGAAAATACCTTGGGCCTCTTCCTTTTCTTGGAAGAATCATCCACCGAAGAAGACATGGTTCTTCTTGGATGGGAAGTGACCTTGATGATTTTCAACATGTTAAGTAATTGAGCGGTGACATCCAACTTATTCATGTGAAAATTCACAACAAATTGTTAAAAGGTGTGCAGGGAGTAGCTGCAAGACTAAATCTTGACTCAACTCCCCATCCATGTGAACCCAAGCTATCCAAGGCGTTCAATTAGATTGATCATCTTTAGGACATGAGTCTCAAGCGGCGGTGCCCTCGGTCATCAAGAGATCGGAAGAGCTCCTTAGATATTTCATATCTAGCGATCTACTTTGCTCACCATACTGACTCTCCAAGGTGCGATAGCATAGTAGGAGCATCCATGTTTTCATCTTGTGGCTGAAGCTCGTTACTCGTGGATGCGAGCATGATGCATTGAGCCCACAGATGCATCATCTTGCCCTTTGTTTAAAAGTAGCAATCTCTTCCTCGGAGAATTTGTCTCGCAACCTGCAGTGCTGGCGAATTTAGGACATAAGAAATCTTTTCAAGCCGGTGAGAACAATTCTCGATTCCTCAACCAAATTCGTGTAGTTGATCCGGTCGGTTTGTTAGCATCAAGTATGCTTCGTGATTGAAATTAGTGAATGTGACATTTTCAAAATTCTGCATGTAAAAAGACAATATTTTAGCAAACATTCATTTATTAATTACCAAAATAAATTAGGTCTTATTTTATATTGGTATCTCCCACTATTTTCTTCAAACTATATTACCCTCATTTATATAGTTCGGCAAAATCTAATTAAAGTTTTTTTGCTAGTGAGAATAAGGATCTCATTTCAAATATATATAGCCTTGTGGTGACACTGACAAACTATATATAAATAAATAGGTAGACAACTCCTTGTCAATTACATCAACATGTAACTCCTTATATTTTGCCTCTTGGATTATTTTGATCAAGTGGTGGCACATCAGAATCAAAATTATCTAAGTTAAGTCCAACCTAGCACTTCCATATATTCAAAAAAGAAAAATATCGCCCTTGTGGTGACACAACAAAACAATATTGTTCAATTTTCTTTATAAGCATCAAATGTGATAAATTAACATCTTAAATACTTAATACTTGCCTTGTGGTGACACTGACAAACTCATATTAAATATTTAATACTCTATTAATTTTATCATGCTTAGAAAGCGACGTTCGATATTCTAAATATCTTTGAGCGCTTAAGACTTAATAAAAATTTTTGAGGATTTGTTATTATTTGTCTCATCTTGTTTTTAGCGCATACGTGCAAATATATATAAAATCGCGTCATATTATTAAACATGCGAAGCATGTTTGCATAATATATATATATATATAATACTAGCATGCATATAGAATACTATATTCTACGGATTGATTATGGACTTTTATTCTAGTTTGGTTCACTAGAGCCACCAAGTGAACCAAAAGGTCAAAACCCTAGGGTGCAAAGAATAAACATTTAAATATAACTATTACATTTAAACCGGGCTCCATTACAAGCGGGTCTTCAAGCGCTCCTTGATCTAGGTTCTTCAAAAAAATTCTAACTAATCCTATTACATTAAACTATTTAATTTAAATAGAAACCTTGATCGTGATCGAGGGAAGTACATAGGAGAGAGATAGAATTTACATCAAAGAAAACAAGAGAAAAGGCGAAGTACGTGAGACCCCATTTAATAAAACCCATTCATTCAAACATCGACTAAAATAAATCCAATCATATTGGTCGATTGTCCATAATCAATCCCATTTATTATCATACATATCATCATATGTATCGATAAATTAAATCATTCCATATATATATGAGTATCATTTAATGGGCAATTTTATGTTGCATGAAATCCAATTTCAAGATTAAAATAAACTCTTTTATTTTAATTATAAAATAATTAAGATTATATATATATATATATATAATATATATATATATATATATATATATATATATAATAAAAGTGCTCCTTGCTCCTTATTACTAAAAAGGACTATCTTTGTTAATTTCTTTGGACAATTATACTACGTGGACCATGAATATCATCCTAGGCATAATACATATACCCTGCCACGTCCCACTCTTGATTCACGCCAAAAAAAAAAAAAAATTTGTATCCTGTTCACCAGATTTCGGCCAACATGGTGCCAAAAAAAAAAAAAAAAAAAATTGGCTGCAATGTTATATATATATATATATATATACATGAGACAATGAATGCGTATATATATATATATATATATATATATATATATATATATATATATATATAATAATAATAATAATATATACTATATATATATACTTGATAATACGGAAATTGATAGCAGGTCACGGTTTTTGTTTTTGTTTTTTTTTTTTTTTTTTTCTTCTTCGGCAATCATGCCCTTTAAAAAAAAAATTCCGAAAACCTTTTTTTTTTTTTTCATAAAATAATAATTTTATACAACAAGTTATGCCCAATAAATTATTCAAAATACATACCCATACATATATGGAATCAAAATAATTAATAATTAACATAAAGTTTGGCTCATGATACCACTGTTAGGTTTTAATGAAAATCAGAGTAGCAATCAAATTGCAAAATATAGCGGAAGCGAGATAAAATCAGATTTTAAAATTTTTCACAAACCAATTACCCGGATCATCCTTTATGCATATTATTAATTAAACGAAGAATAAGAAATTACGAAATCATACCCTTGTAGAAACGAGCTTCCTCAGTGCGAGTTCACCTCCTACTTCTCATGATCTCCTTGAATCTCGGGTAGATTCCTTCCTTTGATCAATGTAAGCCACCCAGTGTATGGCCTCTTATAGGTGATCCACCAAGGAAGAGGAATTATTCAAGAAGAAGGGATTTGGCTCAAACCCTAGTTTTTCCTATCTGAATAAGAAAAGGGGTGTACTCTCCAAATCTTGGAATTACGTATATTAGATATCTAATATAAGACTCCTCTTATAAAGATATTATATAACCCTATTTTAATTAAAATAAGGTATTATTTATTTAATTAAACTCTTTTAATTAAATGGGCTCCCTAAATCTATTAGGGATAATTAGTTAAACTCCTTTAACTAATTTTCTTTCCTAATCCAATTAGGAATAAATGAGAGTACTAATATTAAATTAATTCCTAAACCTTTTAGAAATTAAAATAATAATAATTATAATAATATTAATAAGACTCCTCTTATTAATTTATATTTAATATTTCTAAAATATTAAATAATAAATATTAAGCTATTTAATTTATTCTATCACCATAGATTAAATTAAATATACTTAAATATATTATTACAATTATGCCATTAACTTCTTAAATAATTATTCTTCCTTTTTATGGTGTGACCCTTTAGGTTCTCCATATTAAGCGGTTGTGAATAAATCAATTAGAACAATTCTAATCTAATTTAAATAAATAAATTAAATAAATAATTTATTTAAATAAATAATATTTATTCTACAATAGGGATAAGCCTCCCTAGCGATCGGCGACTTTCCGGATAATATAGATTTCAACATTAATCATAAAAGAACCTTTGAGTAAATAGTTACAATACAATTCAATCCTTCCACCATACTATGTCCCAATTAAATATAAGACATGGAATTCTTTGTCAAGTCTTATTTTATTTAATTATATGTATTTCGATTCCTAAATGAACAACTCCTAATGAATGCAAATTAGAAACTACTTTCTAATTTCATTCCACCTTGGCCAAGGATTCATGGGTTGTCATTTATCGAATCACATAGGACATTTCTCCTTTTACTAGAAGTGGTAGATTCTTTATTGATCACTCATTATCTTCATATATAACTTATTACACCCAAGCATACCCTTTGATATACTCTAAGAGTCTTAAGGAATAAGTCAAAGTGTAATTCATTATATATAAGATACTATGATGATCTCAAGTCTGAGGATCATTTGTACTACTATCTATCACTATAGGAATTTCTATTGACAGGTAAGTAAAACTCCATTAGGAATTCCTTAGCGAGTCACGTTCAGTGAACTTATTCTCTAATAAGCACCTACATACTTGCTTTAGTGTCTCCACACAAATGATCATGAGATCAATCATCCTCATCCAATGAGCAAGCAACGTATGTACCAATCTATCCGGATTCACTAATCCCCAATTTAGTAATCCAATGATTGGGAACTATTTTAGTTTTAAGCTTTCTAAGAATTTAGATCTCATTAGAATGATCATCATCATTATTCTAAAAGCGTTTCTTAAAACTATGGGTTTATCACATATTATTAAAACAGCACCATGTAGATAATAAATGCCTTTAATAAATAATTCTTTTATTAATAAATAAATAAGATTGATTACACAGTATATGCTTTATCATCATACATGATTGGCTTGTATGCATAATACTTTCATCTGCTCCATTGAAGAATGATGCATCTCAACCATCTCCTTCAACTCCTCAACCTCGTCCTGTAATTCTACATTACGGTCATACAGAGCGTCATACATCTTCGCTGATATGGAGTTTGGTGGAAACTCCTCAGGATCCTCTTCCTCATCATCTTCAGAACTATTCTCCTTGGGATCGGTTACAGGCTCATCCTCCTGGATCAACTGCTCCCGTACTACATGTATATCCCTTGGCTCATCATCTATAGGTATTTGAGGTATCACTTCTCTAGCTAGACTGGATCCTCCTTCATTAGACATCCTGACAACAAAATATTTTAAGTTTTACTTAACATTTTCGATACTCGCGAGTACATAAGTTATTAACACATAGCACATAATGTCTTTTATTATTTAACTTCAATGGATACCTTAATTGTAAGACCCCAACTTTTTAAATAAAGATTATTTTTCTATAAATATTATTTTTAAATATTATGGAAGGAATTTGATATAATGTTATAGTTGTGGGTAATATTTATAAATTTTTCAAAGTACGCAAGTTGTTATAAAATATTCGTTTGGTCGGGGAATATTCTTTTTGTAGGGGAATATTTGTGCGGCGACACAATCATTAGTGGACCCCCTAGCGGAATTATTGTCGGAGTTAGAAAGCGACAAAAATATTTCTATGAAAATAACTAGGAAGTATTCTGAATTAACCTTTGTTGGAATACATAGTGGTTAAAATACTGATAATGCAGCGTTGTTCAAACGAGCTGATACTGCGGTATTGCGCGTATTTTTGAATTATTGATTCTTACGTAAGAAGGCTTTACTCGATAATTGTTACGATAATTCTTGTTTAATATTTTATTGATTCAATAATTGCTACGTTGATATTTTGATTCAATAATTGTCAATACATATATTTATTTCAAATCAATAATTCATTTAAATATATTATTAAAATATTATATTATAGTAGTATGATGTGATTATATGATAGTATGTTTTTTATATATAATTTGAATGGTAACATTATTATAATAAATTCATTGTATAAAAGTAAAATGAGGTGGAAGAGAACAATTTAAATTTGAATTCTGATGATGTAAGCGATGATGTCATCGGAACGATGAGGTAAGCAATGATGTCATCGGAAGGATGATGTAAGCAATGATGTCATATGATTGATGATGTAAGCAATGATGTCATATGATCGATGATGTAAGCGATGATGTCATAAATTATGGCGAAAAGACTATTTTACCCTTACTCTACCAAGATTATAAATAGAAACTAATTCCTTCATTATTTTTCACGAATTCACTAAAGTTATAGAGCGAGAAAGAATAGAGAGAATAAGAGAGAAAGAAGAAGAATTTTATGTTACTACAATATTGCGGTATCCAATTTCCTACGAAGGTAAGGGGTATTATTTCTTTCGTAATCATGAAGAGAACTTCTGTTATTCCATTTTTTTATATTACATTGGAATAACTTTTTATCTGTGATCTACCCTATACTTGGTGAAATTCTTCTGTTATTCCATTTTTTATCATTATGTTGGAATAACATGTCTATTCGAAGTACCACATACATGGTGAAATTCTTCTATTATTCCATTCTTTATTATTTTGTTAGAACATCACATGCATGCGTTTACGCGTGACACAGTTAAGATTATTTATTATTACATTGGAACATCCTGTCGATGTGAATTTACTTTGACGTTTGGTTCCATTATTTATTATTACATTGGAATAAACATGCATGCGATTCATCGCATGCTCGGTGATTTCTTTTGTTATCTAATTCTTTATTATACTCGGTTGGTTAAAGTTTTGACTTCTATACTCCATGAAATTAGTGGAATATCATTGATATTTGCGCATCCGTCGATATCTTTTCATGGAAATATTCTTCTGAGCATTCTTGAGTTTTACTCTACAAAGAAGTATCATGTTGACAATTTGGACGTTATTTGTTCCTGGATAAATTAATTCTTGAACTTGTTTTATTGAATTCTTATATCATTGTCATCATCCTCGTGTTTATATTATCTTTGAAAGTCATCGTGGTTCTGTAGTGCATAAATGGACTTGGTATGATTATGACCAGGGATTATTCGGTGTAATCATGACCATAATGTTACAAATGATGTGGAAAAAGTCCTCATGGCCCGTAATGCATTGATGGACAGTTGTTGGAATGATCATGACCATTGATGAATACATGAATATCCTTGGTCGTAGTGCATGAATAATTTTTGGTTGTGATACTAATGAATATCTTTTGTCGTAGTGCAGGGATGATGCGGATTATTTATTAAGCTGAGTCTCAGCGATAAAAGTGATGAAAAACCTTTTAAATCATAAAAGATAGTAGATTTTATTCTCTACCTGACTCTTTTAATGGATTGCTTATTTCACTGTAGTTAAACTTGATGTTTGTTATATTTTATCTGTTTAACATTGTTGAAGGCTAATGATAATTTATTCTGCATTATCTTAGTCATAATATTTCTTACTGGGCTAGTTGAGCTCACCATTTCTTTCAATGTTCTCTTCAGGAAATGAGAACGTAGTCGGGACTAGTCGAGGAACAGAATGACGGTCCAGATGATAGTTTTAGTAGTCCTAACTATTCTATTAAATAGTGTGAAAATAAATGTAAAGAGGTCTCTTTTGAGTGTGGATATTGTCTAGATGACAATATTTTTTATTAAACTCTCAATTTACGTTTTGTCGTATTTTACATGACAACTGTATTAGTAATTTGTATTTGAATTTTGTACCATGTATTTGGCGACTTAAGATGGGTGATGTATACCTATTTTGGGGGCGTCACAGTTGGTATCAAAGCTTAGGGATATGATCCTTGATTAAGATGTGAGACAAGAACTAGGAGGGGAGAGACGGGGAATTCCTTCGCTAGTATGACCTACCTAAGTTTATTTGGTATTTAATTGGTCGGTCAGAGTATAGGGATAATATGTGATATGTTAATTAACCCTTGTTTTGTGGCAGTATTTGAAAATGACATCCGAGAATGTTGAGAACATCAATGGAGCACAGGAGACCGTTGAGTCTCCACAGATCAATAATCAGGATAATATGCATCAGGAAGGCGACAATCCTTGGGCAAACAACAACACGGACCGGATGATGAACGATGGAATGTTCAGAGGCTTTATACAATTCATGCAACATCAGGCAAGAGAGGCTCCTGTCCAAAATGCAGGTGGAAACACTAGCAACTCTCGGACGGTCACCGCTAAGCAGTTCAAGGAACTGGGACCACCAGAGTTTTTTGGAGAGCCAAAACCACTTAAGGCGGAGATGTGGATAAAGCATATCAACAAGATATTTTATGTTATAGGATGCTCCGAGGAGCAAAAGGTTCCCTTTGCCACCTTCATGTTGCGGGCAGAGGTAGATTACTGGTGGGAATCTGTAAAGCGTACTCAACTTGCCGAACTGAAGATGTCTTGGGAGATGTTCCAAGAACTGTTCAACGACATGTACTTTCCCGAAAGTATTAAATCACATGAAAGAGGTAGAGTTCATCAAGTTTGGAGCAAAACAACATGACCGTGTCACGATGCGAAGCCAAGTTTTTGCCGAGTTGTCGGTTTGCGTCTCATTTGGTTGATAATGAGGAGAGAATGGCGTGAATGTTTCTAAGAGGTTTGAAACCCAGAGATACATCAATATCTTTTCTCTCATAAAGCGTGTTTGTATTAGGATGTTGTTAATAGGGCTCGATTATTGGAGCGGGATAATGAGTCAACCCAACCAAAAGAGAGCAAAAGACAAATGATAATACCGGTGATACTTGATCATCGAGCGGTGATGATAAGCGTGGAGGAATCAACATGCCGAAATGGTAACCACGCCGATGGCAATCATGGCCAAAATAATAAGAATGAACATTTCAAGAAGAGGAGATTCAACAATGATGGAAAAGGCGTCGGCATCGGCTTTTGTCGTTAAGGAAGGAGAACGACCACCTATCATATGCTTCAAATGTGGAGGAGAGGGACACATTAGTCCAAACTGCGCAATGCCATCCAAAGCATGTTACAATTGTGGAAAAGAAGGTCACCTGGCCCGATTTTGTCATGCACCGAAGACAAGTCCAGCTGGGATGGAGGCATCAAAGGTTGTCCCAAACAAGACAAAACTGGTAGTTCAAGGGAGAGCATTTGTCGTGACCTCCCAGAAAGCAAGGAACTCAAACGAGATCATCACGGTTAAGCTTATCATAAACTCTAGCGAAGAATATACCTTATTTGATACTGGTTTTACCCATTCTTTTATTTCTCCTACCTGTGCTCAATGTTTAAATTTGACTCCGGAGAAATTGGACCTTGACTTATCTATTGAAACTCCATTGGGAAAACCTTCATTACATCGACTGTTTATAATTCTTGTTTGGTTCAAATCGGTACCCACAAATTACCTGTCGATCTTATTTCATTGAAAATACTTGCATTTGACGTAATTCTAGGGATTGATTGGTTAACTACTCATCATGCAAAAATTGATTGTTTTTGTAAGGTTGTTATCTTTCATATTCCTAACCAACCTATTATGCGAATTCAAGCAACCAAACCATTAAAATCAATCACTGTCATCTCAAGCCATAAAGCTATTCATTTATTAAAAAATGGATGTCAAGCTTTCTTAGCTCATGTCACAGATCTAAACAACAATACGTCAGTTTTGAATGATATTTTTATTGTTAATAAATTTCCTGACGTATTCCCTGAAGAACTTCTTGGCCTACCCCCAGAGCGTGAAATTGAATTTTGTATCGACCTTGAACCCGGTACAAAACCCATTTCCAAAGCCCCATATCGAATGGCTCCTATTGAACTTCAGGAGTTAAAGACCCAACTGCAGGAAATATTAGACATTGGCTTTATTCGTCCTAGTATTTCTCCTTGGGGTGCTCCTGTTCTATTCATGAAAAAGAAAGATGGGAGTATGCGACTTTGTATTGATTTGCGGGAGTTGAATCATGTCACCATCAAAAATAGGTACCCATTGCCACGTATTGATGATCAGTTTGACCAGTTATAAGGAGCCAAATTCTTTTCAAAGATTGATCTTCGTTCTGGATATCACCAATTGAAGATTAGAACCGATGACATTCCAAAGCGGCTTTTCAGAACTTCGATGCGGGCATTATGAATTCCTAGTCATGTCTTTTGGATTGACTAATGCTCCTGCTGCTTTCATGGATATGATGAACCGAGTATTCAAGGAATATTTGGATCACTTTGTGGTCGTCTTTATTGATGACATCCTTATTTATTCTAAAAGCCGTGAAGATCATGAGCAACACTTGAGGTTGATACTCCAAAAGCTTCGTGAATATAAGCTTTATGTCAAGTTGAAGAAATGCGAGTTTTGGCTTGAGGAAGTAGCATTCCTTGGGCACGTAGTGTCAAGCCATGGAATATCTGTTGACCCAGCAAAGATTGAAGCTATTCAAAGCGTGGAGCAACCTAAATCAGTGACCAAAGTACGTAGATTTCTCGGCTTAGCTGGTTATTATCGGATATTCATAGAAGGGTTTTCTCGAATCGCTGCTCCATTAACTCAGCTGACTCGAAAAGATACAAAATTCGGTTGCAGCAAGGAATGTGAGAAGAGTTTTCAAGAACTCGAGAGGAGACTCATTTCAGCACCTGTTTTGACAATACCA
This sequence comes from Panax quinquefolius, assembly GCA_020205615.1. Classification (NCBI taxonomy): domain Eukaryota; kingdom Viridiplantae; phylum Streptophyta; class Magnoliopsida; order Apiales; family Araliaceae; genus Panax; species Panax quinquefolius. Next base: position 87,724,463 of record CM035155.1, on the reverse strand, counting down.
TCTGGCTCGGAGGGATTTGTCATCTACAGTGATGTTTCGGGAAAAGGGTTAGGATATGTTCTCATGCAACATGGGAAAGTCATAACCTATGCCTCTCGACAACTCAAAAATATGAGAGGAATTATCCTACTCATGATCTAGAGTTGGCAGTTGTTGTTTTCGCACTTAAAATTTGGAGGCATTACTTGTATGGGGAGAAAGTGGAGATCTTTACGGATCATAAAAGCCTCAGATATTTCTTCACTCAAAAGGAACTCAACATGCGACAACGACATTGGCTTGAACTGTTGAAAGATTATGATCATACCATCCAATACCATCCTAGAAAAACGAATGTGGTAGTTGACGCATTGAGTAGAAGATCATATGCGAGTACGAGTGCGATATTGGCAACGCAAATGCCCATTTTGTGTGACTTGCAAAGGATGGAGATAGAGTTAAAAACTACATGGACCCATGTGATGATGGTGAATATACGAGTAGAACCGACTTTAATTGATAAAGTTAAAGCTACTCAAGTTACAGATTTGGAGCTGATGCGTATGAGGAAGAAAGTGCAAGAAGGTGTTATGCCGGAAGCAAGAATCGATGAAGAATGAATACTTCGAGTCAACTCCAGACTTTGTGTTCCTAACGACCCTGATTTAAAGTATAAAATCATGATGGAGGCGCACAACACACCGTTTGCAATCCATCCTGGGAGTACCAAAATGTATCGTGATCTTCGTCATACATTTTGGTGGAGCAATATGAAGAGAGAGATAGCGTTGTTTATCTCAAGGTGTCTAGCTTTTCAACGAGTCAAGGTGGAGCACCAAGTACCGAAAGGTCCATTGCAACCACTTAAAATTCCAGAATGGAAGTGGGAGCACATTACCATGGATTTCGTTACTGGTCTTCCCAAGGTTTCTCAAGGCATAGATGCAATTTGGGTCATTATTGATAGATTGACCAAGTCTGCTCATTTCTTACCGATACGAGAAACTTATACACTTGAACGTCTTGCTCGTATATACATAAACAAGATTGTAAGACTGCATGGTATGTCAGTATCCATAGTTTCGGATCGAGACCCAAGATTCACTTCACGATTTTGGGTTAGTTTGCAAAAAGCTATGGGCACGAACTTACGATATAGTTTGACATATGATCCTCAGACAGACGGACAATCAGAGAGGACTATTCAAACTCTTGAAGATTTATTAAGACTCTATGTCCTTGACTTCAAGGGAAGTTGGGACAAGTTCTTACCGTTGGTGGAGTTTTCATACAACAACAATTACCAAGCAAGTATTGGCATGGCTCCATTCGAAGCGTTGTATGGAAGAAAGTGTCATTCTCTAGTATGCTAGGATGAGGTGGGTGAAGCAACGTTGTTGGGACCAGAGTTGGTACGTATGACTATGGAAAAGATTCAAATGATCCGGCAACGTATAAAAACCTCACAAGATCGACAAAAGAGTTATGATGATCTTCATCGAAAGGACGTGGAATTTGATATTAGAGATCATGTGTTGTTACGTGTTGCTCCATGGAAAGGAGTTACGAGATTTGGAAAGAGAGGAAAGCTCAATCCTCGATTCATTGGCCCATTTTTAATCCTCGATCGAGTAGGAACTGTGGCGTATAGACTCGCCTTATTGCCAAGTATGTCTCGTGTTCATAACGTTTTTCACATATCCATGTTACGTAAATATGTGGAAGACCCAAACCACATTATTGAGTTAGAACTGGACTAAATAGCGGAAGATTTGACGTATGAAGAGGTTCCTATTCAAATCTTGGATAAGAAGGAACATATTCTACGCTCCAAGGTTATACCTCAAGTTAAAGTTTTGTGGAGAAACCACGATGTTGAGGAAATGACCTGGGAGTTAGAATTTGAAATGAAATCAAGATATCCTTACCTTTTCGACATACGTGTCGTACCCTAATTTCGAGGCGAAATTTCATAAGAAGGGAGGTTGTAAAGACCCCAACTTTTTAAATAAAGATGATTTTCTATAAATATTATTTTTAAATATTATGGAATGAATTTGATATAATGTTATAGTTGTGGGTAATATTTATAAATTTTGCAAAGAAATGCATGAGTTGTTATAAAATATTCGTTTTGGTGGGGAATATTCTTTTTGTCGGGGAATATTAAATGCGACGACACAATCATTAGTGGACCTACACAAGCGGAATTATTATCGGAGTTAGAAAATGACAAAAATATTTTTTATGAAAATAACGGTGGAAGTGTTACCGTTAACACTGTTGGAATACCTGGTGGTTAAAATACAATAACACGTGTTGTTGTTGTTGCACAGTAGGACACGGTATTGCACAGTATTTTTTGAATTATTGATTCTTACGTGAGAAGGCACTACTCAATAATTGTTATAGTAATTACTATTTAATATTTTATTGATTCAATAATTCCTACGTTGATATTTTTTTTTAATAATTGTTATTACACAGTATTTCAAATTATCAAATCAATAATTCATTTAAATATATTATTATAATATTATATTATAGTAGTATGATGTGATTATATGATAATATGTTTTTTTTTATATAATTTGAATGGTAACATTATTCTAGTAAATTCATGGTATAAAAGTAAAATGAGGTGGAAGAGAATAATTTGAATTTGAATTCCGATGATGTAAGCGATGATGTCATCAGAACGATGAGGTAAGCAATGATGTCATTGGAAGGATGATGTAAGCAATGATGTCATATGATCGATGATGTAAGCAATGATGTCATATGATCGATGATGTAAGCGATGATGTCATAAATTATGTCGAAAAGACTATTTTACCCTTACTCTACCAAGCTTATAAATAGATGCTCATTCCTTCATTATTTTTCACGAATTTACTAAAGCTATAGAGCGAGAAAGAATAGAGAGAATAAGAGAGAAAGAAGAAGAATCTTACGTTACTACTACAATATTGCGGTATCAATTTCTTACTAAGGTAAGGGTATTATTTCTTTCAGTATTCATGAAGAAGAACTTACTGTTATTCCATTTTTTTATATTACTCGTTGGAATAACTTTTGTATGTGTGGTCTAACTATACTTGGTGAAATTCTTACATTATTCCATTCTTTATCATTATATTGGAATAAAACATGTCATCACGCCAATACCGCATACATGGTGAAATTATTCTATTATTCCATTCTTTATTATTTTGTTGGAACATCACACGGTTGCAATGCGTTTACACATGACACAATTTCATTATTTATTATTTCTTTGGAACATCATCATGCATTTAATTTCACGACTGGTTCCGTTATTTATTATTCTGTTGGAATAACCTGTCTGTGTAGTCTATCGCATGCATGGTGATTTCTTTTGTTATCCCATTCTTTATTATACTCAGTTGGTTAAAGTTTTGACTTCTATACTCCATGAAATTCGTGGAATATCCTTGATATTTGGGCTTCATCCAATATCTTTTCATGGAAATATTCTTTTGAGCATACTTGAGTTTTACTCTACAAAGAAGTATCATGTTGACAATTTGGACGTTATTAGTTTCTGGATAAATTAATTCTTGAACTTGTTTTATTGAATTCTTATATCATTGTCATCATCCTCATGTTTATATTATGTTGAAAGTCATATGTGGCCTGTAGTGCATAGATGGACTTGCTATGATTATGACCGAGGGATTATTCGATTGTAATCATGGTCGTAATGTTATAAATGATGTGGAAAAAGTCCTCATGGCCCGTAATGCATTGATGGACAGTTGTTGGCATGATCATGACCATTGATGAATACACGAATATCCTTGGTCGTAGTGCATGGATAATTTGTGGTTGTGATACTAATGAATATCCTTGGAAGTAGTGTGAGAGATGATATGGATTATTTATTAAGCTGAGTCTCAGCGATAAAGGTGATGAAAAACCTTTTAAATCATAAAAGATAGTAGATTTTATTCTCTACTTGACTCTTTTAATGGATTGCTTGTCCCGCTGCAGTTAAACTTGATGTTTGTTATGTTTTATCAGTTTAACATTGTTGAAGGCTAATGATAATTTATTCTGCATTATCTTAGTCATAATATTTCTTACTGGGCTAGTTGAGCTCACCCTTTCTTTCACTGTTCTCTTTAGGAAATGAGAACGTGTCCGGGACTAGTCGGGGAACGGCGTGACGGTCCAGATGATAGTTTTAGTAGTCCTCACTATTCTGTTAAATAGTGTGAAAATAAATGTAAAGAGGACTCTTTTGAGTGTGGATATTATCTAGATGACAATATTCTTATTAAACTCTCGGTTTATGTTTTGTCGTATTTATTTTATACAATTTGTATTATTAAGTTGTATTTGAATTTTGTACCATGTATTTGGCGACTCAAGATGGGTGATGTATACCTATTTTGGGGGTGTTACATTAATCCATTCCTTAAAACTCGGTAAGAGTTAAACACCTCTATGTTTTCTATTTCCTTTAAGGTTACTTCCTAAGGTTTCCCCACCTAAGATTCATAACCTAAAGCTCTAATACCAACCTGTGACACCCCCAAATCCAGTTACTTCATTCCCACAGGATTTGGTGCTCACTTATCGAAACTATTACATCTAACTACCCATCAATAAAGGATAAAGACATAATTTAAATAACTTAAACAATAATCTTCCCCATTAAAGGGTTACATCATCATCTCAAAATAAATCCCAGGTAATCTAACCTTAAAATTATTACATCAGTTTGCAGAATACATCATATATTAAAACAAGTCTTACAACATGAAACATTTAAATTAACTTCATTAATTCTTCAGCTTTTAGGCATCTTGCCCTTCCCTTTGTTGGTAGATGGCTCATCGACTCTTTCAACCTTAGCTGCAGTGTCAATTACAAGAGTGAGCAAACAATTGCTCACTGATATAGAAAGTAGCAATAATAACAACATGAGATTGAACAACGAATGCTGGCAACAATGAACTTGTTCTGTGAATTAAGAATATAACGCAAGTTCCAAGTCAATGTCTGAGGGTCTTAAGACCACGAACTATGTCTCCAGTATATAGGTATTATTACCTTAACCTTAACAGCCATTAGACTATACAGACCCTTCTTAACGTACTTAGGGGGATCAACCCTTTGTACCATATATTGTGCACAAACATCTAAACGTTACACGTACAAAAATCCCCTATATTAGGGTTGTTCGTCTCAGTTTGAATTTAGAATTTCCGCACTAAAGAAAGTTTAGTTTGGAACTAGCTTATCAGTGTTTCTAGAATTTTAGAACACTATTCAATTTCCCTCAATAAAGGTTTAACACAAGAATGTGTAACTGTACAAAGCTATCAAAGTCAAAGATCGGATATCAACAATATATAATTGAATAAACATGATATACATGCAAAATGCTATAACCAAAAGAGTTTGAACAATCTCACTTGAATCGATGTATTAGAACAATATGTGCTTTAAATAATAATTAGGAAAGTAAAACTCGCTCGGTATAACGAATTAGGTTATAAGAGCTTGTACAAACATATTCAAGATAGATTAGGCTTGCTCAATTTTGAACAATAATAATATAGGAATGGAAACTTACATTCAATACGAATGAAGTTCGAAAGCTTGCTTAATGTAAAGAGTTAAGGTCTAGAAACTTGCACAATTATAAAAGTAGAGTTAGAGAACTTGCCTTGTTTGTAAGCTACACAAGTGTAAAATAATCTCCAATTATCCTACATATATCATTGAAATCGCAACAATAATTAATCTCATGAATATTAACTTTAGGGTTTAAACCATCATTTAGGTCACAACCCTAACCTAGCACCTAACCACGTAAGTTAATTATACTTAACGAATCGAAATCTCATTACAAGACAACATAACTTAATCATTCATCTCTAACTTTTAAAAACATCACACTTGGTTTCATTTTAGAACTTACTTAAATCATAATTTCAAATCTTTACACTTTGCATTATAACACATTGGAATCTGTTATTATAATTCACTTAATGTTTTAGTACCCTTTACATGCATGTTAAACTAACCCAAGTCCATTACACATGACCTGCAATTAAGAAGGCTTTCTTCATTCGTGTGCCGAGCCACTCATCGCCCATATCTTGGCCTTGCCAAGAAGAGCCTTGACAGCAATAGCCATGTGCCGTACGACGCCTCAAAGACCAGTTTTCGGGGCAGAAGCTCAAAAGCAGACTCTTGCCAATATAAAATCCCAATTTATGAATTATACCAAATTACAACATCTTCACTTTGTCATATTATAGTTACACATACTAAACACCATTCTATATACAAAACATTATATAAACACCATTTTTGAGAATCAAAAACTATATTTTTCCCAAATTTCCTCATTTTATAGTTTAAAGAATTCGATCGCTACGAACTCGTTTCTAAATCAATTGACATGATTTAAACTTTGTTGTTTTCATTTCTTAACATATTAACATAATCCATCAACAAACTACAGAATATTACACATATTGAGCATCCATTATTATACTTTCTAAGCCATATAATAAGAACATAAACACTGTTATTTCATTTTCTTCTTACAATTCAATTTCTCATGTATTTTAATCCTCAAACCACACTCACATGTAATGATAAACTGATTATATACCTTACATACATGTATATATATCAATCTACGTGATTTAGAATTTACAAAAAATTCATTCTTGAAACTCAAAGCATGAACAATAAAAATAGAGTATGCCTTTAATCCTTGATTATATGCTAGCCAAAGGATGATAGCAAGGTTTAGCAATCCTATCCTTCCACTTGAAATCTTAGAGATTACCCTCTCAATTCCCCCACTCTCAACACTCTGTAATTCTCTCTTTCTCTGCTATCTAGAAAGCCTTAAAAAATAATACACATAATATACACTAACTCCCTTTTCCCCACATACATCAGGTTGAAAAACAAAAAGGTAGCGTCAGTTGAATAATGCCAAAGGCCATAAGGCCTTGTTTGGCTAACTAAATCTCCCCCAAATCAAATTATTATTATATTATTTATATCATATAGCTTCCAATTGTCACACTTTAGATAATTTAAATAACTTAGTTTAATTGATTTAAATAACTTATAGCAATTGCTTAAAATAATTTCTCTTATAGTTACCATTATAAATAATAATTAATTTTATATCTAATTCAATTAATAAACTAGACACTTCACTTTATTTAATTTATCTATTTCCATTAAACAATTTATTTAGCTTAATTATTTTCTTAAATATTAAGCAATTGATTTAATTTAATTATTTCTTTAAATTAAATCCTTTAAATAAAATTATCTATACTCTATTTAATTAACATTAATCAATTTAATTACTAAATTAATTCACCACAATTCATCGTTATTTATTTTCTAAATAAATAAATTATTTAAAATATTTATTTAATTCAATAAATATTTAAATTAAATTATAAATTTTTCGATCGTTACATCTATAACCTCAAATCTAGTGTTTTTGCAAATTCGGAAAATGTTGAAGATGTTGTCTGATAATGAATGTCAGACCTCTTTAATCTTTGTCTGTTATGTGCTTTAGTGTTTTAAATGTTTGAAATGGTAGTATGTTACGTGGTCTATGATCTAGAATTAAATTAGGGTCAGATCTATCATAAATTGCAAGATATTCGTGGTCAAACCACGTTGAACGGCCATGACTGGGCATTTCTGGGCAACCTAGAAACTGCCCAGAAAGGGCTTGACAAGATTTTCCTAAGCCTTGATCTTGTTGCTGTTTGTTGTTTTGTTGTTATTGTTTAATAGAATCGTAATATGTTATATAGACTACAATTTTATGCCTTAAAATCTCCTAAATATCAATTGAGTCGATTGCAGTGCTTGGTAAAAGTAGACCATCCGGTCATGAAAACCAATTTCTGGAATTTCCAGAAAAATCAAGAACGCTGTCTCTAACAAACTTTGACCGTAATGGATCTAGCTATTATGATGTTGTTAGATCAATTTTATGTGTTAAATATGTTCACTTACATGCTGGCTACATATTGAAAGCCTTGAATAACAAAAACATCATACGGATTGCATGTTATGGAAGCCTAAAGTAGGCCAGTTGTACTTTTCTTCATTTCTGGGCAAAACTAGAAATGAAGAACATCTCTGACAGCTATTTTGTGGGCCCAGATCTACTTTGTTATGTAATATATGATCATTATTGTTGATTTATCATGTAGTGTTACATTAATTCTACAAGTTGTGTGATCAACAGATAGCCCAGAAACATTATATACATGGAAATTAATCCGGTCAAATATAACACCATGCTAACTGGGTTTGAAGGTTCTGATATGCTCAAGAACACCTATAGCGACAGTTTCGTCGCTATAGGGCCCTTTAGCGATAGTTATTTACAAAATTAATTATTTTTATTAAATAATTAGTATTAAATAGTTTTTAATTATGAAAAATACAAAATAAATTATTAAAAATTATTTTAAAGTCCGAAAATTAGTTTTTAATTATTTTTAATATATTTCATAAATATTTAATATTTTTGAGATATTAAAGGTATTTAATTTATTTAATTATTATATTAAATAAATTAGTTAAAAATGATTTTAATACTTGAAAAATCATTTAAAATTATATTATGGTATAAGAAAATATTTTAAGTTATTTTTAATGACTTTTAATATTTTTGATGAATTTCATTAATTAATTAATATTAATGATATTTAAGTTATTTAATAAACATATTAAATAAATTATGAAAAATAGAATTAATGATTTAAAAATCATTTAAAGATTATAAAAATATATTAAGTTATAAAATATAATTTTTGATATTTTGTCATGAAAAATATTAATATTTTAATATTATTGATATTAGAATTATTTAATTATTATATTAAATAAATTAGTTTAAAAATGATTTTAATATTATAAAAATCATTTTAAATAAAAATAAAGTGTTTAAAGATATTTTAAGTTATAAAATATAACTTTCAATATTTAATGAGATAATTTAATTAATAATTTGATATTAATGATATTAATTTAATATTAATGATATTAAATTTATTTAATAATTATATTAAATAAATAGTTTTAAAATGGTTTTATTAGTTTAAAAATCATTTAAAAAGGATATAAATGAATTAAAAATATTTTTAGTTATAATTAATGACTTCTAATATTTTGATAAATAAAATGCATTAATATTTTAATATTAATGGTAATTATTTAAAAATAATTTTAATTGTTTTAAAAATCATTTAAGGGTAATATTAGTACTTTAAAAATATTTTGAGTTATTATAAATAACATTAATATTTTGGCAATGGTTTCATTAATAGTTTAATATTAATAAAATGTTAATGATAATAGAATTATTTGATATTTAAATCATTTTATAATGATTCTAGTGTTTAAAAATTATGATAAATTATAATAATTATTTGAAAATTATTTTAAGGCTCTGAAAAATAGTATGACTGATACTTAAGTTGTCCAGAATATTGTTAAGGGTACAGAATAGAGTTTTAAACTCGATAACTACCCGATAAAGCCGTTGGTACGCCAACTTGTTTTAAAAATTGATCTAGACTTATATAAATTATCTGTATATGTGTTTGTTTGTGATCCAATGACTGTGAAACATGTGTGACAATGTGATTAGGTTATGTGTTGACTGCAATAAGCAGTATTATGTGTTACGATATGTTATTCTAATCGGTAAAATGATCTTATTAATGATAGGTTGCTATATAAAAGATAAAACTAAGTGCGTATTCAGAAGCGTGAGACCGTGCAAATGATATCTAACCCTTTGCATTTACTTTATGCAATGGACATGCGTAAGATAATATTTGTACTATTCTTTTTCATTGTTCAAATATTTCAACGTTTGTATATACTTATGCAATGATTCTGTATAAGTAAGTTATTAGATTATAATTTGTTGTACAAGTTCCTTATTTCTGTTATTGTAGATCAAGATATATATTCTGTTCATTAATTTCTAAACATGGTTATAAAAGTGTCCTCACTTGGATAATCATTGTATTTAATCACATGTTGATACATACTTATTTATTTCTATTATATATACCTTAATTAAAAGTCGTCTAAGCTATTTGACCTAGCTAGACACGGATTTAGAAATAACTTTGAATATGATAAAAACTATATTGTATCCAATCAAATTGCTTTGGTTTGGATTCCCGGCTAAGTATGAACATCCCGAATATGGGAAAACTTTTATGCACCCAAGGCGGAAAAGATAAACGATAGTATCGTTCTTGCATGTAGTATTGATCAATACAGGGCCCATGGGATGTACACCCCCGCGCCCGTAAGTTATGACGATTTGCAGGTGAAGTTCTTTCTAACCTTTTTGAAAATAGAAAACAATGTTCATAGTCTGTCGACTACTCTATATATATAGTCAATACGTAGTTTCAAAAATTTGATATAGAATTGTTATGTTATTATTATTGGTTCAGTTTACTTCACAACTATTGATTCATTGTAAAAGTGTCGTACAAAGAAAACATTTATTTCTTTTAGCTTATATTTATAATTGTTATTACTTGTTGGGCACTTAAATGCTCATCCTTGCTTAATTTAAATGTTTTCAGCTAAGTGTAAACAACCAGAAGGTTCGGACAAGAACAAAGGAAAAGGAAAGCAAACAGAATAAGTTTATTGGTATCTTTTGTAATAGTTAGACAATATTTAGACCATGATATTTATGATTTATCATGTAATGTATTGTAGTAAAGGTTGCGTACTTGGAATTAAACTCTAATATATGCAAGTTAAGTTTGATATTTATATTATTGTTATTATTATTAATATTATTTCCGCTCATAGAAATGGTAGCGTAAAGCACCGAGTTTGGGTTTTAAGTACCTGAATTTAGGGGTTTTACATTATGGTATCAAAGCTATAGGTTAGAAAACTTAGGTGGGATAGACCTTAGGCTATAACCTTGGGACAGAGGGAAACATTGAAAATACAAATAACTCATATATAGTTTATAAGGAGATGAATTAGATAAATTCATCGTCAAACAAAATAAAAGATAACTTGTATAAAACTATTATTTGCTGGGTTTATATACTAGTTGATAATCAGGAGAATTTATGTGTGTAGATGTCAAATGGAAAAGGATTAGGATACTCTCAGATTGTAAAAAGGAGCCGACCTCCATAATCGAGCCAATATCAAAGTCAAAAGCTGAAATATAGGCTCACATTGAAAGCTACCTCAAGGAGGCAGGTTATTTTGGAAAATGTAGTACTGGACCCAAAAGCGATGGTATAATTAGAGTATAGTTAAAGAATATATGGTTAAGCTCGAGTTCTTAAAACTCATACTTATGGTAAGTTCATGACTCATAATTATATAAAATTTTTGAACCCCTCAACGAATGGACACCAAAGGTCTGACTATGATAAGTTCTTAAGCTCATATAATTGTGGTAAGTCTCTGAACCCATAATGTGTGGTAGGTTTGACGAACTTGGTATAGTTATGTGTTAATGGATTATTGAGAATAATGGGAATATATAGAATACTAAGCAATTGATCCTTATTGAAGGCGTAAGAAATAAGTAGTATTAGTTAAATATGTATGATTCTATTTTGTGTATATGATAGGTATATCTGTGTAAGGTAATATTTTCAACTTTTGTATAAGTTGTGGCAGCGATTCCTGACTTTTGAGTCACAAAGGGATAACGGATGTTTAAAGCAGAATGTGTTATAGTATGTTAAGTGCTATGAATATGAATCTATGTCGAATTAATGAAATAAGTTGGTATAAAGATATATAGTAATTATTTATCTGAACACTAGTTAATATTGTAAACCAGGTTTTCAAAAATTTAATATTTTGAATACATGATTATTTGAGTAGAAAGTTTCGCGTTATATGCCAAGCGTGTACGATAAGGCTTAGAATGTAGGTTAATAAATCATGATCAGATAATGCCGCCAAGGAGACGAAAACGAAACCAAAGGACAGAAGAACATATCAACAAAGCTGGAGAACAACCAGACCCGGTACATAATTTTACGAATATGGTCGCTCGAACTATGCAAAACGGAATATCAGCCGTAGGAAATCAGCTAGATAATCGATCGAAAAACTTCAAAGACTTCAAGGCGGTCTTATTTCTGGGATTTAGAAGATCAACTGACTCTGTTGACGCGTTTATGATAGCTAGGATAACGGCGGGGCAAAAGATAGCTTTTGCCACCTATACGATGAAAGTAAATAATTTCGATAATACAGAAAATATGCCAGAAGATGGAAATAAACATGTTGTGCAATGTGGGAACAATAGAAAGAATAACTCAGGTGAGTGATTAAAAAGAAAGTTGGTGCGCTATAAGTGTGGGCAGGAGTGACATATCTCTCCTATCTTCCCCAATCCAAGAATGTATAATGGGTGTTTTATTTGTGGATCAATGGAGCATAAGGTAAAAGACTATCCAGGAAGGAGAATGGAGGCAGGAAGCGTAAATGCGGGGAAATATAGCAGGACATTGGCGACAACGGGACCAACTTCAACAAACAAACCAACAGAACAACCTCAAGAGTCTTCAACATGACCGTTCAAGGAACTGTAGCAGCCGGGGATGCAACTCCAGGTAATATTCAAACCAATTTTATTTTCTTCTATATGATTTCTTACATATATAATAAATTATTTTATAAAGATATTTTGAAGGAGGAATTTGAGTTCTTTTAGAAATCAAATTTCTGTTTAAGAAGATAGATAAGCTTTATGCTGAATAGTTAAAGATCTGTTCGATCAATTACGATCGAGATCTACTTGCAATGATTGTGTATGCTATGTACCTTTGTATGTATATGTTTTAAAACGGTGATTCCGGGGATGGAATCTTTATAAGGGAGGTGAATGTTGTAAGACCCCGAAATTTTTAAATAAAAAGGAATTTCCTTTATTTATTATTTTGAAATAGTAAGGGTTGATTTGATTAATGTGGATAGTTAAGGGTTAAATACGCAAATATTTCAAAATAAGCAAGTGGTTATAAAATATTCATTATCGCTTCGGGAATATTCGTTTGGTCGTGGAATATTAAATCTTTGCTTGGGAATATTAAATGCGACAAGCAAGCATGACCATGTGGGCCCCATAACTGAAAGCGATTGGATGAAGAAAGCGACAAATATAAGTTGTTTTTAAATAACTTGGCGTAGTTATTCCAATTATCTTATTGGAATACCCGTTGGTTAAAACACACTAATGTCTGGCGTTGTTGAACAAGAGTAGTACACTGCAGTATTGCACCAATTATTGATTCTTACGTGAAGAAGGCACTACTCAATAATGGTTCTGATAATTCTCGCTTCGGTATTTTATTGAGTTAATAATTGCTGCGTTGATATTTTATATTCTTTGTTGTTTCAATAATTGTCATTACACAATTATTTTCATTATCGAAGCAATAATTCATATTATCTCGAATAATATTATTAGATAACATTATTGGCAATGTCTAGAAAGTTCATCTAAGGAGAGGTTTGGTCACCTAATTACGCGCCAAGAAGAAGAAATTCTTATTGGAAAGCCCCTCTTTCACAGGAACCGCACGGTTGTCAATATTGTGATTACGTAATATTATTTGTGAATAATTAATTATTGATTTATATGATGAGGAAAATATTGATTTTATGTGGATATAGATGGAAAAAAATTTTAAAATGACAATTGTTGAAAATTAATATTTTATCTTTTTCTGATAAAATAATTCATTTAAATATATTATTTTAATAATATATTAACGGTGATATTTTTTACAACGAATGTGGGATATATGAGTATACGAGGAGGAAGAGTATTTTTGTTGCAATAAATGTTTAAAACATGTTAAACATGTTGGTGGACCCCATTTATTGACTGAAATTTGATTATAGCTTGTAAAATCGCCCGTTTGTGGATTTCGGTCAATTTCTATTTGGAATTTGGAAAAACTTTCTTCTGCAAAGTTGTAGAGAATTGAAATTCCTATAAAAACCCGTGAGATTCGAATTTTCTGATGAAAGGGCTATTTATTATGAATTATTGAAGTTCCGAAGCTCCGAAATAATTGATTTTTGGGAGTTTAAAATATTTTTTGTAAGAAAAACGTTTTTTGTTGCAATTGAGTGGCTCACATGTGTTATAAATGATCTGAAATCATATTTCTAAGGTGGGCTTGAATATTTTTAAGAAATATTATTATTTTATTAAATTTTTTGCTTTGGTGTTCTAAGCATTTTCCTATAAATAGGGTGCTTAGGTTAGAATTGAAAATCACACCAGAAACTGAAGTTTTCTCTCTCTATATTATCGAGCGTATTCTTGTGAGTATTTTGAGTATACTTTGAGTATTGCTAGACGGTGCAAGTTCCTTCAAAGACTATATACGGTATTCTAGCTAGAAATCTTGATCTTTCGAGGTAAGGGATATTATTTTTTCAGTAATGATATTATTTCTTCAATATCATTATCTTTGAAATGTTGATCCGAAGTTTTATCAAATTTGGAACTTTTTCATGTCGGGGTTACTATTCATGGGTTACTATTCACGAGTTACTATTCATGAGTTACTATTCACGAGTTACTATTCACGAGTACTATTCATGAAGCGTGAAGATGTTTTTGTGGAATTTCTATCTTTTGGTGCTATTGAGAGTTACTATTCACGTGATATTCAAGACTATTCACGATACTGATACTATTCATCGAAAAATAAAATTTCTTCTTTTTCGTCAAAACATATATTCGGATACTAACTCGATTGTATCCATGTTTTGATCATTCTTGAATTTTACACCACTATGATTATTTTTGAGGTATTTTTGGACGTGGATAAAACCAAGTACGAATCCTTAATCCTTAATCCTTGTCATTTTGTTTCCTTTGGATTCGTTTCTTTAAAAAAAATATTTTCATCATCCTCGGTCTTAAATGATGATATTATGGAATATCTTTGGCCAGTAGTGCAAAGATGAATGATTTCTTAAGAATATCTTTGGCTGTAGTGCAAAGATGAATGATTTCTGAAGAATATCTTTGGCCCGTAGTGCAAAGATGAGCAGTGTTTAAATGAACATGATTAATCGATGAATATCTTTGGCACAGTAGTGCAAAGATGAATATTTGATTCCGAGATGTATATTGATTGATGTTACGAGGATAAAAGATGAGCGATGAACTTTTAAATTCATACATAGAAGATAGTAGTTTGCATTCTCTACTTAACTCTTCTAATGAATTATTATTTCATTGCGAATATTGATTTAAAATTTGTTGTCTATTGTATTCTATTATATTTTTTCCTCGTTGAAGACTAACGATAATTTGTTGTATATTATCTTAGTCATAATATTCTTCTTCTTGAGCTAGTTGAGCTCACCCTTTTTTTTTGTTCCATTTTTTTCTCGGGAGGCGAGAATATAAGCGAGTACGAAGTGGGGTATGGAATGAAGGTTTTAGAAAGGATTGTTTAGTAGTCCTCACCATTTTGTAAAATAATGTATCAATAAATGTGATGAGGATTTATTTGAGTATAGATATTGTCTAGAAGATAATATTTGTATTCAAACTCACAGTTTCTTGTTGTAATAATAAAGTTGTAGTTGTTTCTGTACCATGTATTGACAACTCAGAATAGGTGATGTATACCTATTTTGGGGGCGTCACAAATGTAATAACCCGATATTTTTATATAATTAAATCGTAAATTTTATGTATAATTTTTTATTATTATTATTTTAATGGTGAGAATCATGTGCTGTGTAATGTGCATGTATATTTGTGATAAATAAAAATTTATTTATTACATGAATAATTTTAAATAATTTTATTTTAGAATTATTTATTCATTATAAATTATATTCTTATAATAATTAATTTTATAGTAAAATGTTTTTATTAATTATTTTCTATGAAAATATTATTATCATATTATTTAAATAATATATGATATGATTATAGAACTATTATAATAATTATTTTATTATATGAATTTTTTTGTTCGATTATTTAAGTTAATTATTTTAACTTAATTATTATCATATATATGAAAGATAAATCAGATGTGGAATCCAAACCCTAATTTTAGATTTTGATCAAGGAATGAGAATAATAATATAATATTAATTATATTTTGATTTTTCAGTGCTATAAATATGATTTGTATGTACGCATTGTTAATGATTGGTCAATGATGGTACAGTATTTGAAAACCCTCGTATTACCGATAAACCCTAGTTTTGCTGTCAAATGAGACTTTAAAATCTGTTAAGTCACTGTGTTATGTGGTATATGATCTGTAGTATAAGTGTTAATGCTAATTATGGACAAACCCTATTTATAAGATACCCTAATTATAAAATAAAACCCTAATTTCTAAAATTAGAAACCTTAAATAATAATTAGTGAATTGCCAAATGGAAACCCTAATTTAAAGCTCAAGTTGAGTTTGAGACTGTTATGTAACTGTGTTAGTATGATTAAGGTTAAGTATTATAGAATTTTATGTTAATTAGGTAAAACCTAATTAATATTTAGAAATATTAAATTTCTAGAAAATCCTAATATTTATATTATAACCCCTAATTTATAAATTATAACCCTAATTGCTAATTGGGTAACCCTAATTGCCAATTTTAAGCCTTAATGCTAATTAGTGAGCTAATAAACTTAATTTCAAGTTTAAGATAATTAGAAACCTAAGCTATTTTAGAAAACCTTAATTATAATTTTTGAAACTAAAATTTTATTTTTTAACCCTAATTGCTAAATCCTACAAATTCTATATGCCAGACCTTAGGGTTAAACCCTAAGGGTCAAACCATAAGGGTTAGGGCAAATGACAAAATGGCAATTAAAAGTGCAAGCAAAAAGACTAAATTACCCTTTGTCACATTTTTATTAGACTTTCTTGTGTATCTAACCAAATAAGGAGTTGGTGACCTGAATTGTTGACCTTGTGATATTAACTTTCCAGCAAATCAGGCTAGATCTATCAGCCAACACATTATATACATGTAATATATAATCTTAAGGAGAGAGAAATTTCATTAGTTGCTCATTTTTTTCAAACTCATATCCAAGAGCTTCTCTCTCAAAAACCCATGAAATGTAGTAGTATATCAGTCCCAAAACATAGCCCCACTAACACCAATATCCAAATAGTAGCCCATAATCAAAGATTTGTTCATCAAGGTATAAACCCTAATCAAAAAATCTGACTTTAATCCTCTGTTAGATCTTGTGTTTTAAAGTTAAATCATGTTGTTTGTAGTCTATTTAAGTGATCTGGGTTGATAGATGTTAGATCCATAACATCTATAAGCTCAGATCTAGTGTTTTTACAAATCTGGAAAATGTTGAAGATGTCGTCTGACAATGAATGTCAAACCTCTTTAATCTTTGTCTGTTATGTGCTTTAGTGTTTTAAATATTTGAAATGGTAGTATGTTACGTGGTCTATGATCTAGAATTAAATTAGGATCAGATCTATCATAAATTGCAAGATATTCGTGGTCAAACCACGTTGAACCGGCATGACTGGGCATTTCTGGGCAACCTAGAAACTGCCCAGAAAGGGCTTAACAAGATTTTCCTAAGCCTTGATCTTGTTGCTGTTTGTTGTTTTGTTGTTATTGTTTAATAGAATCGTAATATGTTATATAGACTACAATTTTATGCCTTAAAATCTCCTAAATAACAATTGAGTCGATTGCAGTGCTTGGTCAAAGTATACCATCTGGTCATGAAAACCATTTTCTGGAATTTCCAGAAAAATCAAGAACGCTATCTCTAACAGACTTTGACCGTAATGGATCTAGCTATTATGATGTTGTTAGATCAATTTTATGTGTTAAATATGTTCACTTACATGCTGGCTACATATTGAAAGCCTTGAATAACAAAAACATCATACGGATTGCAAGTTATGGAAGCCTAAAGTAGGCCAGTTGTATTGTTCTTCATTTCTGGGCAAAACTAGAAATGAAGAACATCTCTGACAGCTATTTTGTGGGCCCAGATCTCCTTTGTAATGTAATATATGATCATTATAGTTGATTTATCATTTAGTGTTGCATTAATTCTACAAGTTGTGTGATCAACAGATAACCCAGAAACATTATATACATGGAAATTAATCCGGTCAAATATAACACAATGCTAACTGGGTTTGAAGGTTCTAACATGCTCAAGAACACCTATAGCGACAGTTTCGTCGCTATAGGGTCCTTTAGTGATAGTTATTTACAAAATTAATTATTTTTATTAAATAATTAGTATTAAATAGTTTTTAATTATGAAAATACAAAATAAATTATTAAAAATTATTTTAAAGTCCTAGAAAATTAGTTTTTAATTATTTTAATATATTTCATAAATATTTAATATTTTGAGATATTAAAGGTATTTAATTTATTTAATTATTATATTAAATAAATTAGTTAAAAATGATTTTAATACTTGAAAAATCATTTAAAATTATATTATGGTATAAGAAAATATTTTAAGTTATTTTTAATGACTTTTAATATTTTTGATGAATTTCATTAATTATTTAATATTAATGATATTTAAGTTATTTAATAAAAATATTAAATAAATTAAGAAAATAGAATTAATGATTTAAAATCATTTAAAGATTATAAAATATTTTAAGTTATAAAATATAACTTTTGATATTTTGTCATGAAAAATATTAATATTTTAATATTATTGATATTAGAATTATTTAATTATTATATTAAATAAATTAGTTTTGAAATGATTTTAATATTATAAAAATCATTTTAAATGAAAATAAAGTGTTTAGAGATATTTTAAGTTATAAACTTTCAATATTTAATGATAATTTAATTAATAATTTGATATAATGATATTAATTTAATATTAATGTCATTAAATTTATTTAATAATTATATTAAATAAATAGGTTTAAAATGGTTTTGTTAGTTTAAAATACATTTAAAAGAATATAAATGAATTAAAAATATTTTAAGTTATAATTAATGACTTTTAATCTTTTCGATAAATAAAATGCATTAATATTTTAATATTAATGGTAATTATTTAAAATAATTATAATTGTTTTAAAAATCATTTAAGGGTAATATTAGTACTTTAAAAATATGTTGAGTTATTATAAATAACTTTAATATTTTGGCAATGGTTTCATTAATAGTTTAATATTAATTAAATATTAATGATAATAGAATTATTTAATATTTAAATCATTTTATAATGATTCTAGTGTTTAACAAATTATGATAAATTATAATAATTATTTAAAAATTATTATAAGGCTATGAAAAATAGTATGATTGATACTTAAGTTGTCCAGAATATTGTTAAGGGTACAAAATAGAGTTTTAAACTCGATAACTACTTGATAAAGCAGTTTGTACGCTGACATTTTCAGAAATTGATCTGAATTTATATAATTTGTCTGTATATGTGTTTGTTTGTGATCTAATAACTGTAAAACATGTGTGACAATGTGATTAGGTATGTGTTGACTGCAATAAGTAGTATTATGTGTTACGATATGTTATTCTTATCAGTTAAATGATCTTATTAATGATAGGTTGCTATATAAAAGATAAAACTAAGTTGTGTATTGTAAGCAGCAGACCAGGCAAATATCTAACCCTTTGCATTTACTTTATGCAATGGACATGCGTAAGATAATATTTGAACTATTCTTTTTCATTGTTCAAATATTTCAACCTTTGTATATACTTATGCAATGATTCTGTATAAGTATGTTATTAAATTATAATTTGTTGTACAAGTTCCTTATTTCTGTTATTGTAGATCAAGATATATATTTTGTTCATTAATTTCTAAACATGGTTATAAAAGTGTGTTTTACTTGGATAATCATTGTATTTAATCACATGTTGATACATACTTATTTATTTATATTATGTATACCTTAATTAAAAGCCGTTTAAGCTATTTGACCTAGCTGGACACAGATTTAGAAATATCATTGAATATGATAAAAACTTTATTGTATCCAATCAAATTGCTTTAGTTTGGATTCCGGGTAAAGTATGAACATCCAGAATATAGGATAACTTTTATGCGCCCAAGGCAGAAAAGATGAACGATAATATCGTTCTTGCATGTAGTATTGATCAATACAGGGCCCATGAGATGTACACCCCCACGCCCGTAAGTTATGACAATTTGCAGATGAAGTTCTGTTTAACATTTTCGAAATAGAAAACAATGTTCATAGTCTGTCAACTACCCTATAAACATAGTCAATACATAGTTTCAACCATTTGATATAGAATTGTTATGTTATTATTATTGGTTCAGTTTACTTCACAACTGTTGATTCGTTGTAGAAGTGTCGTACAAAGAAAATATATATTTCTTTCAGCTTATATTTATAATTGTTATTACTTGCTAGGCACTCAAATGCTCATCCTTGCTTAATTTAAATGTTTTTAGCTAAATGTGAACAACTAGAAAGTTCGAGCAAGAACAAAGAAAAGGAAAACAAACATAATAAGTTTATTGGTATCTTTTGTAATAGTTAGATAATATTTAGACCATGATATTTATGATCTATCATGTAATGTATTTTAGTAAAGGTTGCGTACTTGGGATTAGACTCTGATATATTCAAGTTAAGTTTGATATTTATATTATTGTTATTATTATTAGTATTATTTCCGCTCATAGAAATGGTATCATAAAATTAGTGTTTGGGTACTTGCTCAAGTAAAAGAGTAAGAATTAATGAACTCGCACAACCAAAAAGTGAAGTTCGGAGACTTTCTCAATATAAATTTGAGAAAAGTTAGGGAACTTGTGTAAAATCCTAAATTTTATGAATAAATATTTAATTTTCTCGAAATATTTTTTTGAATAGTGTGGATTTGAGATAATGTTATAATTGTGGGTAGTATTTATAAATTTTATAAAGTTTGCAAGTTGTTGTATTATATTCGATTGGTTGGGGAATATTCGTTTTAGCAGGGAATATTTGTACAACGACGCAATCATTGGTGGACCCCACAACAGAATTATTGTCGGATTGAGAAAACGACAAAAATATTTTTATGAAAATAACAATGGAAGTTTTACTGCTAATAATTGTTGAACTACTCGGTAATAAAAGTACGAAGAATACGTGGTGGTTGCATAGTAAGCACGCCAGATCGATTATTGATGCTTACGTAAGAAATCACTCAGTTATAATCAATTATTGCTACAGTAATTGCTGCATCATATCTCTCATATTATTGATTCGATTATTATCACAGTATCATCTGCATAATATGATATATTATTAAATCAATAATTGAGATGAGAAAGATATTCATATTATTAAATTGCAATATTTTCAATGTCTAGAAGTTCTGTCAAAGAGAGATTTGGTCACCTAATTGCGCGCTAATAGGGAGAAATCCTTATTGGAAAGTCCCCTCTTTTTTGGGAACAACCTGGTTGTTAAATATTGTGAGTTCTAATATTAATGATGAATAAGTTCGTGTTGATTAAAGATGAATTTGATAGTTTCATTATGTTGGGATTATTTGTGTTAGTAGAAACCGACATCTATTTCGATGATAATTAATGTCAGGAGGTTATATTGGTCAATCAGGTATTCGGGACACTTTTTGTGTCTAGAGTTACTATTCACGAACTATTAACGAGTTACTATTCACGAGTTACTATTCACCCGAACAATATATTTCTTTTCAGTCCAAATTATTTTTGGGTACAATATTATTCCATGAGGAGATGTACTAATTTTTTAGACCGTTGGTTGAATTTATAATAGTAAATCAATAGGGATCTTTGGTTTAAAGTTTTAATAGTAAATCAGTATGGATCGCAAGTTTAAAGTTTTAATAGTAAATCAGTATGGATCACTGGTTTAAAGTTTTAATAGTGAATCAGTATGGACCGTTGCTTTAAGTTTTAATATGGACCATTCGTTTAAAAGTAAATCAATCTGGATCGTTCATGAATGAGGTACTATTTAATCCATTCTCCTATAAATAGAAGCTCATTCCTTCATTATTTCTTACGAATTCACTGAAACTCTAGAGAGAAATTATAGAGAGAAAGAAGAAGAATATTCTGCTACTTCACTATTTCAGTATCCAGTTTTCTTCTTAGGTAAGGGGTATTGTTTCTTTCTTATTCATGAAGAGAACTTTTGTTATTCCATTCTTTATTATTCTGTTGGAATAACCTGTTTATATGAAGTATCGAATACATGGTGAAATTCTTCTATTATTCCATTCTTTATTATTTTGTTGGAATATCTCGCTTGCATTAAATTTTGCACGACCGGTTTCATTCTTTATTATTACATTTGAATAACCTTGTTTATAAGCAATCTGCATACATGGTGAAATTTTGTTATTATTCCATTCTTTATTATTCTGTCGGAATATCCTGGCTCGTCTGCTTACTGTGGGACTGGTTCCATGATTTATTATTCTGTTGGGAATAACCTATCTGTGCGGTCTCTATCGCATGCATGGTGAATCCTTCTGTTATTCCATTCTTTATTATTCTGTTGGAATAACCTGTCTAGTGAATGATCCTTTGTATTCATTCCTTATTAAATTGTGGAAATGATCAGATCGTGGATTACTGCATTTGACGGAGAAAATCCATTTTGAGTTTCATATATTCGTTATTATACTCAGTTGATTAAAGCTTTGGCTTCTATACTCCATGAAATTAGTGGAATATCCTTGATATTTGTGCTTCATCCAATATTTTTTCATGGAAATATTCTTCTGAGCATTCTTAAATTTTACTCTACAAAGAAGTATCATGTTGACAATTTGAACATTATTAGTTCCTGGATAAATTAATTCTTGAACTTGTTTTATTGAATTCTTATATCATTGTCATCATCCTCATTTTTATATTTTATTGAAAGTCATCTGTGGCCTGTAGTGCATAGATAGACTTGGTATGATTATGACCAGGGATTATTCAGTATAATCATGACCGTAATGTTATAAATGATGTGGTAAAAGTCCTCATTGGCCCGTAGTGCATTGATGGACAGTTGTTGGCATGATCATGACCATTGATGAATACATGAATATCCTTGGCCCGTAGTGCATGGATAATTTGTGGTTGTGATACTAATGAATATCCTTGGCCGTAGTGCAGGGATGATGTGGATTATTTATTAAGATGAGTCTGAGCAACAAAAGTGATGAAAAACTTTTTAAATCATAAAAGATAGTAGATTTTATTCTCTACTTGACTCTTTTAATGGATTGCTTATTCCGCTACAGTTAAACTGGTTGTCTATTGTATTTTATCCGTTTAACATTGTTGAAGGCTAATGATAATTTATCCTGCATTATCGTAGTCATAATATTTCTTACTGGGCTAGTTGAGCCCACCGTTTCTTTCGCTGTTCCCTTCAGGAAATGAGAACATAGCAGGGACTAGTCGGGGAACGGAGTGATGGTCCAAATGATAGCATTAGTAGTCCTCACTATTCTATGAAATAGTGTGATAATAATTGTAATGAGGACTTATTCTGAGAGTGAATATTGTTTAGAAGAAAATATTTGTATTAAAACTCACAGCTCTTGTTGTATATTTAAGATTGTATTTGTATTCTGTAAAATGTTTTTGGCGACTCAAGATGGGTGATGTATACCTATTTTGGGGGCATCACAGTTGGTATCAAAGCTTAGGGATATGATCCCTGACTAAGATGTTAGACAAGAACTAGGAGGGGAGAGACGAGGAATTCCTTCGCTAGTATGACCTACCAAAGTTTATTTGGTATTTAATTGGTCGATCAGAGTATAGGGATAATATGTTGTATGTTAATTAACCCTTGTTTTGTGGCAGTATTTGAAAATGACATACGAGAATGTTGAGAATAGCAATGGAGCACAAGAGACCGTTGAGTCTCCACAGATCAATAATCAGGACAATGTGCAACAGGATGACGATAATCATCCTATAAACAACATCACTGATCAAATGACGAACGACGGTACGTTTAGGAGCCTTTTAGAATTCATGCAACATCAGGCGAAGGTGGCTCCTGTCCAAAATGCAGGTGGAAACACTGACAACTCTCGGACGGTCACCGCTAAGCAGTTCAAGGAACTGGGACCACCGAAGTTTTTTGGAGAGCCAAAACCACTTAAGGCGGAGACGTGGATAAAGCAGATCTGCAAGATATTTGATGTCTTGGGATTTTCCGAGGAGCAAAAGGTTCCCTTTGCCAGCTTCATGTTGCGTGCATAGGCAGATTACTTGTGGAAATCTGTTAAACGTACTCAACCTGCCGCACTAAAGATGACTTGGGAGAAGTTTCAAGAATTGTTCAACGACAAGTACTTTCCCGAAAGTATTCATCACATGAAAGAGGTAGAATTCATCAAGTTGGAGCAAAATAACATGACCGTGTCGCAGTACGAAGCCAAGTTCTCCGAGTTGTCCCGGTTTGCGTCCCATTTAGTTGATATTGAGGAGAGAATGATGCGAATGTTTCTAAGAGGTTTGATACCTGAGATACGTCAATATCTTATCTCTCATAAACTGTGTTTGTATTCAAATGTTGTTAATAGGGCTCAGTTATTGGAGTGCGATAATTAGTCAACCCAACCAAAAGAGAGCATCCGACAAAATGAGAATACTAGTGATAGCAATCATCGAAGTGGTGACAATAAGCGTGAAGGGAATCAACATACCAGAAATGGTAACTACTTCGGTGGTAATCATGGCCAAAACGATAAGAATAGACATTTCAAGAAGAGAAGATTCAACAATGATGGAAAGACGTCAGCATTAGCACCTGTCGTTAAGGAAGGAGAACGACCACCTATCATATGCTTCAAATGTGGAGGGGAGGGACACATCAGTCCAAATTGCGCGATGCCCTCCAAAGCATGTTACAATTGTGGAAGAGAAGGTCACCTAGCCCGATTTTATCGTGCACCGAAATCAAGTCCAGCTGGGACGGTGGCACCAAAGGCGGATACGGACAAAACAAAGTCGGTGGTTTCAAGAAGAGTGTTTTTCGTGACTTCTCAAAAATCGAGTAACCAAAACAAAGTTAACATGGGTTAGTTAATTATAAATTCTTGCGAAGTCTATACCTTATTAGATACCGGTTCTACCCATTCTTTTATCTCTCTTGCGCCAACGTTGAAACTTGTTAGACTTTGACTTTTTCGTTACCTCGTTAGAGAGTTTATAAATCTTATAAATCTTGTTGATTCAAATTGACACTTTCACGTTACTCCGTCGATCTTATCTCTTTGAAAATACTTGCCTTTGATGTGATTTTAGGAATCGATTGGTTAACTACTCATCATGCTTTTCGTAAGGTTGTTAGCTTTTATATTCCTAACCAACCTGTTATGCGAATTCAAGCAACCAAACCACTAAAGTTAATCACTGTTATATCAAGCCATAAGTACAGAGCCCCGATCCTTTCGTTGTTGACTTCCTTGTATGTAATGCACCGAAGCCAGACTTTCTATAGGCGACGTTGTGAATAATGGTGGCAAGTTGATAGGTATCAATGTGACGTGCTAACCAAGTCTTGGATGAGAGTCATAGTTTTGAATGATATTTCTATCGTTAATAAATTTCCTGGCGTATTCTGAAGACTTCTTGGCCTACCTCAAAGCATGAAATCAAATTTTGTACTGACCCCAGTACAAAACCCCATTTCTAAAACCCTTAAATATTTCTTCAACCAAAACAAACGTATCATGCGCCAAAGACGTTATGTGAGACCCCAGATTTTATGAATAAATATTTTTCTCGAAATATTTTTATATTATGGTGTAAATTTGATATAATGTTATAGTTATGGGTAATATTTATAAATTTTGCAAAGTATGCAAGTTGTTATATTATATTTGATTAGTCAGGGAATATTCTTTGTGTCGGGGAATATTCGTACGACGGCACAATCATTGGTGGACCCCACAACGAAATTATTGTCGGATTGAGAAAACGACAAAAATATTTTTATAAAAATAACGGCGGAAGTTTTATCGTTAATACTGTTGAACTACTCGGTAGTAAAAGTACAGTAATACGCGTGGTTGCATAGTAGCACACGATATTGATTATTATTGCTTACGTGAGAAGTCACTCTGTTTTGTTCAACTATTGCTATATTAATTGTAGCATAGTATCTCACGTTATTTGATTCAATTATTATCGATATTTTATATATTATTAAATCAATAATTGAAATGACAGAGTTAGTAATATTATAAATTGCAATATTAACGATGTCTAGAAGTTCTGCAAAGGAGAGGTTTGGTAACCTAATCATAGCGGCATGATATAGGAGAAATCCTTATTGGAAAGCCCCCTCTTTCCTGGGAACGACCTGGTCGATTAATATTGTGAATTATAATAATGATGACAAATGTTGTTAAAAATATTGAAAAGATTTTTATGAGGTAGTTGTTGTAAATTTGACGTATTATTTAGACCCTCATTTACCTATTTTTTAACATTATTGATAGAAAGTTATTTAAATATAATGGGACCCCTGTGATTATGACAGGTTGGGGGGAGGGGAACATGTGGGGCCTACGGTTTAAAAATTGAATGGGTGGGAGGTTTTGATTTTTGGTTTATACGGAGGGAGTATTATTGTTATCAATATATATATATATATTATATATAATATATTTTATTTAAAAGATTTTGCTTTAAATATGGACTGTTCGATTAAAAGTAAATCAATCTGGACCGTTCATGAATTAGTTACTATGCAGTCCATTCTTCTATAAATAGAAGCTCATTCCTTCATTATTTTCTTACGAATTCACTGAACTCTAGAGAGAGAAAGTTATAGAGAGAAATAAGAAGAGAAGTCTGCTAACTTTCTTTTCCTTTATCCAGTTTCTTTTACGGTAAGGGATATTACTCTTTTGTATTCAAGAAGAGAACTTCTGTTATTCCATTGATTTATTATTCTGTTGGAATAACCTGTATACGCGGAATACCCTATACATGGTGACATTCTTCTATTATTTTGTCTTTATTATTCCGTTGGAACATCCATGCATGCGTGCTTTACGCCTTGGGACTGGTTTCATCTTTATTATTCTGTTGGAATATCGTATGCGTGTGTTTTACACGGACTCGTTTAAAATCTTTATTATTCTGTTGGAATAACATGTCTATGCGAAGTACTGCATGCATGGTGATTTCTGTTGTTATTCCATTCTTTATTATTCTGTTGGAACATCATGTCGGTGTGATTTTCACCTGACATGGTTCATTATTATTAATACATTGGAATAACCCGTCATCGCTGGGCACCGCATGCATGGTGATTTTGTTGTTATTCCATTCCTTATTATTCTCGGTTGGTTAAAATTTTGACTTCTATACTCCATGAAATTAGTGGAATATCCTTGATATTTACGCTTCATCCAGTATTTTTCATGGAAATATTCTTATGAGCATTCTTGAATTTTACTCTACAAAGCAATATCATGTTGACAATTTGGACGTTATTAGTTCCTGAATAACTTAATTCTTGAACTTATTTTATTGAATTCTTATATCATTGTCATCATCCTCATGTTTATATTTTTTAAAGTCATCTGTGGCCTATAGAGCATGGATGGACTTGGTATGATTATGACCAGGGATTATTCGGTGTAATCATGAATGTAATGTTATAAATGATTTGGTAAATGTCCTCATTGGCCCGTAGTGCATTGATGGACAGTTGTTGGCATGATCATGACCATTAATGAATACACAAATATCCTTGGCCCGTAGTGCATGGATTTTGTGGTCGTGATCCTAATGAATATCCTTGGCTGTAGTCCAGGGATGAACTGGATTATTTATTAAGCTGAGTCCCAGCAATAAAAGTAATGAAAAACCTTATAAAAACATAAAAGATAGTAGATTTTATTCTCTACTTGACTCTTTTAATGGATTTCTTGATCTGCTGCAGTTAAACTTGATGGCTATTGTATTTTATCAGTTTAACATTGTTAAAGGCTAATGATAATTTATTCTGCATTATCTTAGTCATAATATTTCTTGCTGGGCTAGTTGAGCTCACCCTTTCTTTCACTATTCTCTTTAGGAAATGAGAATGTAGTTGGAACTAGTGGGGGCGGAGTGATGGTCCGAGATGGTGTCTTAGTAGTCCTCACTATTCTATAAAATAGTGTGATAATAAATGTAATGAGGACATTTTTTGAGAGTGGATATTGTCTAGAAGACAATATTTGTATTAAAACTCACAACTTGTATTTTGTCGTACTTTACACGACTGTTGTATAATTAAGTTGTATTTGAATTTTGTACCATGTATTTGGCGACTCAATATGGGTGATGTATACCTATTTTGGGGGCGTAACAGTTGGTATCAAAGCTTAGGGATATGATCCCTGGCTAAGATGTGAGACAATAACTAGGAGGGGTGGGACGGGGAATTCTTTCGCTAGTATGACCTACCTAAGTTTATTTGTTATTTAATTGGTTGGTTAGAGTATAGGGATAATATGTGATACGTTTATTAAGCCTTGTTTTGTGGCAATATCTGAAAATGGCATCCGAGAACGTTGAGAACATCAATGGAGCACAGGAGACCATTGAGTCTCCACAAATCAATAATCAGGATAATGTACATCAGGAAGGCGACAATCCTCAGGCAAACAACAACACTGACCAAATGATGAAAGATGGAATGTTCCGAGGCTTTATGAAATTTATACAACATCAGGCGAGAGTGGCTCCTGTCCAAAATGCAGGTGGAAACACTGGCAACTCTCGAATGGTCATCGCCAAGCAGTTTAAGGAACTGGGACCACCGGAGTTCTTTGGAGAGCCAAAACCACTTAAGGCGGAAACATGGATTAAACAGATCAACAAGATATTTGATGTTTTGGGATGCTCCGAGGAGCAAAAGGTTCCTTTTGCCACCTTCATGTTGTGCGTGTGAGGCGATTCATGGTGGGAATCTATAAACGTACTCAACTCCGCCGCATCGAAGATGTCTTGGGAGAAGTTCCAGGAACTGTTCAACGACAAGTACTTTCCTGAAAGTATTCGTCACATAAAAGAGGTAGAGTTCATCAAGTTGGAGCAAAATAACATGACCGTGTCGCAGTACGAAGCCAAGTTTGTCGAGTTATCCCGATTTACGTCCCATTTGGTTGATAATGAGGAGAGAATGACAAGAATGTTTTTAAGAGGTTTGAAACTTGAGATACGTCAATATCTTATATCTCATAAACTATATTTGTATTCAGATGTTGTTAATAGGGCTCAGTTATTAGAGCGTGATAATGAGTCAACCCAACCAAGAGAGAGCAGCCGACAAAATGATAATACTAGTGTAAACAGTCATCGAAGCGGTGACAAAAAGCGTGGAGGGAATCAACAGGCCATAAATGGTAACCACTTCGGTGGTAATCATGGCCAAAATAATAAGAATGGACATTTCAAAAAGAGGAGATTCAACAATGATCGAAAGACGTCAACATCAGTACCTGTCGTTAAGGAAGGAGAATGAACACCTATCATATGCTTCAAGTGTGGAGGAGAGGGACACATCGGTCCCAACTGTGCGATGCCATCCAAAGCATGTTACAACTGTGGAAGAGAAGGTCACCTGGCCCGATTTTGTCGTTCACCAAAGACAAGTTCAGCTAGGACGGAGGCACCAAAGGCCGTCCCAAAAAAGTCAAAACCAGTAGTGCAAGGGAGAGCATTTGTTGTGACCTCCCAGAAAGCAAAGAACCCGAATGAGGTCATCATGGGTAAGCTAATCATAAACTCTAGCAAAGTTTATACTTTATTTAATACTGGTTCTACCCACTCTTTCATTTCTCCTACTTGCGCTCAACGTTTAAATTTGACTACGGAGAAATTGGACTTTAACTTATCTGTTGAAACTCCATTGGGAGAAACCTTCATTACATCCACGGTTTATACTTGCATTTGATATAATTCTAGGGATTGATTGGTTAACTACACATCATGCAAAAATTGATTATTTTCGTAGGGTTGTTAGCTTTCATATTCCTAACCAACCTATTTTGCAAATTCAAGCAACCAAACCATTAAAATCAATCACTGTCATCTCAAGCCATAAAGCTATTCGTTTATTGAAAAATGGATGTCAAGCTTTCTTAGCTCATATCACGGATCTAAACAAAAATACGTCAGTTTTGAATGATATTTCTATTGTTAATGAGTTTCTCGACGTATTCCCGAAGAACTTTGGCCTACCCCAGGCGTGAAATTGAATTTTGTAGACGCCTTGAACCGGAACAAAACCTATTTCCAAAGCCCCATATCGAATGGCTCCTATTGAACTTCAGGAGTTAAAGACCTAACTGCAGGAATTGTTAGACATCGGTTTCATTCATCCTAGTACGTCTCCTTGGGGTGCTCCTGTTCTATTCGTGAAAAAGAAAGACGGGATTATGCGACTTTGTATTGATTATCGGGAGTTGAATCATGTCACCATCAAAAATAGGTACCCATTGCCACGTATTGATGACATGTTTGACCAGTTGCAAGGCGCCAAATTCTTTTCAAAGATTGATCTTTGTTCCGGATATCACCAATTAAAGATTAGAACCGATGACATTCCAAAGACGGCTTTCAGAACTCGGTATAGGCATTATGAATTCCTAGTCATGTCTTTTGGATTGACTAATGCTCCTGTTGCCTTCATGGATATAATAAACTGAGTATTCAAGGAATATTTCGATCACTTTGTGGTCGTCTTTATTGATGACATCCTTATTTATTCCAAAATTCGTGAAGATTATGAGCAATTCTTAAGGCTGATACATCAAAAGCCTCGTGAATATAAGCTTTTTGCCAAGTTAAAGAAATACGAGTTCTGGCTTGAGGAAGTAGCATTCCTTGGGCACGTGGTATCAAGTCATGGAATATCTCTTGACCCCGCAAAGATTGAAGCTATTCAAAGCTGGGAGCAACCTAAATTAGTGACCGAAGTACGTAGCTTTCTTGGCTTAGCTGGTTATTATCGGAGATTCGTAGAAGGGTTTTCTCAAATCGCTACTCACTTAACTCAGCTGACTCGGAAAGCTACAAAATTCGGTTGGAATGAGGAATGTGAGAAGAGATTTCAAGAACTCAAGAGAAGACTCATTTCAGTACCTGTTCTGACAATACCATCTGGCTCGGAGGGATTTGTCATCTACAGTGATGCTTCGGGCAAAGGGTTAGGATGTGTTCTCATACAACATGGGAAAGTCATAGCCTATGCTTAACGATAACTCAAAGAATATGATAGGAATTATCCTACTCATGATCTAGAGTTGTCAGCTGTTGTCTTCGCAATAAAGATTTGGAGGCATTACTTGTATGGGGAGAAAGTGGAGATCTTTACGGATCATAAAAGCCTCAAATATTTCTTCACTCAAAAGGAACTCAACATGCGACAATGACGTTGGCTTGAACTATTGAAAGATTATGATCATACCATCCAATACCATCTTGGAAAAGCGAACGTGGTAGCTGACGCATTGAGTAGAAGATCATATGCGGGTACGAGTGCGATATTGTCAACAAAGGCCCATTTTGTGTGACTTGCAAAGGATGGAGATAGAGATAAAGATTCCAGGGACCCACGTGATGATGGCGAACATACGAGTAGAACCGACTTTAATTGATAAAGTTAAAGCTGCTCAAACTATAGACCTGGAGCTGATGCGTATGAGGAAGAAAGTGCAAGAAGGTGCTATGCCGGAGGCAAGAATAGATGAAGAAGGAACACTTCGAGTCAACTCCAGACTTTGTGTTCCTAACGACCCTGATTTAAAGTATTAAATCATGATGGAGGCTCATAACACACCGTTTGCAATCCATCCTGGGAGTACCAAAATGTATCGTGATCTTCGTCATACATTTTGGTGGAGCAATATGAAGAGAGAGATATCGTTGTTTATCTCAAGGTGTCTAACTTGTCAACGAGTCAAGGCAGAGCATCAAGTACCAAAAGGTCCATTGTAACCACTTGAAATTCCAGAATGGAAGTGGGAGCACATTACCATGGATTTCATTACTGGTTTTCCCAAGGTTTCTCAAGGCATAGATGTAATTTGGGTCATTGTTGATAGATTGACCAAGTCTGCTCATTTCTTACCAATACGAGAAACTTATACACTTGAACGTCTTGTTCGCATGTACATAAACGAGATTGTTAGACTGCATGGTATGTCGGTATCCATAGTTTCTGATCGTGACCCAAGATTCACTTCACGATTTTGGGTTAGTTTGCAAAAAGCTATGGCCACGAATTTACGATTTAGTTCGGCATATCATCCTCAGACGGACGGACAATCAGAGAGGACTATTCAAACTCTGGAAGATTTATTAAGACTCTGTGTCCTTGATTTCAAGGGAAGTTGGGACAAGTTCTTACCGTTGGTGGAGTTTTTCTACAACAATAGTTATCAAACAAGCTTTGGCATGGCTCCATTCGAGGAATTGTATGGAAGAAAGTGTCGTTCTCCAGTATGCTGGGATGAGGTGGGTGAAACAACGTTGTTGGGACCGGAGTTGGTACGTATGACTACAAAAAAGATTCAAACGATCCGACAACGTATAAAAACCTCACAAGATCGACAAAAGAGTTATGCTAATCTTCATCGAAAGGACGTGGAATTCGATATAGGAGATCGTGTGTTGTTACGTGTTGCTCCATGGAAAGGGGTTACGAGATTTGGAAAGAGAGGAAAGCACAATCCTCGATTCATTGGCCTATTTTTAATCCTCGATCGAGTAGGAACTGTTGCCTATAGACTCGCTTTACCGCCAAGTATGTCTCGTGTTCATAACATTTTTCACATATCCATGTTACGTAAATATGTGAAAGATCCAAACCACATTATTGAGTTAGAACGGGACGAAATAGCGGAAGACTTAACGTATGAAGAGGTGCCTATTCAAATCTTGGATAAGAATGAACATATTTTACGCTCCAAGTTTATACCTCAAGTCAAAGTTTTATGGAGGAACCACGATGTTGAGGAAATGACCTGGGAGTTAGAATCTGAAATGAAATCAAGGTATCCTTACCTCTTTGACATACCAGGTATGTACCCTAATTTCGAGGGCAAAATTTCTTAAGAAGGGGAGATTGTGAGACCCCAGATTTTATGAATAAATATTTTTCTCAAAATATTTTTATATTATGGTGTGAATTTGATATAATGTTATAGTTGTGGGTAATATTTATAAATTTTACAAAGTATGAAAGTTGTTATATTATATTCGATTAGTCAGGGAATATTCTTTGTGGTTCGGGAATATTCATGACGACTCAAGACAATCATTAGTGGACCCATAACGAAATTATCATTTGATTGAGAAAACGACAAAAATTTTTTATAAAAATAACGGCGGAAGTTTAACCGTTAATCTTGTTGAACTACTCGGTAGTAAAAGTACAAAGAATACGCGTGGTCGCATAGTAGTAGCACATACGGTATTGATTATTAATGCTTATGTGAGAAGTCACTCAGTTTTGTTCAATTATTGCTATATTAATTGTTGCATAGTATCTCACGTTATTTGATTCAATTATTGTCGATATTTTATATATTATTAAATCAATAATTTAAATGGTAGAGTTAGTAATATTATAAATTAACAATATTAACGATGTCTAAAAGTTCTGCCAAGGAGAGGTTTGGTCACCTAATTGCGCGCCAATAGGGAGAAATCCTTATTGGAAAGCCCCCTCTTTCCTAGGAACGACCTGGTCAATTAATATTGTGAATTATAATAATGATGACAAATATTGTTAAAAATATTGAAAGGATTTTTATGAGGTAGTTGTTGTAAATATGACGTATTATTTAGACCCTCATTTACATATTTTTCAACATTATTGATATAAAGTTATTTAAATATAATGGGACCTCTATGATTATGAAATGTTGGGGGGAGGGGAACATGTGGGGCCCATGGTTTGAAAATTGAATGGGTGGGAGGTTTTGATTTTTGGTTTATACGGAGGGAGTATTATTGTTATCATTATGTATATATATTTTATATATATAATATATTTTATTTAAAAGATTTTGCTTTAAATATGGACCGTCCGATTAAAAGTAAATCAATCTGGACCGTTCATGAATTAGTTACTATGCAGTCCATTCTTCTATAAATAGAAGCTCATTCCTTCATTATTTTCTTATGAATTCACTGAACTCTAGAGAGAGAAAGTTATAGAGAGAAATAAGAAGAGAAGTCTGCTAACTTTCTTTTCCTTTATCCAGTTTCTTTTATGGTAAGGGATATTACTCTTTTATATTCAAGAAGAGAACTTCTGTTATTCCATTTCTTTATTATTCTATTGGAATAACCTGTATATGCGGAATACACTATACTTGGTGACATTCTTCTATTATTTTGTCTTTATTATTCCGTTGGAACATCCTGTCTGCATTTTTTTACTTGGGACCTAGTTACGTGTTTATTATTACGTTGGAATATTCTGTCATGTGTTTTACAGGACCGGTTAAAATCTTTATTATTCTCGTATTTATTATTCTCGTTGGAATAACTTGTCTATCGCAAGTACCGCATGCATGGTGATTTCGTTGTTATTCCATTCTTTATTATTCGTTGGAACATCCTCGTCGATTGTGATTTTCACCGACCGGTTCCGATTATTATTATTCTATTGGAATAACTCGTCTATGCGTAAGTAACGCATGCATGGTGATTTCGTTGTTATTCTATTCCTTATTATTCTCGGTTGGTTAAAATTTTGACTTTATACTCCATGAAATTAGTGGAATATCCTTGATATTTGCGCTTCATCCAAGATTTTCATGGAAATATTCTTATGAGCATTCTTGAATTTTACTCTACAAAGCAATATCATGTTGATAATTTGGACGTTATTAGTCTCGAATAACTTAATTCTTGAACTTGTTTTATTGAATTCTTATATCATTGTCATCATCCTCATGTTTATATTTTTTAAAGTTATCTGTGGCCTGTAGAGCATGGATGGACTTGGTATGATTATGACTAGGGATTATTCGGTATAATCATGACCGTAATGTTATAAATGATGTGGTAAAAGTCCTCATTAGCCCGTAGTGCATTAATGGACAATTGTTGGCATGATCATGACCATTGATGAATACACAAATATCCTTGGCCCGCAGTGCATGGAATTTGTGGTCGTGACCCTAATGAATATCCTTGGCCGTAGTGCAGGGATGATGTGGATTATTTATTAAGCTGAGTCCCAGCAATAAAAGTAATGAAAAACCTTATAAAAACATAAAAATAGTAGATTTTATTCTCTACTTGACTCTTTTAATGGATTACTTGATCCGCTGCAGTTAAACTTGATGTCTATTGTATTTTATCAGTTTAACATTGTTGAAGGCTAATGATAATTTATTCTGCATTATCTTAGTCATAATATTTTCTTGCTGGGCTAGTTGAGCTCACCCTTTCTTTCACTTTTCTCTTGTGAAATTGAGAATGTAATCGAACTAGTCGGGGGACGGAGTGATGGTCCGAGATGGTGTCTTAGTAGTCCTCACTATTCTATAAAATAGTGTGATAATAAATGTAATGAGGACATTTTCTAAGAGTGGATATTGTCTAGAAGACAATATTTGTATTAAAACTCATAGCTTGTATTTTGTCGTACTTTACACGACTGTTGTATAATAAAGTTGTATTTTAATTTTGTACCATGTATTTGGCGACTCAAGATGGGTGATGTATACCTATTTTGGGGGCGTCACACGTTGGCTCGAGCTGTTGAAGATTACGATCGTACCATTCAATACTATCGTGGAAAAGTGAATGTGGTAGCTGACGCGTTAAGTAGAAGATCGTATGCGTTTACGAGTGCGAATATACGAACATATGTGAAGATAGCGAATATACGAGTAGAATCGACTTTAATGGATAAAGTTAAAGTCGTTCAAGCTATAGAACTGG
Source organism: Panax quinquefolius (assembly GCA_020205615.1). Lineage (NCBI taxonomy): Eukaryota > Viridiplantae > Streptophyta > Magnoliopsida > Apiales > Araliaceae > Panax > Panax quinquefolius. Next base: position 87,688,447 of record CM035155.1, on the reverse strand, counting down.
AGTTGATGAACACGAAAAAAAGAATGTTCAAGAGGGCGTTATTCTAGAAGCAAGAATCGATGAAGAGAGGAAATCTCAATCCTCGATTTAATTGGCCCATTTGAAATCCTCGATCGAGTAGGAACTATGGCTTATAGACTCGTTTTACCGCCAAATATGTTGCGTGTTCATAACGTTTGTCACGTATCGATGTTACGTAAATATGTGGATGACCCGAACCACATTATTAATTTAGAACCAGGACGAGATATCGGATAATTTAACGTATAAAGATGTACCTGTTAAAATCCTGGAATATATTCTACGCTTAAAGGTTATACCTCCAGAGTTAGAATCTGACGAAGTGTACTCATCAGTTCGGCATATCAAGTATGTACGTAAATTTCGAGGGAGAAATTTCATAAAGAGGGGAGATTGTAAAATCCCAAATTTTACGAATAAAGATTTAATTTTCTCGAAATATTTTTTTGAATATTATGTTGTGGATTTGAGATAATTTTATAATTGTGGGTAGTATTTATAAATTTTGCAAAGTATGCAAGTTGTTGTATTATATTCGATTGGTCGGGGATTATTTGTTTTAGCAGGGAATATTCGTACAATGGCGCAATCATTGGTGGACCCCACAACAGAATTATTATCGGATTGAGAAAATGACAAAAATATTTTTATGAAAATAACGGCGGAAGTTTTACCGTTAATACTGTTGAACTACTCGGTAGTAAAGTAAAGAATACGCGTGGTTGCATAGTAGCACACCAGTATTGATTATTGATGCTTAGGTGAGAAATCACTTCGTTATACTCAATTATTGCTACAATAATTCACGATCATATCTCTCATATTATTGATTCGATTATTGTCAAAGATCATCCGCATAATATGATATATTATTAAATCAATAATTGAGACAACAAAGTTATTCATATTATTAAATTACAATATTTATAATGTCTAAAAGTTTTGTCAAGGAGAGGTTTGGTCACCTAATTACGCGCCAATAGGGAGAAATCCTTATTGAAAAGCCCCCTCTTTCCTGGGAACAACCTGGTTGTTAAATATTATGAGTTGTAATATTAATGATGAATAAGTTCGTGTTAATTAAAGATGAATTTGATAGTTTCATTGTGTTGAGATTATTTGTGTTAGTAGAAATCGACATCTATTTCGATGATAATTGATGTCTGGAGGTTATATTGTTCAATCGGGTATTCGGGACACTTTTTATGTCGGAAGTTACTATTCATGAGTTACTATTCACGAGTTACTATTCACAAGTTACTATTCATGAGTTACTATTCACGAGTTACTATTTACGAGTTACTATTGACGAGATACTATTCATGAATTACTATTCACCCGAACAATATATTTCTTTTCGGTCTAAACTATTTTTGGGTACTGTGACAACCCGAGAATTTAGAGAATTTTTTTTTAATAAATCTTAAATGATTGATTTAAGGTCAAATAATAGACCTAGACAGAAAATAAGTGTATGCGTTTGATATTTTTGGGATGGAATTTTGAGGATTTCAAAATTCTGTGTAGGATTTTGGATAATTATTCAGGATTAAGTGTATATGTGAATATGTTTCGTGTATATGGTATTATATGTGTTCAGAATATGTGGTTAAGGGTCAAGGGTTGACCAGATTAATTTTATCAGCGTCAAACCCTAATATTATTAAGAACGTCAACGTTCAGTTAGCAAGCCCTAAAGTTTGATAAGAAACCCTAAAAATCGGTTCTGAAACCCTAATTTCAGTTCCGGGAATCCGAAACCCTAATTCAGAAATTTAAAACCCTAATTCTGGAATTTAAATGGTGTGTATAAGGTTCAAACGTCAATAATTATAATTTATTAGGGGAAAACCCTAACGAATTACTTGAAACCATAATTGCTTATTAGAAAGCTCTAATATCAAATCTAGGAACTCTAATTTCAAATTTCGGGTATTTGAAACCATAATCTGGGAACTTAAACGACGATTATATTGCTTAAGTGTTATTAATTATAATAGTAATTAGGGTAAAGCTTAATTAATTAGCAAACCCTAATTTCAAATTTTTAAACCCTAATTATTCTATTAGGAACCCTAATGTATAATTATTGATTTAATTGTTAAATTAGCCATCTTAATTAGGAAATATTAATCATAATTGGTGTTAACCCTTATATGATTAGGAAATTATAATATAATTAGGAAGCTCTAATTATAATTTAATTATCATAATTTTCTATTTTGAAAATCTAAGTTGAAAATCCTAGAAATTGGTATTTATGGAAACTTTAGGTTTTAACCCTAAAGGTCAAACCCTAAAGGTTAAACCCTAAGGGTTTGATCAAATGACTATTGTAGAAATAAAATGGTATGGAAAAGACCAAAATACCCTCCCTTAACTTTTATGTTAAAAGAGTTATGGTCACAAATGAAGCCACATCTCTTGAGTTACAACCACACACCTTGAATCAACCAAATTTGAACACCTAGCCACATTTACAACCATGGATTCAAAAGATCTAAGATTAAAAAGTAAGAAATATCTTACTTTAGTTTATCATTTGCTCAAAGTCCCTTCTCTCTCTTTATTTTTGAAACTTAGAGTGAGAAAGTGTGAGAAACAAAGCTAAGATCATGTATTAGCAAGCCAGAACAGGAATCAAAAGTCAGAAATCATAGATCAAAGCGCAAAGGTATAAAAACCCTAACTTAGAAATCTGATGATTTGATGTTAAATGTTATTGTTGATTTGTTAAAGTTGTGTATTAAGGTGTCTTTAAGTGATCTGGGTTGTTAAATCCCAGATCCATAACATCAAAGTGCTCGAAATGAGCATTTCTTGAAATCTGCAAAAACTTTGAAGAGTTGTTTGACAGTCATATGTCAGACCTCATAGATCTGTGTGTGTTTGTTGTTTGTTGTGTTTCATGTTTTGGATATGTTCTATGATATGTGGTCTTTACTCAGCAACTTGAATCAAGTCCATAACTGGTTTAGATTTAAAGTTATAAGCAGTCAAAACCCTTTGACCGACCACGAAATTTGGAATCTGGGCAGCCCAGATGGTCTGACAACGACTTTCAAGGCCTTCGATCTTGCAACAGACACGTGATTTGGCCATGTTTGTGTAATTCAGTTGTAGTCTGGTATACGTTCTACACATTCATGCTCTTAGATTACCCATAAACAAAATAGGATCAAAGTCGTGAACGGTCAAACATAGGTTGACCAACTGCTGGGTTCCATTTCTAGAAAACCCAGATCCGTGAAGAACACGACTCGATGTTGAGTTCGACCCGCCTGCATCATGAGTATGTAATGTTGTTATGTTGATCGGTTGTTATAGAATTATACCTTGTTATTTGTACTTCATATTTGAACTTTTAGATCACAAAAATAATGACCGGAGTACAAGTTACAAGGCATCAAAGTAGGCACCTAAGGTTGTTCTTCAAATCTGGAGAACCCAGAATTTGAAGAACAGGTCTGACAACACTTTTGAGAGCTTAAATCTCTCTGTTATGATATGTTATGGCCAAGAAATCAGTTTGTGGTGGTAGTCTTACAATTGTACTACAACTTTAACATGAATTACAACCCAGAAAACACTAGGATCATAGCTCAAATGTGAAAGTAGTATGCACACAAGCCAATCATGTTTGATGATAAAGCATATACTTTTTAACAATCTTATTCATTTATTAATAAAAAGTATTAATTTATTAAAGGCTTTTAATTATCTACATGATGCTATTTTATAATATGTGATAAACCCATAGTTTTAAGCAATGCTTTTAGAATAATGATGATGATCATTCTAATGAGATCTAAATTCTTAGAAAGCTTAAAACTAAAATAGTTCCCAATCATTGGATTACTAAATTGGGGATTAGTGAATCCGGATAGATTAGTACATACGTTGCTTGCTCATTGGATGAGGATGATTGATCTCATGATCATTGTGTGGAGACACTAAAGCAAGTATGTAGGTGCTTATTAGAGAATAAGTTCATCGAACGTGGCTCGCTAAGGAATACCTAATGGAGTTTTACTTCACCGTCAATAGGAATTCCAGTAGTGATAGTAGTACAAGTAATCCTTGGACTTGAGATCATCATAGTATCTTGTGTATGATGAGTTATACTTTGACTTATTCCTTAAGACCCTTAGGGTATATCAAAGGGTATGCTTGGGTATAATAAGTTGTATATGGAGATAATGTATGATCAATAAAGAATCTACCACTTCTAATAAAAGAAGAGAAATGTCCTATGTGATTCGATAAATGACAACCCAAGAGTCCTCGGGGTTAAGTGTAATGAAATTAGAAAGGAGTTTCTAATTTGCATTATTTGGAGTTGTGCATTTAAGAGTCGAAATACATATAATTAAATAAAATAAGACTTGACAGTAATTCCATGTCTTATATTTAATTGGGACATTGTATGGTGGAAGGATTGAATTGTACGGTAACTATTTACTCAAAGGTTCTTTAATGATTAATGTTGAAATCTATATTATCTGGAAAGTCGTTGATCGCTAGGGAGGCTTATCTCTATGTAGAATAATATTATTTATTTAAATAAATAAATTATTTAATTTATTTATTTAAATAAGATTAAAATTGTTCTAATTGATTTATTCACAATAGGTTTAATATGGAGAACCTAAAGGGTCACACCATAAAAGGAAGAAAAATTATTTAAGAAGTTAATGGCATAATCGTAATAATATAGTTAAATATATTTAATTTAATCTATGGTGATAGAATAAATTAAATAGCTTAATATTTATTATTTAATATTTTAGAAATATTAAATATAAATTAATAAGAGGAGTCTTATTAATATTATTACTATTATTATTATTGTAATTTCTAAAAGAGTTTAAGAATTAATTTAATATAAGTACTCTCATTTATTCCTAATAGGATTAGGAGGAAAATTAGTTAAAGGAGTTTAATTAATTATCCCTAATAAGATTAGGGAGCCCATTTAATTAAAAGAGTTTAATTAAATAATAACTTATTTTTATTAAATAAGGTTACCCGATATCTTTATAAGAGGAGTCTTATATCGATATCGATATACGTAATAATTCCAATTTGTTGGAGAGTACGCCCCCTTTTTCTATACAGATAGGAAAAACTAGGGTTTGAGCCAATACCCCTTCTTCTTGAAAAATTCCTCTTCCTTGGTGGATCACCTCTAGAGGCCAAACAATTGGGTGGCTAATGTTGATCAAAGGAAGGAACCAAACCCGGTGGATTCAAGGAGATCGCGGAGAAGTAAGAGGTGAACTCGTACCTGAGGAAGCTCGTTTCTACAAGGGTATGATTTCATAATTTCTTATTCTTCGTTTAATTAATAATTGTGCATAAAGGGTGATCCGAATATATGGTTTGTAAAAATTTTAAACTCTGATTTTACACGTTTCTGCATTTTTATGCAATTTGATTGCGTTCTTGAATATTACAAACCTAACAAAATGTTAGTCAAACTAGGTACCCTGCAACCTGACATGAAGATCTTGGTTCGCTCAAGAACAGCTGAAGAACACATTTAGCGACGTGTGTGTCACCTAAAATACCTTTAGTGACAGATAAATTAGAAAATGAATTAATTAATTAAATAAATAGAAATAAATAGTTTTTAATTATTTTGAGTATATTTCATAAATATTTAATATTTTTGAAATATAAAAGGTATTTATTTATTTAATTATAATATTAAATAAATTATTTAAAATGGTTTTAATTTATGAAAAATCATTAAAAATTATATTATGATGTTAGAAAATATTTTAAGTTATTTTTGATGACTTTTAACATTTTGTGAAGAATTTCATTAATAATTTATTATTAATGGTAATTAATTAATTTAATAAATATATTAAATAAATTATGGAAAAATAGAATTAATGTTTTAAAAATCATATAAAAATAATTTAAGTGTTATAAAATATTTTAAGTTATAAAATATAACTTTTGATATTTTGGCATGAAAATATTAATATTTTAATATTTATAGCAATTATCGGATAATGAAATTAATGGTTTAAAAATCATATAAATATGATTTTAAAGTATTAAAAATACTTTGTGATATTATAATTATATTATAATATTATATAATGATTTTCATTAATATTTAATATTAAATAAATATTAATGATTGAGGAATTAGGTGGTATTTAATTTATTTAAATACGATATAAGTGATTGAAAAATTATAATAAATGATATTAATTATCTGAAAATTATTACAAGTCTATGAAAATTATTTTGACTGATAATATGATTATCTAAGATATTGTTAAGTGTTTAGGCAGAGTTTAATTGAACTTAAACTCGATATTGTCTGACTAGACCGTCGGGATGATAGAATTGTGTCAGTTTCAAGTCAGACTGAAATAGTTTGACCTGATACTAAGTCTTATGTATATTGTAGACTGATAGGATTATGTGCTATGTGTTTAGGTTATTCTATGTGTATATATATATAATAGCATTATATTGTGATTATATTATTCTAATATTGGAGATCTATATTACTAATATTAGGTCTTCAGATAAAGCATTATAAATCATAGAAAAGAATCAACTGTTCAGTAAGTTTTACTTAACTCTACTAAGAGTTATTTTATTCAGATATGCTTATGGTTAATCATTGCTGATTTCCATGTGAAATTGTACTCTGTACATATTATATGTATAAGTCAGGTATGAAAGGCTGATCACCTTCATTACCAGTTGGTCTAGATATATTTGTTCATGTTCAATACTTGTTCAGTCAAAAGTTTGTTCGTGCTAGTTCTCAATTATATTGATGAATTATAGCCAGCCTATTATTCAGACTCATTCAATCATTATATATCCTTAAATTGTATTTAAACTTGGTGGGCAACTTTCATGCTCACCCTTGCTATATCATGATAAATATTGCAGATAAGGCGAATGCGTTTGGATACAGAAAAAGGATAATGCCAAGTTCTTCTTGGGATAAAATGTGCAGCTAGATTGTAATAGTATAGTTTGATAATAATGTCACGTGTTAGATAGTTTATGATTTGTGTGTAAGTTAAGGTTACTCGATTTTGGGGAAATATGTGTAAAGTGTATTGTATAAATAATTTATGTTTATATCTTCTACAAATAGTTATAGGATGATTGAACCGAATCTGGGGTGATTTGGGACCCGGATTCGGGGATCTCACAGGTACAATATTATTCCATGAGGAAATGTGCTAATTTTTTAGACTGTTGGTTGTTTTTATAATATTAAATCAATATGGATCGCTGGTTTAAAGTTTTAATAGTAAATCAGTATGGATTGCTGGTTTAAAGTTTTAATAGTGAATTAGTATGGATCGCTGGTTTAAAGTTTTAATAGTGAATCAGTATTGACCGTTGCTTTAAGTTTTAATATGGACCGTCCGTTTAAATGTAAATCAATCTGGACCGTTCATGAATTAGTTACTATTCAATCCAATATCCTATAAATAGAAGCTCATTCCTTCATTATTTCTTACGAATTCACTGAAACTCTAGAGAGAGAAATTATAGAGAGAAAGAAGAAGAGTATTCTGCTACTTCACTATTCCAGTATCCAGTTTTCTTCTAAGGTAAGGGGTATTATTTCTTTCTTATTCATGAAGAGAACTTCTGTTATTCCATTCTTTATTATTCTGTTGGAATAACCTGTTTATACGAAGTACAACATACATGGTGAAATTTTTCTGTTATTCCATTCTATATAATTATGTTGGAATAACCTGTTTATGCGAAGTACCGCATACATGGTGAAATTCTTCTATTATTCCATTCTTTATTATTCTGTTGGAATATCCGCTTAAATGTAATTTCACCGACCGTTCCGCTTCTTTATTATTCTGTTGGAATAACCTGTTTATGCGAAGTACCGCATACATGGTGAAATTATGTTGTTATTCAATTCATTATTATTCTATCAGAATATCATGTCTGTGCGTTTACACCGGACCTGGTTCCATTATTTATTATTCCGTATTTATTATTCTGTCGGAATATCATGTCTGTGCGTTTACGCCGGACTTGGTTCCATTATTTATTATTTCGTATTTATTATTTTATCGAAATATCTTGTCTGTGCGTTTACGCTGGACGTGATTCCATTATTTATTATTCTATTGGGAATAACATGTCTGTGCGGTCTCTATCGCATGCATGGTGAATCCTTCTGTTATTCCATTCTTTATTATTCTATTGGAATAACCTGTCTATGTGGATTACCACATGCATGGTGAATGATACTTTGTATTCATTCCTTATTAAATTGTGGAAATGATCTATATATGTGGATTACCGCATGGCGGGTGAAAATCCATTTGCAGTTTCATATATTCGTTATTAAACTCAGTTGATTAAAGCTTTGGCTTCTATACTCCATGAAATTAGTGGAATATCCTTGATATTTGTGCTTCATCCAGTATCTTTTCATGGAAATATTCTTCTGAGCATTCTTGAATTTTACTCTACAAAGAAGTATCATGTTGACAATTTGGACGTTATTAGTTCCTGGATAAATTAATTCTTGAACTTGTTTTATTGAATTCTTATATCATTGTCATCATCCTCATGTTTATATTTTATTGAAAGTTATCTATGGCCTGTACTGCATAGATGAACTTGGTATGATTATGACCAGGGATTATTCGGTATAATCATGATCGTAATGTAACAAATGTTGTGGTAAAAGTCCTCATTGGCCCGTAGTGCATTGATGGACAGTTTTTGGCATGATCATGGCCATTGATGAATACACGAATATCCTTGGCCCATAGTGCATAGATAATTTGTGGTTGTGATTCTAATGAATATCCTTGGCCGTAGTGCAGGGATGATGTGAATTATTTATTGTCGAGTCTCAAATGATAAAAGTGATGAAAACTTTTTTAAATCATAAAGATAGTAGATTTTATTCTCTACTTGACTCTTTTAATGGATTGTTTATTCCTCTGCAGGTTAAACTTGTTGTCTATTGTATTTTATCAGTTTAACATTGTTGATGGCTAATGATAATTTATCCCGCATTATCTTAGTCATAATATTTCTTCGGGCTAGTTGAGCTCACCCTTTCTTTCACTTTTCTCTTGTGAAATGAGAACGTAGTACACGGACTAGTCGGGGAACGGAGTGATGGTCCAGATGATAGCATTAGTAGTCCTCACTATTCTATGAAATAGTGTGATAATAATTGTAATGAGGACTTATTCTGAGAGTGGATATTGTCTAGAAGACAATATTTATATTAAAACTCACAGCTCTTGTTGTATATTTAAGATTGTATTTGTATTCGTACCATGTTTTTGGCGACTCAAGATGGGTGATGTATACCTATTTTGGGGGCGTCACAACTTGCCTGCTTGCTCAGCTATAATTAATTCTAGCTTTAATTAACTTGCGTTGAAACGACCTAACATTAACAAGTCGGTCTTTTCAATTAGTATCTGTAAACTAATATATGTCTACACTTACAAGAATTAAGTCATCACATAGCATGCTTCTCAACACATTGCATAGCATATTAGTCATATATTACAAGGTAAAGTAATCATATAAGCTTGCCTTGCACATTAGATCAAAAATAGAAACTTTGACAAGATTGTAAAATGGGCAGCATTGCTACCGGTCTAGGGTTTAGGGATCAAGCAATTGCTACCGTCTCCCGCCGCACTCAAGGTTGGGCTTTGTTCTCCTTATTTCAATTCCACTCTAACATACCCCTACAGTTATTCTTTAACATACATACATGCTAGAGGTTTTCACAAAGCACATGATCATTCTTGAATTCATTGCCACAAGTTTTAACTTTCAATTTACATGTCATATAAAGGTCATGTAACCATCATGCTTTACAATTCTTGCCATGTGTCAACATAGAGATCACTAAATCTGTTAATACACTTGCTTATGTAAATATGTCTATAGACATAATGAATCCTAATATGCATGCTTTCATAGTACTAACCAAGTTAACTTAGTATAAACAAGGGATCTTGACATATAACTCTTATGCATTTGAACATATATTAAAGCCATATATACCTGCTCAAGTGGTCAGAACTTGCAAGATAAAAGTTTTGGTCAAGTTCACTTTGAAAAGTCTTAAGTTTCCTATCTTTGAAATAGTCTTAACTTTTAATCATGTATGCTAGTGTCTTTAATCACTTTAGTCTTGCATTTCATGTCAATATAAACCATATTATCATGTTCATAAAATTAGAATGCTCACATGAGGTGTTCGTGACAAAGTTCACTTTTGAATGGTGATATCATCAAAGGTCACCTTTAATAGGGTTGACTATAAAGGTGATTATTGGGTACATCATGAATCGTGTGAGGAATATGAGTGATCTAGATGGAATTTAACCCTCCGATATATTAGTGGTGATATCCATAGGCCTCTTGATTGAGTAGGACTATGAAATGCTTGGCCATGCTCAAATAGTGATTTGTTTCATATAGTCTACTCATTGATCAAGAAAACTCAGATTAAATTATGAAGAGTTTGACACATTCAATGACTCGAGTTTAATCTAGGATGTCAAGGTTAAAAGGATTAAATTACATTGTAATATTGGTCACGAAAAGGTTGCATCGAATCATCGATCTTATTATTACTTGGGTAGCAGTGATGCATTACTAGATGTCGCTCACTATATATAATTTTATAATATGATTTTAAAATTATTGACAACGTAATAATAACCTATAGGGTCACACACATAGAACGTAATTAAAAGATAATTAATTTAAATTAAAAGGATTTAAATATATCAATATGATTGATAGTATTTAAATTATAAATTTAAATTAATTGGATAATTTGTATATATATGTATATTTATTAAGTAAGACTAAATTAATATATAATATATATAAATTCGAATTTTAGGTTTTTAATAAGATTAGGTTTTGATTAATCCTTTTTTAACTGCTATATATAGATAATATATCATCCAATTTAGGTAGAGAATCATAAACCCTAGCCGCTCTTAGAGAGAGACTAGAGAGAAAATTGAAAATCCTGTTCCTTTGGTGGATAGTACCACAACTCCCTTTGCAGAATCGTGCGGCGGTTCGGGTGCGTTCATGTGGATACCATAGAGACGTAGTTTCATGAGGAATTGTGTTGGAGATTCAAAGCATTACAGAAGCGATTTCATAATCGGTATAATCTCTTAACACTGAATTAATATCTATTTCGCATGGATCCTGTTTTGGGTTTCGAAAATTATTTTGGTTTGTTAAATTTATATTTTGCTGTGCGTTACTTTGTTGTGTCGAAATCCTTAAATGCAAGCATTGTTTAAGTTGATTAATTTCACAGAAAGCCAAATCAAAGCATATGCTGAGGTAAGGGGGTATCATTTTTATGGTAAAGGGATGTCATTTTCTTTTATACTCCATATTATGGTAAGATATTATTATTCGTTTCTTCAGCTAATCATTAAATGGTAAAAAGTTTTGAAATGATTAGAATATCCTTAATAGTTTGTGCTTCATCTAATATCTTGAAGTGGATCTTTCTATTCAGTCTTAAGTTATTATTTTTGAAACAAGAACTTTACATTACTTGTACTTTATATTTTATAAGGAATTCTAATCTATTTTCTGGATATCATGTTGGCAATTTGGACTCTTGATAATTAAGTTGGAAATCACTAAGATTTATCTTATCTTATTATTCTAATTATTTAAGTTTATTCATTATATATATCATTATCATCATTCTCATGATTATATTGTGTTGAAAGTCATCTTTGGCCAGTAGTGCAAAGATGGGCGGTTGATTATTGGTTTTACAGTTGTATATCTTTGGTCGTAGAGCAAAGAAGAACTATTCATTTATATCCTTGGCCCGTAGTGCATGAATAATTCATGGATATGATACTAACGAATATCCTTGGCCGTAGTGCATGGATAATTCGGTGCCGTGGATTATTTATTGAGCTGATTCTTAGCGATAAAATATTGATGATAAACTTTTAAATTATAGAAGATAGTAGATATCATGCTCTACTTGACTCTTCTAAAATACAGTTGTATGTCTTTGGCTCGTAGTAAAAAGATGGACTATTGATTTACCTGATTATAAATATGAATTGTGAATTTAACTATACTCTTTAGTGGTTCAGGTGAAGACAGGTGATGAAAGTTCTCTTTCTCTTGGTACAATGAAGAACTATTGTTAGTATTGATGATGGACTTTTAATTTGGAGAGGATAGTAGACATTATGTTTTACTTGACTCTTCTAATGGATTGTTGATTCCGCTGATATTATGGTTGAAAACTTTTGTCATCTACCATATGTTCTAAATATCTGATTAATTATTGATGAATGATATTGATAATGTAATTATCTTAAGTCATAATATTCTTTATTGGTCTAGTTGATCTCACCCTTTTGCTTTTATTGTTCTCTTTAGGAAATGAGAACGTAGCCGGGACTAGTCAGGGAATAGAGTGACGGTCCGAGATGGTGGCTGTAGTAGTCCTCACTATTTTATAAAATAGTGTGATAATAATTGTAATGAGAACTCCATTTGAGTTTGGATATTATCTAAAAGATAATATTCATGTTAAAACTCTTAGCTATATTTTGTCATATTTTATACGAAAGTTATATAATTAAGTTTGTATTTATATTCTGTACCATGTACTCGGCGACTCAAAATGGGTGATGTATACCTATTTTGGGGGTGTCACATTTGGTATCAGACCTTAGGGATATGATCTCTGGCTGAGATGTGAGAGTAGAACTATGAGGGGAGAGACGAGTAAATGCTTCGCTAGTATGACCTACCTAAGCTTATTTATTATTTAATTGGTCAGTCAAAATATATGGATAATATGTGGCATGTCAATTAACCCTTGTTTTAAAACTGTATTCTAGAATGATATCTGAAATACAAGAGATGGGCAATGGATGAACCATGAGACAGAGGAAGTGGCCTGGGAGCCAGAATTTGAAATTCTTATCTCTTCAGAATTACAGGTACGTTCGTAAATTTCGGGGATGAATTTTCATAAGGTGTGGTGATTGTAAGATCCGGACTTTTATAAAATAAAAGTCTAATTTAATTTATGATTATTATTCTAAAATTGTAAAATGTTAAATTAAAAATTTCCAAATGAATAATTAATCGGATAAGTGAGTAAATAAATTTAAAAAAAATAAAATAAAAAGTGAGCCTAGAGGGATTGTCAGCAACTTTGATTAGAAGGAGAAGGCTGATAATTTGGGAGGGGGAAAGTGACAAAGAAAGGAGGAAAAAGAAAGAAAAGAAGAAAGGGAAAAGAATAAAGAAATAGGAAGAAACCAAAAAGAAAAAGGAAATAATATATGAGGTTTTACTCCACTCCTTCTCATTCCCTTTTCGGTGGAAAAAATGAGAGAGAGAGAGAGAGAGTATGAAGAGATAAATTTAAGTTTTCATAAATTTTATATGAAGATATTTTGTTTATACTTGATTTGGATGATTTAAACTTGCATAAACATGAATCAAATGAGAGAAATCAAGAAATTAAATGAAAAACGAAATCTGGAAATTTTCAGAAAAATTAGTTTACTACTTGATTTTGTAAAATCCATAACTCTTTGTGTATAATGAGTTAGGAGATGAGCTATATATCAAAAGAAATTCTTAGAAGTAATCTAAACATAGAAATTTGAATCACCCAAAAATTCTTTGTGAATATTTTGTGGTGACAGTTTGAGTGAAACTGGTACGAAGGACTTATAGTTCGAAAAATCAGTTTTATTAAGCTCTATTGCATGAGTTATAATTTTTAATCCAACCGTTGGATCGTTGTACTTTTTGGATATGTTATACATATATAAGTTGAGTATTTGTCCACAAATTTTGAACCGTTAAAGATTAACATATAATCTGTTGTCAATTTCGTAAGGTGGCTGGTTAAGAAATTATCAAGCAGAATTTTTCAATAAGCCTTTCTCTCTATGTTAGAAGCAAAACTTGGAAAAACTTCTTTTACAAAGTTGTAGAGAATTAAATTTTACAATAAAAGGACATAAGATCCATATTTTCTAATAAAAGTGCTAATTATTATGAATTATTGAAGTTTCTGAATATTGGATCTTATAATTAATTTTTCAAAAATTTATTTGGGCTAAAACATTTTTACGTAATGCTTATAATATCATCTTGGAATTTTTGTAAATTTTGGTAAATTATTGAAAAGAAGAAGTAATTATTATATTTTTAAACTATTTATAGTTAGTTTAAAAATAGAAGAAATTCATAAAAATTCTATGAATGATGAAAAATTATGAAACTTGGTGAAAAATATTATAATATTATTTTATAATTTTTCGACGCTTTTGAAAAATTATTTAATAACACAAATATTTATTATATTTTTAAGCTATTTATGGTTAGTTTAAAAATAGAGGAAATTCATAAGAAATTCTATGAAAGGTGAAAAATTATGAATTTTCTTTGAAAAATATTATAATAATATAAGATTAATATTAATGATGTTTTAAATATATAAAAGTATGTGGAGTTTGTATTTCTATTTTGAAGCTATTAAATGATTGTTTTTATAAATAGAAATAAATATAAAAAATTATCGGATATAGAAAGTTTATGTAAATAATAATTTTATAAAAAATAATAAAGTTTTTACCGTTAAACCGTTGAAATACCTAAAGGTTAAAAGTACAAAGAATCTGCGTGGTGGTATAATAGTACACCAGGTATTGTACATTGATTCATATTACTGATTCTTACTCAGTCTTTCATTCAATAATTATCATAGTAGTTATTGCACAGTAACTCATATTATTTGATATGATATAATTATACTAGTTGGAAGTATTGTGAGTCTATGTTAATAATTGTTGAAAGATTGAATATGTGTAAATAATTGATGAATAAAAGGTGTTGATTAAAGATAAGTATGATATGCAGATATTTGTTCAATTATTTTCTTTTTACGAAAGTAAGTTTGGCAAAACTTGCCGAAACTCTACTTTTTCTAAAGTAGTCTGGACTACAACTCAATTATTTTTAAAACGTGTACAAGTTAGTTTAATTTTATCAGTGGGACCATAAATTCCACTACCATTATTATATACCTTATTTGGTTATTTTGTTAAAGGAGGTGTGCTAGTTGTTTACTAAATTTTTAGTATAAATAGGTTGCTCGGTAGAGTAACTAAACACACACCATCAATACACTAAAAATATAAAATTCTTTTACTACAATATTGTGAGTATTTCTGTTGAGTGTAAGGTTACTCCAAGTGTAGATAAGGAATGCAAACATTGTTTAAGTTGATCAATTTCATAAAAAGTCGAATCAAAGCACATGCTAAGGTAAGGGGTATCATATTTATGGTAAAGGGATGTCATTTTCTTTCATACTCCATATTATGGTAAGATATTATTATTCGTTTCTTCAGCTTATCATTAAATGGTGAAAAGTGTTAGTTCCCAATAGGCATACAATAGATCTAGAAGAGGGGGTTAAATAGATCCTTTTCATTTTTCAGATACTTTTCATGTTTATTTTGTATTGCTAATGAATTAGCACATGACAAGCATAAGAATCTTTTCAAGCACATCACTATAAACAAAAGATCCCCTTCATTGGTATATTTATGAACATGTATACATTGTTCATAGAGTTAGTTAAGTTGTAAGCAATTAATACATACATAACATTTATAACAATTAGGTACATAATGTAAATGACAGAAAGTAAATGACTGAATGTAAAAGTCACAAGGGATTTTAAGTGGTTCAGAGACTCAAGCTCCTAATCCACTCTTCTGCTTTAACGAGCAGTAATTCCACTAAGGAAGGGTAGCACCCTGAATCACTAAGATTCCTTCAAGGCCAGTAGCCTTGAAGTCTAGCAAGCTTGGAACTCCTCTAGTTCCCTAGGAACTCTTCTAGTTCCCTAGGAACTCTTTAAGCCCAGCAGGCTTGGATCTTCAATTAGTCCCTCGGGACAAGGACCCCTCAGGCCTTGGCTACTTGTTGTTGTTGGTGCTGAGCTGCTAAGATATCTTTAAGATTGAACATCTTTTGTACTTAGCAGCTTGGTGTGGTCCTCTTTACATTCTACGTAGAGTCTGGACCACTTCTTTTTTGGTGCAGCTAATCTTCATTCTGTTCTGTTTATCTTCATCTGATGTCAGCTATGCACCATCAACATTTAGGTTTGCTTAAGTATTTGAGCTTTTGGTAGACTTCGTCTGGCTCTTAGCATTCCCTGAACCCTTCTTGAATGGTTTGTATACATGGTTATGCATGTGTTATATTTCAGCTTTTGATTCATGGTGATTCTTAAAGTGGCTCTCTAGATCTTCCTTGTGCTCTGCCACTTTTCGAAATGCTATCTTCTTGGCCTTCTTGGCTCTCAGCTTAGTAGCCATCTTCAGTGGCATTCTCAACCTTGTTGAGTGAAGCTTTAGTCTATTAAAATTGTGATAATCCAAAAAATCGGATTGTCCAGAATTTAAGTTTAAAGAATTAGTTATTAATAAAAAGAATTTTTATTAATACTATTATGTGTTATGTGTTTATTAATCGTTCTATAACCTAGAATGATTATTAACTGGTAGGATTCTAGCTACGAGCTAGACTGAACGAGTAAAAATTTTTAAGACGAAAATAAAATTTTTCCGGGAACAAAAATTATTTCCGAGGAAAAAGACGAAATAGGCACTATTCATCTGTTTCTGTTCGGAGATTTATTTTGAATTTCCGAGAAATGTGTATTGATAGAATTTTGAGACGAGATGGAATATTCTATAATATTTTGGTTATGGCAAAAATGAAGTTTTTGCCTGCGAACTTAAAACCTAAGGGTTAGGAAAAGTGAGTTCCAAGAATTTTATGATTTTTTATAATAATTAGAGTTATTATGCGTGAGAAATACGAGTATAATATTAGTTATTATACGAGTATAGTACGAAGATTAGTATGACGTATAATACGAATATCGTACAAATGATATACGATGAGAATACGAGAATACGAGAATGGAATGCGTAGAATATGATTAGTCTAAATGGACTTTGAGTTCATGAACTTTGAAGAATCTAATTGGACTTGGATTATATCAAGCCCAATGGAATGTGTAATCAAGCCTAGGGTAGGCCCAATAAGAATTAATGTAAGGCCCAATGTTAGATTTAATTAAGCCCGATCCAAGAAAATTAACGACAGATCGAACTAATGGGTCACCGGATGGGTAAAACCCATGGGGCAACCCATGGGGAAGACCCATGGGCATAAGGGGCGGCCACTTGGTCACCAAGTAAGGGTGGTGACCAAGTAAACTTGGTGGCTAAGTTGGGAATAGTGAGGAGGTGGGGGGGAAATGACTAAAATGCCCCTAACCTTGGTTTTCTATAAATAGAAAGCTTAAGTTCATTATTTTGAGCTTTTGAAAATCCTACAACTTTGAGAGAGAGAGAGAGAGTTCGGATGGGAGAAGAGAAGAAAAGGATGAGGAAAAGCTAGCCCGAGTGCAGGCTTTGTCCGACGGAAGGAGATTAAAGAAGAACGGTAATCCGAACCCTGGTTTCTTCTAATTTTCTTAATGTTTAATATGTTCAAAAACATAACTTAATGAAGATAAGAGATAGATGAAGTTAAGAATGATTTCATATGGTTGAAATCACGAGAAAATGAAGAAATAAGAAATTCGGAATTTAGTTTATAAATTTCTTAAGGAAGTATAAGATTCGTAAGGATTTTGAGCGATCCGGATGAATTTTATGAATGAGTAGGTTAAATAAGTAAGGAATGATGTTCTATAACATTAAATTCCAAGAAAAAAGTGAAATCTTAATCCAAAATATCGATTAAAAATGAAGAACACGTGAAGAACGTGAAGAACGTTGTTGATGGACAAATTTAAATCCATCGTAGGATAATTGTTGTTGATGGACAAGTTTAAAACCATCGCGTATAAGTTAGTTTTTATTTCTTGGTTAGGAACATTAGAAACATTCTTGAAGAATGGATTAAAACTGAGCTATAACGAAGTTATGGCAAAAATTTTGTAAAAGATAAACGAGAATTAGAAAGTTAGTAAATGAACCTGAACATGTAGGGTTTCATAAGAATGTAAGAGAACGTATAAAACGTGAGTTGTGGACTCAAGAACGAATGAGTTCCGAGTTCGGATGATCGAATTACGGACGAACGAACGAAGAACGTTAATAAAGTAAAATGAACGAAGACCGTAGATTAAGCCAATTGAATGGCATGTTAACAGATTTAGAATGAGTTTCTATCTGAGGGTAATCGAAGTAGGTAAGATAAGAAAGAAAATGGCTTTGGAATGACCTCGTTCCGAGTTATAACGAAGAAGTTATGAGATTTCAAAATCATCATCTCAAGCTTGTAAAAGACTTCGAATTTTTTTTTCTAGGTTTCATGATTGGGCACCAAGTCATGAAGTCGTGCCTTGGGGTTGGCGCCAGAAGCGTGAGCTCGAGCCATTAGCTATCGCTAAGTGGTGCATGACATGAAAGAAAGAAAGAAGGGTAACTTGGGGCCGCTGGCAGCAGTAGGCAATACCTTAAATGAGATTTTTATTGCTCAATTACTGGGGGATATGCAAGAAAGAAATATGAACTTATAATTCAACTTATGTAACACTTATTTAAGTGTATTAAACCTTTGATGAAGGTTGAATGAAAAGATTAAATGAGATTAAAAGATGAAGCATGTAGACGCGGATTACGGAACCAATGTCCAGGAACCGTAGTCACAATGAAACGAACATAAGGAATTGCTAATTGTGATTCCTTAAACGTTGATTGACTAGGGTAATGAATAACATTTCGATGTTATGTCATGGTCATGAGAGAAGAATGTAAAGCGTTTTGACGCTGTGAATGCAACGTTGTTGCGATGAACGATCGGTCTTAGCATACAACGAACCGTATGGCTTTGACATTGGGAAAGAATAATGAACATGGGGTTCAGGTGACTAGTAATGAATGAAAGTGTATTAAAACCTTGGATGAAGGTTAAATAGAATTAAGAGGCAAGTAACGTAAATTTTGAATACGTAAACAATCCTGGTGAATCGCATTCACGTTGGGCGAATGTTCTCAGTATACATTGGTTGTATGACTTAGACGTTGACGGGAGTAGTAAGTAAGATATGAATTATCTAGAAAGTCGTAGTGAACGGTAAAAAGATTAATGAAAGCCGAATGTGAGTTTGATGAGAATGTTAGAATGAAATGTTAGCGTTGGACACTTGAACCGAGTTAAAGGTTAAGTGTATGAAAATACTAAACGGGAAAAACTTACACTCCATGTATGGTTTGACCGTAGGATAATCAAAACCAATGATTAAACCTGTGAACAGTGAAGAAGGTGAATTAAAGACAAGTGCGTATAACGTAAAGAAGCTGAGTTAATATTTATAACTTGGATGACATTCCGAGTCGAATGAATCGAACGTTGTAAGATAAGAATAAGGTAACGTAAAATGCTTAACACTATAAATGCGTAGAATAAATAATGAATGATCGTCCTGAGTATACAAAAGATTGTATGACTTAGACGATAAAGAATGAATCCTGAGGTATGGCATTTAGTTGCCAGAAAGCCATAAGGAATGAGAAATTGACTTAACGAACATTATAGTTTAATAGTTCGAGTAAGTTAAGATGAATTTAGGTTCTAGTACAATCGTAACCTTTGATGGTTGACATATGGGAGCTGGGCTAAACAATTCCTTCATAGAGTGAAGGTATATACAAAATTGGCAATCGATCTAACTCACATTATTGGGCAGTGTAGATGAGATGGGAACTTGTTTGTTGGTTGTTTATGGGAAACCACTCAGAGTACCATATGGACTACTAGCAGAGACACGATGTGTGCTGAGTCCTAAGAGAGTTATAAGAAGAAGATAAGAATGTAAATCATCAAAGATGATGAACGTATTAAGTAAGACATCTCCGTATGTCATGAAGTCGATTAACCAGTAAAGGAAGTTGGTCGCGTAAACTTAGTTTGTAAGAACGCGAACCCTAAGAAGTAAAGTAAAGTAAACCAATGCGTAAGTCAAGTATATGACTAATTGGTATATGTGTTATTTCCTTATGTTCTACATAGGAATTGGATATGAGCAGTTCAGCGTAACTATAAGTTGTAGCTGTGTGTAAGGCAAGTTTCCTAACTTTGTTCATATTTTAAATGAATGCTAGTTTCTAAACTTCTCAGATGTTGAACTTGAGAAGTTATGTCTATGTGAAAATGTGTGATATTTGTACAAAGTGTTAGAATATATGAGGCCTTGTGCCACAACGTGAACACTTCGGTGTTTCTATGATATGAACTATTCTGTGATTGAACTGTTCAATATGAGCATGTTCTATTTATACATGAACCGTCATTGTTAAGTCTGTGCTATTGATTCTAGCCAGACAGAATGTGTATGAAAGAGAGTAGAGAATGAAAGTATTTTAAATGGAATGTAACTAATGCTTTAAAATGATAGGAATCGAGATTATTCCTATTATTCAAGCTGCTTCATAACCTTTATTCGGTTATTGAAGTCTTAAAGGAATGTTTAAATTCTTGAAGTTGTTTGTTCAACTACTATGACTTGCTGAGAAATTGAATGCTCGTACTTGCTTTAAATAAAAACATTTTCAGCGAACGATGTTAAAAAGAACTTAAGGATCCCGTAAAGATCATGCTGATCGGTATCCAAAAGAAGTGCCATTCATTAGATGAATGAGCGTGAAGATCAAGCGAAGACTTGTAATATAGAATGATAGAGTTAAACTATAGAATAGTTTAATGAATGATTATATATCCTTGGTGGCGGATAAAAGTCACTTGTACAAGATGTAAAGAATAATGTAATTATAATTATTTGGAATGAAAGAGGTTTTAAGGTTTTAGAACCTGGGATTTGAGGATGTATGTTGTTATATTTAGCTATATAATGATGTATGTTTGGAAGAAGATGGGACCGTGATGTACGGAATCCGGATGTGAAAATAGACCAGATTTCGGGGTGTTACAGGTTTGTATCAGAGCTGATAGGTTATAAATCTTAGGTATGAGAACCTAAGACTATAATCGTAGAGAGAAAGATAAGAAGATTGATCACCATGTGATCATAGTAAATCGTAGTAACAGTCGAGCTGTTAAACGATGAATGATTTATAGCCAATGCTATGAATGAATGGTACTATGAAGTAGTACGGGAAGAAGAACTCAGATTAAGTTGTAAAGGATAACTTACGAATTAAAGAAAATTCATATTAAGCAAAGAGAAAGTTAGAAGTTGTAAGATTTCAATTCAGGACTCATGTGATAGCTGAGTTGTATGAATCTTTGTATGGGTAGAGGTTTGTGCTTGGTGTAACAACCACTCAGTTTATTATAGTGATAATCATTGAAATTGGTCGCGCTATCAAGATGTATATGATGAGAAGGTGAATATTTTCTCATGTATATACTTGATAGGTAGAGAACGATAAGATTAGGTGCGAGTTCTTGAAACTAATACTTATGGCAAGTTCGTGACTCATAATTATATGGTATGTTTTTGAACTTCTCAGCGAATGGACACCTATGGTCTGTCTAGGATAATTCTTAAACTCATATTATTGTGGAAAGTTTCTGAACTCATAATGTGTGGTAAGTTGATGGACTGTACTAAGGTATAGGAATGTTTAGACTGAAATGAGTTATTTTCAGTAGACTTAGCATTGAAGGTGCTAGAGAAGATTAAGTATTGTCACAAGTAAGACAATGAAGGAAGATGGAGGATAAGATATTCCAAGTCATCTAGCTATGCTAGATTTCAAAGTTTCTTGAATTCGTGCTGAAGTGCGCATTTTAGAAAATGAATGAATTGGTTCAATTTTTGGATCCAATGGATTTTAAAAGAACTATTCTTGATATGTCTATGCTAGTTGATTTGGCTAGACAGAAATTGATTTAAAAGATCAAAATGAATTTTATATCATCAGTGCATTTGATGCAAAGATGGTAAAAGGATGGAGTTATTAATGCAACTGAACCTAGTGTTGGAAGTGATCCTAGGATCAACAACCCGCTATGGTATGATGTATAATAATGAAGTCATAAACTGACGAAGTCCTTAATGTACTGGGAAAAGTGCGGTATCATGACGTCATGAAAAGTTTTGATGTATTGCAAAAGAATTTAAAGAATTGTTCGATGTCAAGTGAGTTGACTAGACGAATGTTTCAAGTTGATGTCCAATTTATTGGTATAGTCTAAGCTACTTGATTTGGCTAAGATGAATGGTATGTCATGATTAAAAGAAAATTGAGCTTTCTTTGAAGAGCTATATCAAACCAAATTGTTTTGGTGCGGAATCCAATGATTAAGTCTGAGGTGAACATAGCCCTAAAATGGGGTTATTAGATAGGTTGATCACCTACGTATAGAAGAGGTGGTTTACCTTCTTTGTGATTGTAAACATACCGTGTAAGAATGGTTTACGGTGAAATACTATTAAACCTAGTAAGAGTTCATGGTCGATTTGACCCCTCAGCAAAAGTATGAAATGTTTTAAAGGAATCCTTATATTCCTAGTTATTCCATTCACTTCATGATTCTTGATAAGTTATGAAGGGTAGGGAATGTATGAAAGATAAGAACTTCTTTGAAGAGAAGTTGAGAAGAATGGTTAGCTAAAATTTCGATGACAAAATTCTTTGAAGAAGGGGAGAATGTGAGGACCCGGGTAAGGGTTTGGTTTTAAGAAATTCCGAGGACGGAATTTTTTTAACGAGGGAAGAATGTGACAACCCAGAAAATCGGATTGTCCAAAACTGAAGTTTAAAGAATTAGTTATTAATAAAATGAATTTTTATTAATACTATTATGTGCTATGTGTTTATTAATCGTTCTATAACCTATAATGATTATTAATCGGGGGGATTCTGGCTACGAGCTAGACTGAATGACTAAAAATTTTCAAGATGAAAATAAAAATTTTCCGGGAACAAAAATTATTTCCAGGGAAAAAGACGAAATAGGCACTATTCATCCGTTTCTGCTCAGAGATTTATTTTGAAATTCGAGAAACGTGTAATGATAGAATTCTGAGACGAGATGGAATATTCTATAATATTTCAGTTATGGCAAAAATGAAGTTTTCGCATGCGGACTTAAAACCTAAGGGTTAGGAAAAATGAGTTCCGAGAATTTTATGATTTCGTATAATAATTAGAGTTATTATGTGAGAAATACGAGTATAATACTAGTTATTATACGAGTATAGTACAAAGATTAGTACGACGTATAATACGAATATTGTATGAACGATATACGACGAGAATACGAGAATGGAATGTGTAGAATACGATTAGTCTAAATGAACTTTGAGTTCATGGACTTTGAAGAATCCAATTGGACTTGGATTATATCAAGCCCAGTGGAATGTGCAATAAAGCCTAGGGTAGGCCCAGTAAGAATTAATGTAAGGCCCAATGTTAGATTTAATTAAACCCGATCCAAGAAAATTAACCGCGGATCGAACTAATGGGTCACCGGATGGGTAAAACCCATGGGGTAACCCATGGAAAAGACCCATGGGCATAGGCGGGACCACTTGGTCACCAAGTAAGGGTGGTGACCAAGTAAACTTGGTGGCTAAGTTGGGAATAATAGTAAGGAGGTGGGGGGGAAATGACTAAAATGACCCTAACCTTGGTTTTCTATAAATAGAAAGCTTAAGTTCATTATTTTGAGCTTTTGAAAATCCTACAACTTTGAGAGAGAGAGAGAGAGAGAGTTCAGATGGGAGAAGAGATGAAAAGGATGAGGAAAAGCTGGCCCGAGTGCACGCTTTGTCCGACGGAAGGAGATTAAAGAAGAACGGTAATCCGAACCCTAGTTTCTTCTAATTTTCTTTTACTTTAATATGTTCACAAACATAACTTAATGAAGATAAGAGATAGATGAAGTTAAGAATGATTTTATATGGTTGAAATCAAGAAAAAATGAATAAATAAGAAATTAGGAATTTAGTTTATAAATTTCTTAAGGAAGTATAAGATTCGTAAGGATTTTGAGCGATCCGAATGAATCTCATGAATGAGTAGGTTAAATAAGTAAGGAATGATGTTCTATAACATCAAATTCCAAGAAAAAGTGAAATCGTAATGCAAAATATCGATTAAAAATGAAGAACACGCGAAGAACATTGTTGATGGACAAATTTAAAACCATCGTAAGATAATTATTGTTGATGGACAAGTTTAAAACCATCGCGTATAAGTTAGTTGCTTATTGCTTGGTTAGGAACGTTAGAAACGTTCTTGAAGAATGGATTAAAACTGAGCTATAACGAAGTTATGGCGAAATTTTCGTAAAAGATAAATAAGAATTAGAAAGTTAGTAAATGAACCCGAACATGTAGGGTTTCATAAGAATGTAAGAGAACGTATAAAACGTGAGTCGTGGACTCAAGAACAAATGAGTTCCGAGTTTGGATGATCGAATTACGGACGAACGAAGGAAGAACGTTAATAACGTAAAATGAACGAAGAGCGTAGATTAAGCCAATTGAATGGCATGTTAACGGATTCAGAATGAGTTTCTATCTGAGGGTAATTTTTAGTACATAAGATAAGAAAGAAAATGGCTTTGGAACAACCTCGTTCCGAGTTATAACGAAGAAGTTATGAGATTTGAAATAAGCATCTCAAGCTTGTAAAAGACTTAGAATTTTTTTTCTAGGTTTCATGCTTGGCGTCAGAGTGTAGCTTGAGTGGCGACCTTGGGACCCATGGAAGATGACAGAGCTCGGGCCATTAGCTACTGCTAAGTGGTGTTGCAGCGTGAAAGAAAGAGAAGGGCACGGCACCGCGACGCTAGTGCAGGGCAATACCCAGAAATGAGATTTTTATTGCTCAATTACTGGGGGATGTGCAAGAAAGAAATATGAACTTATAATTCAACTTATGTAACACTTAATTAAGTGTATTAAACCTTTGATGAAACGAACGTGAGGAATTGCTAATTATGAATCCTTAAACGTTGATTGACTAGGGTAATGAATAACATTTCGATGTTATGTCATGGTCATGAGAGATGAATGTAAAGCATTTAGACGCTGTGAACACAACATTGTTGCGATGAATGATCGGTATTAGCATACAACGAACCGTATGGCTTTGACATTAGGAAAGAATAATGAACATGGGGTTCAGGTGACGAGTAATGAATGAAAGTGTATTAAAACCATGGATGAAGGTTAAATAGAATTAAGAAGCAAGTAACGTAAATGTTGAATACGTAAACGATCCTAGTTAATCATATTCACGTTGGGCGAACGTTCTAAGTATACATTGGTTGTATGACTTAGACGTTGATGGGAGTAGTAAGTAAGATATGAATTATCAAGAAAGCCGTAGAAAACGGTAAAAAGATTAATGAAAGCCGAATGTGAGTTGGATGAGAATGTTAGAATGAAATATAAGCGTTGGACACTTGAACCGAGTTAAAGGTTAAGTGTACACAATTACTAAACGGGTAGAACCTACACTTCGTGTATGGTTTGATCGTAGGATAATCAAGACCAATGATTAAACCTGTGAACGGTGAAGAAGGTGAATTAAAGACAAGTGCGTATAACGTAAAGAAGCCGAGTTAATATTTATAACTTGGATGACGTTCGAGTCGAATGAATCGGACGTAGTAAGATAAGATTAAGGTAATGTAAAATGCTTAATACTATAAATGCGTAGAATGAATAATGAATGATCGTCCTAAGTATACAAAAGATTGTATGACTTAGACGATAAAGAATGAATCTTGTGGTATGGCATTTAGTTGCCAGAAAGCCATAAGGAATGAGAAATTGACTTAACAAACATTATAGTTTAATAGTTCGGGTAAGTTAAGATAAATTTAGGTTCTAGTACAATCGTAACCTTTGATGGTTGACATATGGGAGCTTGGATAAACAATTCCTTTAGAGAGCGAAGGTATATACAAAACTGGCAACCAATCTAACTCACTATTATGGGAAGTGTAGATGAGACGGGAACTTGTTTGTTGGTTGTTTGTGGGAAACCACTCAGAGTACCATATGTATGTTGTTATATTTAGCTATTTAATGATGTATGTTTGGAAGAAGATGGGATCGTGACGTATGGAATCCGGATGTGAAAATAGACCGGATTTCAAAGCGTTATAAAAATCTTCCTTCAAATCTGCTTCACTTCCACCTTCGTAGTCTCACTGCCACTGAGACTTGTTCTATTCAGTTCTAGTGAAACTTTGTAGAGTCAACAATATAGCATTCCAACAACTCAACGATCCTACTTTTTAGTGACTCTTGATCTTTAAAGCTCTGGTTGATATATACTTCTTCCCAATCTTCCCGTTGAAATATAGTCATTGAAAGTTATTGGAATTACTTCGTAGATCTTGAGTTATTTGGTGCAGTCTGCTTGATGAGATGTGACAGCTCCTTTATGACTTTTACTGACACAACAGTCTTCTACCTTACCTACCGCTTTTGAGTTGTCATCTTTCCATGTCAGGCAGGTAGTCATCTTTATTTCTTCTTTTTAACTTATCGATTAGAACATCAGAGATTGTAAGACCCCAACTTTTATGAATAAAGATGAATTTTCTATAATTATCATTTTTGAATATAATGGAATGAATTTGATATAATGTTATAGTTGTGGGTAATATTTATAAATTTTGCAAAGTACACAAGTTGTTATATAATATTCGATTGGTCGCGGAATATTCGTTTTAACAGGGAATATTCGTATGACGACAAAATCATTGGTGGATCCAGAATAGAATTATTGTCGGATTGAGAAAACGACAAAAATATTTTATGAAAATAACGGCAGAAGTTTTATCGTTAACTGTTGAAACACCCGGTGTTAAAAGTACAGGATTACGCGTGGTTGCATAGTAGCACACTGTATTGATTATTAATGCTTACATGAGAAGTCACTCGATTTTGTTCAATTATTGCTTCAGTAATTAGTGCATAGTATCTCACGTTATTTGATTCAATTATTGTCAATATTTTATATATTATTAAATCAATAATTGAGATGACAAAGTTATTCATATTATTATTTACAATAATTGAGAGGTTTGGTCACCTAATTGCGCGCTAATAAGGAGAAATCCTTATTGGAAAGCCCCCTCTTTCCTGGGAACGACCTGGTCGATTAATATTGCGAATTATAATAATGATGATAAATGTTGTTAAAAATATTGAGGAGATTTTTATGAAGTATTTGTTGTATTTATGGACCTCCCATTTATCCATTTTTTTCAAAATAATCGGTAGAAAGTTATCCAATTTTTTTTTATATAATAAAGGTGGGGCCCACATGTGGGGCCTATATATGAATTATGTTGAATTGTCAGAAAGGGGGGAGGGAGTACATTACGTGAATGGAAGGTAAGTTATATATATATATATATATCATATGATTAATTGTGTGGGTGGGAGTTTGGTGGAGATATTAAGCAAATTTTGGTGCAAGAATTGTTAAGCCTTTGCCGTAAGGCAAAGATTATATATATATATATATATATATATATATATTAAGTTTTGTTTTTTATAAAAAAATATAATATATTATATTTTATTGAATATTATATTAATATTTTGAAAATTGGACGACTGAGGAAAAATTGTTTCGCCATCCGTGATTCTTCAATTTGTTTCGTCCGAAAACCAATTGTTGGTCCGTGATAATTTTTTTCTAAATAGTATCCTTCCATTCTCCTATAAATAGGATGCTTAGTTAGAATTGAAATCACACCAGAAATGCAGAGAAATTCTCTTCTATAATCTTGAGCATATTTTTTTAGAGTTTGAAAATGCTTTGAGCGTAGTGCAAGTTTTCTTCAAGAATATCCTCTCCCTACCAGTAGGAATACTCTTCTTTTACGGTAAGGGGTATTATTTCTTTTGTATTCATGAAGAGAACTTCTGCTATTCCATTCTTATTATTCTGTTGGAATAACCTGTATACGCGGGCTACCCTATACTTGGTGAAATTCTTCTGTTATTCCATTCTTTATTACTATACTGGCATAACCTGTTTATGCGAAGTACCGCATATATGGTGAAATTCTTCTATTATTCCATTTTTATTATTCTGTTGGAACATCCTGTCTGCATGCGCTTACGCATGACCCGTTTCATTATTTATTATTCATTTGAACATTCTCGCTTGGCAAGTAATTTCACTTTGATTTCGGTTCTACTATTTATTATTTCATTTTGAATATCGTGGTACGGTGCATTTACGCATAACCCGGTTCCGTTATTTATTATTCTATTGGAATAACTCGTCTGCATGCGGTTCATCGCATGGGTGGTGATTTCTTTTGTTATTCCATTCTTTATTATACTCGGTTGGTTAAAGTTTTGACTTTATACTCCATGAAATTAGTGGAATATCCTTGATATTTGCGCTTCATCCAAAGATCTTTTCATGGAAATATTCTTCTGAGAATTCTTGAGTTTTACTCTACAAAGAAGTATCATGTTGACAATTTTGACGTTATTAGTTCCTGGATAAATTAATAATTGAACTTGTTTTATTGAATTTTTATATCATTTTCATCATCCTTATGTTTATATTATGTTGAAAGTCATCTGTGGCCTGTAGTGCATAGATGGACTTGGTATGATTATGTCTAGGGATTAATCGGTATAATTATGACTGTAATGTTACAAATGATGTGGTAAAAGTCTACATTGTCCTGTAGTGCATTGATGGACAGTTGTTTGCATGATAATGACCATTGATGAATACACGAATATCCTTGGCCCGTAGTGCATGGATAATTTGTGGTTGTGATACTAATGAATACCCTTAGCCGTAGTGCAGGGATAAAGTGGATTATTTATTAAGCTGAGTCCCATCAATAAAATTAATGAAAAACCTTTTTAAATCATAAAAGATAGTAGATTTTATTCTCTACTTGAATCTTTTAATGGATTTCTTATTCCGCTGGAGTTAAACATGATATTTGTTATATTGTATCAGTTTAACACTGTTGAAGGATAACGATAATTTATTCTGCATTATCTTAGTTATAATATTTCTTACTGGGCTAGTTGAGCTCACCCTTTCTTTCACCTGCTCTTCGTGAAATGAGAACGAAAGCCGGACTAGCTGGGAACGAAGTGACGGTCTAGATGATAATATCAGTAGTCCTCACTATTCTGTTAAATAGTGTGACAATAAATGTAATGAGTTCTCCTTTGAGTGTGGATATTGTCTAGATGACAATATTCTTATTAAAACTCTCAGTTTATATTTTGTTGTATTTTACACGACAACTGTATTATTAAGTTGAATTTGAATTTTGTACCATGTATTTGGTGACTCAGAATAGGTGATGTATACCTATTTTGGGGGCGTCACAGTTGGTATCAAAGCTTAGGGATATGATCCCTGGCTGAGATGTGTGACAAGAACTAGGAGGGGAGAGACGGGGAATTCCTTCGCTAGTATGATCTACCTAAGTTTATTTGGCATTTAATTGGTCGGTCAGAGTATAGGGATAATATATTGCATGTCAATTAACCTTTGTTTTGTGGCAGTATTTGAAAATGGCATCCAAGAATGTTGATATTAGCAATGGAGCACAGGAGACCATTGAGTCTCCATAGATCAATAGTCAAGACAATGTGCATCAGGAAGGCGACAATCCTCATGCAAACAACAACACTGACCAAATGATGAACGATGGAATGTTCAGAGGCTTTCTGCAATTCATGCACCATCAGGCAAGAGAGACTTCTGTCCGAAATGCAGGTGGAAACACTGGCAACTCTCGGACGGTCACTGCTAAGCAGTTCAAAGAGCTGGGACCACCGGAGTTTTTTGGAGAGCCAAAACCACTTGAGGCGGAGACGTGGATAAAGCAGATCAACAAGATATTTGATGTCTTGGGATGCTCCGAGGAGCAAAAGGTTCCCTTTGCCACCTTCATGTTAAGGCAAGCGATGGC
Source organism: Panax quinquefolius (assembly GCA_020205615.1). NCBI lineage: Eukaryota > Viridiplantae > Streptophyta > Magnoliopsida > Apiales > Araliaceae > Panax > Panax quinquefolius. The sequence goes on along the minus strand of CM035155.1, from coordinate 87,658,390 downwards.
AGACATTGGTGGAAATCAGAAAACGTACTCAACCTCGCCAGACCGAAGATGTCTTGGGAGAAGTTCCAAGAACTATTCAACGACAAGTACTTTCCCGAAAGTATTCATCACATGAAAGAGGTAGAGTTCATTAAACTGGAACAAAACAACATGATCGTGTCGCAGTACGAAGCCAAGTTTGTCGAGTTGTCTCGGTTTGCGTCCCATTTGGTTGATAACGAGGAGAGAATGACACGGATGTTTCTAAGAGGTTTGAAACCCGAGATACATCAATATCTTATCTCTTATAAACTGTGTTTTTATTCAGATGTTGTTAATAAGGCTCAGTTATTGGAGCGCGATAATGAGTCAACCAAACCAATAGAGAGCAGCCGACAAAATGATAATACTAGTGATAACAATCATCAAAACAGTGACAATAAGTGTGGAGGGAATCAACATGCCGAAATGGTAACCACTTCAGTGTTAATCATGGCCAAAACAATAAGAATGGACATTTCAAGAAGAGGAGATTCAACAATGATGGAAATACATCAGCACCAGCACCCATTGTTAAGGAAGGAGAACGACCACCTATCATATGCTTCAAATGCGGAGGGGAGGGACACATCAGTCCAAACTGCGCGATGTCGTCCAAAGCATGTTATAATTGTGGAAGAGAAGGTCACCTAGCCCGATTTTGTCATTCACCAAAGACAAGTTCAGCTAGGATGGAGGCACCAAAGGATGTCCCAAAAAAGTCAAAGCCAGTAGTGCAAAGGAGAGCGTTTGTCGTGACCTCCCAGAAAGCAAGGAACCCGAACGAGGTCATCACGGGTAAGCTTATCATAAACTCTAGCGAAGTATATACCTTATTTGATACCGGTTCTACCCATTCTTTTATTTCTCCTACTAAGGCCAACGCTTAAATTTAACTCCAAGAGAAATTGGACTTTGACTTATCTGTTGAAACTCTATTGGGAGAAACCTTTATTAGATCCACTATTTATAAGTCTTGTTTGGTTCAAATCGGTACCCTCACATTACCTGTCGATCTTATTTCATTGAAAATACTTGAATTTGACGTAATTCTAGGGATTGATTGGTTAACTACTCATCATGCAAAAATTGATTGTTTTCGTAAGGTTGTTAGCTTTTATATTCCTAACCAACCTATTATACGAATTCAAGCAACCAAACCATTAAAATCAATCACTGTCATCTCAAGCCATAAAGCTATTCGTTTATTGAAAAATGGATGTCAAGCTTTCTTAGCTCATGTCACGGATCTAAACAAAAATACGCCGTTTTTGAATGATATTTCTATTGTTAATGAGTTTCCGACGTATTCTCAAGAACTTCGCCTACCCCAGAAAGCGTGAAATTGAATTTTGTATCGCCTTGAACCCTAACAAAACCTATTTCCAAAGCCCCATATTGAATGGCTCTATTGAACTTCGTGGAGTTAAAGACCTAACTGCAGGAATTGTTAGACATCGGTTTCATTCATCCTAAGTACGTCTCCTTGGGGTGCCCTGTTCTATTCGTGAAAAGAAAAGACGGATTATGCGATTTTGTATTGATTATCTGGAGTCAATCATGTCACCATCAAAATAGGTACCCATTGCCACGTATTGATGACATGTTTGACCAGTTGCAAGGCGCCAAATTCTTTTCAAAGATTGATCTTTGTTCCAGATATCACCAATTAAAGATTAGAACCGATGACATTCCAAAGACGGCTTTCAGAACTCGGTATAGGCATTATGAATTCCTAGTCATGTCTTTTGGATTGACTAATGCTCTTGCTGCCTTCATGGATATAATAAATTGAGTATTCAAGGAATATTTGGATCACTTTGTGGTCGTCTTTATTGATGACATCCTTATTTATTCCAAAATTCGTGAAGATCATGAGCAATTCTTGAGGCTGATACATCAAAAGCCTCGTGAATATAAGCTTTTTGCCAAGTTAAAGAAATACGAGTTCTGGCTTGAGGAAGTAGCATTCCTTGGGCACGTGGTATCAAGTCATGGAATATCTCTTGACCCCGCAAAGATTGAAGCTATTCAAAGCTGGGAGCAACCTAAATTAGTGACCGAAGTACGTAGCTTTCTTGGCTTAGCTGGTTATTATCGGAGATTCGTAGAAGGGTTTTCTCAAATCGCTACTCACTTAACTCAGCTGTCTCTGAAAGCTACAAAATTCGGTTGGAATGAGGAATGTGAGAAGAGTTTTCAAGAACTCAAGAGAAGACTCATTTCAAAGCACTGTGCTCGACAATACCATCCGCCGGGAGGGATTTGTCATATACAGTGATGCTCGAGGCAAAGGGTTAGGATGTGTTCTCATACAACATGGGAAAGTCATAGCCTATGCCTCTCGACAACTCAAAGAATATGAGAGGAATTTTCCTACTCATAATCTAGAGTTGGCAGCTGTTGTCTTCGCACTTAAATTTTGGAGGCATTACTTGTTTGGGGAGAAAGTGGAGATCTTTACGGATCATAAAAGCCTCAAATATTTCTTCACTCAAAAGGAACTCAACATACGACAGCGACGTTGGCTTGAACTATTGAAAGATTATGATCATACCATCCAATACCATCCTAGAAAATCAAATATGGTAGCTGACGCATTGAGTAGAAGATCATATGCGGGTACGAGTGCGATATTGTCAACGCAAAGGTGTAAGGTTTTGTGAAAATCAAAGTAGCAATCAAATTGAAAAATAGCGGAAGCGAAATAAAATCAGATTTTAAAATTTTTCACAAAACAATTACCCGGATCATCCTTTATGCATATTATTAATTAAACGAATAATAAGAAATTATGAAATCATACCCTTGTAGAAACGAAGCTTCCTCGTATGAGTTCACCTCCTACTTCTTCATGATCTCCTCAATCTCCGTAGATTCCTTCCTTTGATCAATGTAAGCCACCCAAGTGTATGGCCTCTAAAGGTGATCCACCAAAGAAGAAGAATTTTCAAGAAGAAGGGTATCGCTCAAACCCTAGTTTTTCCTATCTCAGATAAAAAAAGGAGGCGATTTCTTCAACTCTTTGAATTACGATATTGGATATCCGATATAAGACTCCTCTTATAAAGATATCATGTAACCCTATTTTAATTAAAATAAGGTATTATTTATTTAATTAAACTCTTTTAATTAAATGGGCTCCCTAATCCTATTAGGATAATTAATTAAACTCCTTTAATTAATTTTCCTTCCTAATCCAATTAGGAATAAATGAGAGTACTTATATTAAATTAATTCCTAAACCTTTTAGAAATTAAAATAATAATAATTGTAATAATATTAATAAGACTCCTCTTATTAATTTATATTTAATATTTCTAAAATATTAAATAATAATATTAAGCTATTTAATTTATTCTATCACCATAGATTAAATTAAATATACTAAACATATTATTATAATTATGCCATTAACTTCTTAAATAATTATTCTTCCTTTTATGGTGTGACCCTTTAAATTCTCCATATTAAACCGGTTGTGAATAAATCAATTAGAACAATTCTAATCTCATTTAAATAAATAAATTAAACAAATAATTTATTTAAATAAATAATATTTATTCTACAATAGGGATAAGCCTCCCTAGAGATCAACGACTTTCCAGATAATATAGATTTCAACATTAATCATAAAAGAACCTTTGAGTAAATAGTTACCGTACAATTCAATCCTTCCACCATACAATATCCCAATTAAATATAAGACATGGAATTATTGTCAAGTCTTATTTTATTTAATTATATGTATTTCGATTCCTAAATGCACAACTCCTAATGAATTCAAATTAGAAACTACTTTCTAATTTCATTCCACCTTGGCCAAGGATTCTGGGTTGTCATTTATCGAATCACATAGACATTTTTCCTTTTACTAGAAGTGGTAGATTCTTTATCGATCATTCATTATCTTCATATATAACTTATTACACCCAAGCATACCCTTTGATATACTATAAGAGTCTTAAGGAATAAGTCAAAGTGTAATTCATTATATATAAGATTCTATGATGATCTCAAGTCTAAGGATCATTTGTACTACTATCACTACACAGAATTCCTATCGACAAGTAAGTAAAACTCCATTAGGTATTCCTTAGCGAAGTCACGCTCAAAGTGAACTTATTCTCTAATAAGCACCTACATACTGCTTTTAGTGTCTCCACAAAAATGATCATGAGATCAATCATCCTCATCCAATGAGCAAACAACGTACGAACCAATCTATCCGGATTCATTAATCTCCTTTTTAGTAATCCATTGATTGGGAACATTTTAGTTTTAAGCTATCTAAGAATTTAGATCTCATTAGCATGATCTCATCATGATTTTAAAAGCATTGCTTAAAACTATGGGTTTATCACATATAATTAAAACAGCACCATGTAGATAATAAATGCCTTTTAATAAATAATTCTTTTATTAATAAATAAATAAGATTGATTACACAAGATATGCTTTATCATCATACATGATTGGCTTCAGTATGCATAATACTTTCAATCTCCCACTTGCACTAAAGCCAATCGCCGTGGTATCTCATACCCATCTTCTAAGTGACGATCAAACCCGTTGTGTTAACGCTTTAGTAAATGGATCTCGCAATATTGTCTTGAGAGTCCACACGCCTGGGGTGACGCTCCTCTTTCAATGATCTCTCCGATCAAATGAAATCGCCGCAACACGTGTTTGGATTTCCGATGAGACCTGGTTCTTTAGCTTGCACAACAGCCTCCAAAGTGTTGTCACGTATCAAAGGCACCGGGTCCTTTAATGCTAGAAACCACACCAAGTTCGGTAGAATGAACTTCTTCATCCAAATGCCTTCCTTTGCGCCTTCACTTACATGACTATGTACTCGCCTTTGTCATCGAATCAAGAATTGTTTGTCGCTGGAACTCTTCCAACTCACTACGCCACTATTTAAGTTAAACACATACCCCGAAACAGATTTACTGTCATCTTGGTCTGTTTGAAAACTTGAGTCTGTGAAGCCCTCTAGTTTTAATTCAGACCCACCGTAGACAAGAAATACATCCTTAGTTCTTCTTAAGTACTTTAGGATATTTTTCATTGCCTTCTAGTGTTCTTCTCCTTGATCCGACTGATATCTGCTTGTTACACTAAGTGTATGAGCGACATCTGGTCTAGTACATATCATATCGTACATGATAGATCCTATTGCTGAAGCATAAGGAATCTTACTCATACGGTTTCTCTCCTCGTGTGTCTTTGGGGCTTGTTTCTGAGAGATGTATTCCACTACTCATCAAGATGAGGCCTCTTTTGAATCTTCTATGCTAAACCTCTTTAGCATCGAGTCAATGTATCGTCGTTCCTTGGGACAAGCCAAGCATCCTTTTAGATCTATCTCTATAGATCTTTATCCCCAAAATATAGGATGCTTCTCCCAAGTCCTTCATGGAGAAGTGTTTAGATAACCGATTTTAATTGATTCAAAGATAGAATATCATTCCCTATCAAGAATATATCATCAACATATAATACAAGGAATGAAACAAGCGCTCCCACTAACCTTCTTGTACACACATGGTTCATCCTCATTTTTGATAAAATCAAACTCTTTGATTGTCTCATCAAAACGGATGTTCCACCTACGAAGCTTGCTTTAATCCATAAATGGATCGTCAGAAGCTTATGACTTGATTTGTTCCAACCTTTGAAACAAATCCTCCGTTGTGTCATATACACATCCTCCTCAAGTTTCCCATCGAGGAAGGCCGTTTTCACGCCCATCCGCCAGATTTCGTTGTAATGGTAAGTCGCAATCGCAAGCAAAATCCGAATGGACTTGAGCATTGCTATCGGGTGAGAAGGTTTTGTCATAGTCAACTCATTGTCTTTGTTTGAAACCTTTGCAACCGGGCCAGCCTTATAGGTCTCTACCTTGCCGCCTCTTCCAGCTTTTCTTTAAAAACCCATTTACACCCAATAGCTTAATGCGCTTTAGGTGGTGAGACCAAAGTCCATACTGGTTCTCATACATGGAGTCCATCTCGGATTTCATGGCATCTTCGCCACTTCTCTCGAAGTCTTTATTACTCATATACTGCTCAGAATTCAATGGATCATCATCATCTATGAAGCGTACCTCATTGTCATCTTCCATGACAAGTCAATACATGTCGGCATCTTTGGTACTCTTCCGATTTCTTAATCAGGTGTGGTATGTATGAATCTCTACTTGGTTAGGTACCTCACTTTGATCTGTAGTATTTGTGGTTCTTGAACCTCTTCAAGATAATTCGCATAAAGTTTGGCTTTGATACCACTGTAAGGTTTTGTGAAAATCAAAGTAGCAATCAAATTGAAAAATAGCTAAGCTTAAATAAAATCGATTTTAAAAATTTTCACAAACCAATTACCCGGATCATCCTTTATGCATATTATTAATTAAACGAAGAATAAGAAATTATGAAATCATACCCTTGTAGAAATGAGCTTCCTCGTGTAACGAAGTTCACCTCCTACTTCTCCATGATCTCCTGAATCTCCTGTAGATTCCTTCCTTTGATCAATGTAAGCCACCCAAGTGTATGGCCTCTCAGAGGTGATCCACCAAAGAAGAAGAATTTTCAAGAAGAAGGGTATTCGCTCAAACCCTAGTTTTTCTCATCCAGATAGAAAAAGGAGGCGCATTTTTTCAACTCTTAGAATTACGTATATGGATATCCGATATAAGACTCCTCTTATAAAGATATCATGTAACCTATTTTAATTAAAATAAGGTATTATTTATTTAATTAAACTCTTTTAATTAAATGGGCTCCCTAATCCTATTAGGGATAATTAATTAAACTCCTTTAATTAATTTTCCTTCCTAATCCAATTAGGAATAAATGAGAGTACTTATATTAAATTAATTCCTAAACCTTTTAGAAATTAAAATAATAATAATTGTAATAATATTAATAAGACTCTCTTATTAATTTATATTTAATATTTTAAAATATTAAATAATAATATTAAGCTATTTAATTTATTCTATCACCATAGATTAAATTAAATATACTAAACATATTATTACAATTATGCCAATAACTTCTTAAATAATTATTCTTCCTTTTATGGTGTGACCCTTTAGGTTCTCCATATTAAACTAGTTGTGAATAAATCAATTAGAACAATTCTAATCTCATTTAAATAAATAAATTAAACAAATAATTTATTTAAATAAATAATATTTATTCTACAATAGGATAAGCCTCCCTAGCGATCAACGACTTTCCAAATAATATAGATTTCAACATTAATCATAAAAGAACCTTTGAGTAAATAGTTACCGTGATAATTCAATCCTTCCGCCATACAATGTCCCAATTAAATATAAGACATGGAATTATCATCAAGTCTTATTTTATTTAATTATATGTATTTCGATTCCTAAATGCATAACTCCTAATGAATGTAAATTAGAAACTACTTTCTAATTTCATTCCACCTCGCCAAGGATTCCGGGTTGTCATTTATCGAATCACATAGACATTTCTCCTTTTTACTAGAAGTGGTAGATTCTTTATTGATCATTCATTATCTTCATATATAACTTATTACACCCAAGCATACCCTTTGATATACTCTAAGAGTCTTAAGGAATAAGTCAAAGTGTAATTCATTATATATAAGATTCTATGATGATCTCAAGTCTAAGGATCATTTGTACTACTATCACTACAGAATTCCTATCGACAGTAAGTAAAACTCCATTAGGTATTCCTTAGCGAGTCAACGCTCAAATGAACTTATTCTCTAATAAGCACCTACATACTTGCTTTAGTGTCTCCACAAAAATGATCATGAGATCAATCATCCTCATCTAATGAGCAAACAACGTACGTACCAATCTATCCGGATTCATTAATCTCCTTTTTAGTAATCCATTGATTGGGAACATTTTAGTTTTAAGCTATCTAAGAATTTAGATCTCATTAGCATGATTTCATCATGATTCTAAAAGCATTGCTTATAACTATGGGTTTATCACATATAATTAAAATAGCACCATGTAGATAATAAATGCCTTTTAATAAATAATTCTTTTATTAATAAATAAATAAGATTGATTACACAGTATATGCTTTATCATAATACATGATTGGCTTGTATGCATAATACTTTCAAAAGGCCCATTTTGTATGACTTACAAAGGATGGAGATAGAGATAAAGACTCTAAGGACCCACGTGATGATGGCGAATATACGAGTAGAACCGACTTTAATCGATAAAGTTAAAGTCGCTTTCAAGCTACGCACTGGAGCCGATGTATGAGGAAGAGAGTACAAGAAGGTGCTATGCTTAAGCAAGAATCGATGAAGAAGGAATACTTGAGTCAACTCTGCACTTTATGTTCCTAACGATCCCGAAGTTAAAGTATAAAATCATGATGGAGGCGCACAACATACCATTTGCAATCCATCCTGGGAGTACCAAAATGTATCATGATCTTCGACATACATTTTGGTGGGACAATATGAAGAGAGAGATAATACTGCTTATCTCAAGGTGTTTAACTTGTCAACGAAGTCAAGGCAGAGCATGAAGTACCAAAAGGTCCATCAACCACTTGAAATTCCGTAATGGAAGTGGAGCACATTATCATGGATTTCAATTCATCGGTCTTCCCAAGGTTTCTCAAGGCATAGATGCAATTTGGGTCATTATTGATAGATTGACCAAGTCTGCTCATTTCTTACAAATACGAGAAACTTATACACTTAAACGTCTTGCTTGTATGTACATAAACGAGATTGTAAGACTGCATGGTATGCCAGTATCCATAGTTTTTGACCGAGACCCAAGATTCACTTCACGATTTTGGGTTAGTTTATAAAAAGCTATGGGCATGGATTTACGATTTAGTTCGGCATATCATCCTCAGATGGACGGACAATTAGAGAGGACTATTCAAACTCTTAATGATTTATTAAGACTCTGTGTCCTTGACTTTAAGGGAAGTTGGGACAAGTTCTTACCATTGGTGGAGTTTTCTTACAACAACAGTTATCAAACAAGTATTGGCATGGCTCCACTCGAGGCGTTGTATGGAAGAAAGTGTCATTCTCTAGTATGCTGGGATGAGGTGGGTGATGCAACTTTGTTGGGACCAGAGTTGGTACGTATGACTACGGAAAAGATTCAAACAATCTGACAACGTATAAAAATCTCACAAGACCGACAAAAGAGTTATGCTGATCTTCATCGAAAGGACGCGAAATTCGATATTGGAGATCATGTGTTGTTACGTGTTGCTCCATGGAAAGGAGTTACGAGATTTGGAAAGAGAGGAAAGCTCAATCCTCGATTCATTGGTCCATTTTTAATCTTCGATTGAGTAGGGACTGTAGCCTATAGACTTGCTTTACTGCCAAGTATGTCTCGTGTTCATAACATTTTTCATATATCCATGTTACGTAAATATGTGAAAGTCTCGAACCACATTATTGAAGTTAGAACCGATTTAAATAGCGTAAGATTTAACGTATGAAGAGGTTCTTGTTCAAATCTTTGATAAGAAGGAACATATTCTATGCTCCAAGGTTATACCTCAAGTCAAAGTTTTATGGAGGAACCACGATGTTGAGGAAATGACCGGGAATTAGAATCAAATGAAATCAAGGTATCCTTACCTCTTCGACATACCAGTAATCGCACTCTAATTTCGAGGGCTTAAATTTCATAAGAAGGGAGATCAGTAAGACCCCAACTTTTATGAATAAAGATGAATTTTTATAATTATCATTTTTGAATATTATGAAATGAATTTGATATAATGTTATAGTTGTGAGTAATATTTATAAATTTTGCAAAGTACACAAGTTGTTATATAATATTCATTTTAACAGGGAATATTTATACGACGGCACAATTATTGGTGGACCCCACAACGGAATTATTGGCGGATTGAGAAAACGACAAAAATATTTTATGAAAATAACGGCAGAAGTTTTATCGTTAACTGTTGAAACACCCGATGTTAAAAGTATAGGAATACGCGTGGTTGCATAGTAACACACGGTATCGATTATTAATGCTTACGTGAGAAGTCAATCGATTTTGTTCAATTATTGCTTTAGTAATTGTTGCATAGTATCTCACGTTATTTGATTCAATTATTGTCGATATTTTATATATTATTAAATCAATAATTGAGACGATAAAGTTATTCATATTATTATTTGTAATATTAACGATGTCTAGAAGTTCTGTCAAGGAGAGCTCTGGTCACCTAATTGCGCGCCAATAAGGAGAAATCCTTATTGGAAAGCCCCTCTTCCCGAGAACGACCGGTCGATTAATATTATAATTATAATAATGATGATAAATGTTGTTAAAAATATTGAGTAGATTTTTATGAAGTATTTGTTGTATTTATGGACCTCCCATTTATCCATTTTTTTCAAAATAATCGGTAAAAAGTTATCCAGTTTTTTTTTAGATAATAAAGGTGGGGCCCACATATGAATTATGTTGAATTGTCAGAAAGGGGGGAGGGAGTACATTACGTGAATGGAAGGTAAGTATATATATATATATATATATATATATATATATATATATATCCTATGATTAATTGTGTGGGTGGGAGTTTGGTGGAGATATTAAGCAAATTTTGGTGGAAGAATTATTAAGCCTTTGCCGTAAGGCAAAGGTTATATATATATATTTTATAAGTTTTGTTTTTTATGAAAAAATAGAATATATTATATTTTATTGAATATTATATTAATATTTTGAAAATTGGACGACTGAGGAAAAATTGTTTCGCCATCCGTGATTCTTCAATTTGTTTTATCCGAAATCCTACTGTTTGTCCATGATAATTTTTTTTCTAAATAGTATCCTTCCATTCTCCTATAAATAGGATGCTTAGTTAGAATTGAAATCACACCAAAAATTCAGAGAAATTCTCTTCTATAATATTGAGCATATTTCTTTAGAGTTTTAAGAAGCTTTGAGCGTAGTGCAAGTTTTCTTCAAGAATATCCTCGCCTTACCAGTCGGAATACTCTTCTTTTACGGTAAGGGGTATTAGTTCTTTTGTATTCATGAAGAGAACTTCTGTTATTCCATTCTTATTATTCTGTTGGAATAACTTGTATACGTGGCTACCCTATACTTGGTGAAATTCTTATATTATTCCATTCTTTATTACTATGTTTGAATAACCTATTTATGCGAATTACGACATACATGGTGAAATTCTTCTGTTATTCCATTCTTTATTATTCTGTTGGAACATCCTGTCTGTGCATTTACGTATGACCTGGTTCCGTTATTTATTATTCTGTTAGAACATCCCGTAAGTGTAATTTTGCCTCGAATTCGGTTCTCGTTATTTATTATTCTCGTTTGAATATCCCGCGCAGACGCTTACGCGTGACCGGTTCCGTTATTTATTATTCTATTGGAATAACTCGTCTGCATGCGGTCTATCGCATGCCTGGTGATTTCTTTTGTTATTCCATTCTTTATTATACCCAGTTTATTAAAGTTTTGACTTCTATACTCCATGAAATTAGTGGAATATCCTTGATATTTGCACTTCATCCAGTATCTCTTCATGGAAATATTCTTCTGAGCATTCTTCAGTTTTATTGTACAAAGAAGTATCATATTGACAATTTGGATGTTATTAGTTCCTGTATAAATTAATTCTTAAACATGTTTTATTAAATTCTTATATCATTGTCATCATCCTCATGTTTATATTATGTTGAAAGTCATCTGTGGCCTATAGTGCATAGATGGACTTGGTATGATTATGACCAGGGATTAATCGGCATAATCATAACCATAATATTAGAAATAATATGGTAAAAGTCCTCATTGGCCCGTAGTCCATTGATGGACAGTTGTTGGCATAATCATGACCATTGATGAATACACGAATATCCTTGGCCCGTAGTGCATGGATAATTTTTGGTTGTGATACTAATGAATACCCTTGGTCATAGTGCAGGGATGATGTGGATTATTTATTAAGCTGAGTCCCAGCGATAAAAGTGATGAAAAACCTTTTTAAATCATAAAAGATAGTAGATTTTATTCTTTACTTGACTCTTTTAATGGATTGCTTATTCCATTGCAGTTAAACTTGATGTTTGTTATATCAGACGCTTAACACCGTCAAGGCTAACGATAATTTATTCTGCATTATCTTAGTCATAATATTTCTTACTAGGCTAGTTAAGCTCACCCTTTCTTTCACTGTTCTCCTCAAGAAATGAGAACGTAGCCGGGACTAGTCAGGGAACGGAGTGACGATCCAGATGATAGTATTAGTAGTCCTCACTATTCTGTTAAATAGTGTGACAATAAATGTAATGAGGACTCCTTTGAGTGTGGATATTGTCTAGATGACAATATTCTTATTAAAACTCCTAGTTTATGTTTTGTCATATTTTACACGATATTGTATTATTAAGTTGTATTTGAATTTTGTACCATGTATTTGGCGACTCAGAATAGGTGATGTATACCTATTTTGGGGGCGTCACATTCATATTATCTATCAAAGAACTTTACAACTTTTCTTAATGCAAGCATAAATGCATATTCATTCATTTATATCATAATTAAATCATATATAAATAGGAATATCATTCACATGCTTATTCCTAACAATCTCCCACTATTTGATTATAACAAAAACGATTCGTGCATATGCATGAGATGAATGAATCTTATATACAGTGAGTAGATGTATTTCTAAAACAGATAATCATGAATGTCATTGATAATAATATGGAATTATATAAACTATGACATTTTACATCCTGGACTAGAACATACCTAACTAGATAGATATGTACCTTCTTGGCTCTATGTTTATCTTCCAGGATGTCTGTTGATCAGCTACTTAGCTACTTATCTTCTTCTTCTTTCTCCTATGTTCCCCCTGAGATTCATGCTCCATTGTTTTATCTTGCTCTAGGCCAGGGTTGGTGCTGTTGCATTCTTTTATACTTTATCTGCCTCCCCCTCAGACTCTAAGTTCATAAGATCATCATCCTTTGGCTCCCCCTTAGATGATGACTATGCTTCTGCTGCTGCATTTTTCTTTTTCTGTTCTCTTGCCTTTCTCTTGGCCTTCTCTTCTTCTTTTCTCATATTCTCCTTACTCATCCTTGAGTTCCTCTTTTTGTGTCTCTTTTTCTCCCCCTTTTAGTCATTAATCACTTGGGAAAGCTACTCCATATTTGACATAAGTTGTTCCATCAGGTTGGCTGAGTTACCAACCTCAATCTTGATTTCTTGTTGGATTAGCTCAAGCTCTAGAGAGAGAGATTGATTTAGATCGTCAATCTTGTCAGAGAGGGAGATAATTTGCTCTTCATTTTCCTTATGTGGTTGTAATACCCGAGAATTTCCACGTATTATTAAATGAACATATTAATGGAAATAAAATTTCTATGAATAAAAGTGTTATTATTTTGTGAGTTAGTTAATTCAATTGATTCGTATTAGATCAATGCGTATTAAGATGCGTGATGTGACAATGAGAATTTTGAAATGCCTTGTGTGCCATAATGTGAAACGAAGAAATCCGTTAAGCGAATTAAAACGAGAGTTAAGAAGATTAATCGTGTTGATCAGGTGATTTCATACAAGTAATCAATAAACTCATAGACTCGTAGTAGCACGGTTGTGGAAAGTAATTCATGTCGTATAAAGCGAGTTTAGCGATGAAAATTGACACGGGCTATAACAACCCAGAATTTTAGATTTTTCAAGAATTTAGGTTTTAAAAAATTTATTATAAATAAAAGGAATTTTTATTAATAATATTATGTGCTATGTGTTTATTAATCGTTCTATAACCTAGAATGATTATTAATCGGGAGGATTCTGGCTACGAGCTAGACTGAACGAGTAAGAATTTTCAAGACGAAAATAAAATTTTTCCGGGAACAAAATATTTTTTATGGGAAAAAGACGAAATAAACACTATTCATCCATTCTGCTCGGAGATTTATTTTGAATTTTTGAGAAATGCGTAAGATAGAATTTTGAGACATAATGGAATATTCAATAATATTTCAGTTATAGCAAAAATGAAGTTTTCACCTGTGGACTTAAAACCTAAGGGTTAAGAAAAGTGAGTTCCGAGAATTTTATGATTTCGTATAATAATTAGGTTTATTATGCGTGAGAAATACGAGTATAATACTAGTTATTATACGTGTATAGTATAAAGATTAGTATGTATAATACGAATATCGTACGAATGATATACGAAGAGAATACGAGAATGGAATGCGTAGAATACGAATAGTCTTAATGGACTTTGAGTTCATGGACTTTGTAGAATCCAATTGGACTTGGATTATATCAAGCCCAATGGAATGTGTAATCAAGCCCAGAGTAGGCCCAATAAGAATTATTGTAAGGCCCAGTGTTAGATTTAATTAAGCCTGATCCAAGAAAATTAACCGCGGATCGAACCGATGGGTCATCGGATGGGTAAAACCCATGGGGCAACCCATGGAGAAGACCCATGGGCATTAGGGGCAGCCACTTGGTCACCAAGTAAGGGTGGTGACCAAGTAATCTTCGTGGTTAAGTTTAGAATAGTAAGGAGGTGAGGGGAAATGACCAAAATGCCCCTAACCTTGGTTTTCTATAAATAGAAAGCTTAAACTCATTTGTTTGTTTGGAAAATTCAACCAACACTTGAGTGAGAGAGAGAGAGTTCGGATGGGAGAGGAAGAGAAGGAGAATGAGGAAAAGCTAGCCCGAGTGCACGCTTTGTCTAACGGAAGGAGATTAAGGATGAACGGTAATTCGAATCCTAGTTTCTTCAAATTTTCTTTAAGTTTATATGTTCAAAAACATAACTTGATGAAGATCAATAGTAGATTAAGTTAATAAGGAATTCATATGGTTGAATTCATGAGAAAACAAAGAATTAAGAATTAGGAATTTAGTTTATAAATTTCTTAAGGAGGTATAAGATTCGTAAGGATTTTGAGCGATCCGAATGAATCTTATTAATGAGTAGGTCAAATAAGTTAGGAATGATGTTCTATAACATCAAATTCCAAGAAAAAGTAGAATCGTAATCCAAAATATCGATTAAAAACGAAGAACATGCGAAGAACGCGAAGAACGCGAAGATCATTGTTGATGGACAAATTTAAAACCATCGTAGGATAATTGTTGTTGATGGACAACTTTAAAACCATCGCGTATAAGTTAGATGTTTATTGTTTGGTTAAGAACGTTAGAAAAGTTCTTGAAGAACTAATTAAAACGGAGCTATAACGAAGTTATGGCAAAAATTTCGTAAAATACGAGCGAGAATTTGAAAGTTAGTAAATGAACCCAAACATGTAGGGGTTCATAAAAATATAAGAGAATGATGAAAACGTGAGTCGTGGACTCAAGTACGAACGAATTTTGAGTTTGGATGACCGAATTATGGATGAACGAACGAAGAGCGTTAATAACGTAAGCATGAATGAAGAGTGATGATTAAGCCAATTGAAAGGCATGTTAATGGATTCAGAACGAAGTTCTATCCTGGGTAATCGAAGTACGTTAGATAACGAAGAATATGGCTTTGGAACAACCTCGTTCTGTGTTATAATGAAGAAGATATGAGATTGTAAAGTAAGCGTCTCAAATCAGTGTAAGACTTAGGAAATTTTTCTAAGGTTTATGCTTTCTGCTACAGCTAGCATGGATTGTGCCTTGAGGCCTTGTCTTGTAGTATGAGCCCGAGCCCTTAGCTACTGCTAATTGGCACCGCGGCGTGAGTTTTATGAAGGGGCACGGCGCCGCAGCACCGGTGCAGAACAATGCCAGAAATGAGATTTTAACTACTCAATTTCTGAGGGATGTGCAAGAAAGAAATAAGAACATATAGTTCAACTAATGTAACACTTAATCAAGTGTATTAAACCTTTAATGAAGGTTGAACGAAAAGATTAAATTAGATTAAAAGACAAAGAATGTAAATACGGGTTACGTAATCGATGTTCGGGGACCGTAGTCGCGATAAACGAACGTGGGGAATTACTACGATTATGATTCCTTTAACGTTAAGTGGCAAGGGTAATGAATAACATTTCGATGTTATGTCATAGTAATGAGAGATGAATGTAAAGTGTTTAAACGTTGTGAACGCAACGTTGTTGCGATGAACGATCGGTCTTAGCATACAGCAAATCGTATGGCTTTGACATTAAGGAATTATAATGAACATGGGGTTTATCGGATGGATAACGATCAAAAGCGATTAAAAACCTTGAGTAAAGGTTGAATGAAAGATTAAGAGACAAGCAACGTGAATGTTGAATACGTAAACGATCCTCGTAAATCGTATTCGCGTTGGACGAACGTTCTAAGTATACCCTGGTTATATGACGTAGACATTGACGAAGGTAGTAAGTAAGATATGAATTATTGAGAAAGTCGTATCGAACGGTAATAAGAGTATTGAAGCCGAATGTGAGTCGGATGAGAATGTTAGAATGAAATGTAAGCGTTGAACACTTGAACCGTCATGAAGGTTGAGTGTACGTATATATTAAACGGATAAAACCTACACTCTGTGTATGGTTTGACCATAAGGTAATGGAGACCAATGATTATAGCTGTGAGTGATGAAGAAGCTTAATTAAAGATAAGTACGCATACGTAAAAGAAGTCGAGTTAATGTTTATAACTTGGATGACGCTCCGAGTCAAATTAATCGGACGTTGTAAGTTAAGAATAAGTTAACGTAAAATGCTTAACACTATATATGCATAGAATGAATGTTGAATGATTGTTCTGAGTATTGAAAAGACTGTATGACTTAGACGATGATGAATAAATCCTGAGGTATGGCATTTAGTTGCCAGAAAGCCATAAGGAATAAGAAATTGACTTAACGAATATTATAGTTTAATAGTTCGGGTAAGTTAAGATGAATTTAGGTTGTATTACAATCGTAACCTTTGATGGTTGACATATGGGAGCTGGGCTAAACAATTCTTTCAGAGAGCGAAGGTATATACAAAACTGGCAACCGATTTAACTCACTGTTATGGGCAGTGTAGATGAGACGGGAACTTGTTTGTTGGTTGTTTGTGGGAAACCACTCAGAGTACCATATGGACTACTAGCAGAGACACAATGTGTACTGAGTCCTAGGAAGGCATAAGAAGAAGATAAGAATATAAATCATTAAGGATGATGAACATATTGAGTAAGACATATCCGTATGTCATGAAGCTATTAACTGGTAAAGGAAGTTGGTCGCGTAAACTTAGTTTATAAGAACGCGAACCCTAAGAAGTAAAGTTAAGTAAACCAATGTGTAAGTCAAGTATATGACTAATTGGTGTACGTGTTATTTCCTTTATGTGTCGTATAGGAATTGAATGAGCGATTCAACAGTAAACTATAAGTCAGATCTATGTGTAAGGCAAGTTTCCTAACTTCATTCATATTTTAAATGAATGCTAGTTTCTAAATCTTCTCAAATGTTGAACTTGAGAAATTCTGTCTATGTGCGAATGTGTGATATTTGTACAAGGTGGTAGAACGTATGAGGCCTTGTGACACAATGTGAACACTTCAGTGTTTCTATGATATGAACTGTTCTGTGATTGAATTGTTCAATATGAGCATGTTCTGTTTATATATGAACCATTATTGTTAAGTCTGTGCTATTGATTCTAGCCCGACAGAATGTGTATAAAAGAGAGTAGAGAATGAAAATATTTCAAAGGGAATGTAACTAATGTTTTAAAATGATAGGAATCGAGATTATTCCTATTATTCAAGCTGCTTCATAACCTTTGTTCGGTTATTGAAGTCTTAAAGGACTTTTTGAATTCTTGAAGTTGTTTATTCAACTGCTTTAACTTGCTGAGCAATTGAATGCTCACACTTGCTTTAAATAAAAACATTTTCAGCGAATGATGTTAGAAAGAACTTAAGGATCCCGTAAAGATCAAGATGATCGGTATCCAGAAGGAATGACATTCCTTATATGAATGTGCGTGAAGATCAAGCGAAGGCTTGTAATATAGAATGATAGAATTAAACTATAGAATAGTTTAATGAACGTTTATGTATCCTTGGTGGCGGATAAAAGTCACTTGTACAAGATGCAAAGAATAATATAATTATCATTATTTGTAATGGAAGAGGTTTTATGGTTATAGAACCTGGGATTTGAGGATGTATGTTGTTATATTTAGCTATATAACTATGTATGTTTGGAAGAAGATGGGATCATGACGTATGGAATTCGGATGTGAAAATAGACCGAATTTCGGGGTGTTACACGGGCTGAAGCTAAACCAATCTTGAGACTTTGTAAAGCACGACGCACGCAGCCATACCGTCTCAAGATAATAAAATGGCGCAAATGCAAGCTGATGGTCGATTGGAGAAAAATTAATTTTTCTACTTTGAAAGTTAAATGAAGCAATTATGTGATGTGTGTGACATTAATAAACCACGAAATAAAGCGCGCAAATAACCAATATTAATTACTTGATAATGGTTGTGGTGGAATATTGATTACTTGGTAATTAATTAATAATATGTGATTATTATTATTTGAATTATAACTATAAAAATATAATAAGAATTATATATATAAATAATGATTATGGAAATCCATAAATACATGATGATTTGATTAATTAATGTTGAGATTAATTAATCAAGGAAGTGAATAAGTTATTTACTTGACATAAATAAGTAAGTTATTAATATAATAATATTATATTAATGATTATGTATGTGTGAGAAATAATACAACTATACTATATATAGTGCAAAGTGTGACATTTACAGACAATATACTAAGTCTTATAAAACTATATCAGATGAGGTAATGTGAGTAAACATATTGGAACTATATGTTATAAATACATTATCTATGTGACAATATGTATGTGGGTATGTATTAAAATAATATACCATGAGCATATTGTAAACTATCATTTTAATAAAATGTACCAGTGTGATAAAATGTACATAAATTATATGTATGTTGCATAACATCTACTCCCTTGAAATGTTAAGTCATATTGTGACATTAGGTTATAATATATTGGCTGAGATGTCTATTAAAATATAACATAAGAGTGAGAATGTGTAGGAGTATACAAGAATGCTGAGTTATATTGAATTGTCCCAAATTGAGAGTCCCATTTACTTCCAAATTCTCAGTCACGTGTAAGAACAAAAGGCTAAGGTCTATGTTCTTCATTTTCCTTCCAAGCTTATTAGCCAATGATCATGGGGGGAGTGGTGGTCATGATGCAAATCACCAACCAATTACCAACTCCTTATTAGCCTTCATGCAATTCTTCCATCCTTTAGTTTGATTTCTTGGATAATGGCTTAGCATGGTCAATGGATTTCCTATAAAATGAACACTTCCCTTCATTCTCTATGTTGCTTGAGTTGTTTGATAAATTGCTAAGTAGTAGAGTGAGAGCATTTTAAGAGCTTGAGAGTTCAGTTGGAGCAAGTTCATTTCACATTACGAAGGTATAATTACATTCATTGCTTTTCATTTCCGTTTCTGTAAATAGAGTTTAAGTTCTTGAAATTCAAGTTTTGATTTGGTAGGATTATATGTTAATAAAGGTGGGTAATGATCATATAGTTGTTATATGGCCTTACGCGCATGTTTAAACTGATACATGAGTGTTTAGAATCAATTTCGTGGGTAAATTTCGTGCTTGGTCAGTAACAATTCTTCAAGCAGACTATTCCTGCTCGAACCAGGGCTGGCGTATGAAGTAGCCGTATTAATATCGAGGTGCTTGGTAAAGCGCTTCGATTGTCGCTTTTCAGTTTTGAGTTGTGTTTTGCAATCTGATCCATGTTAGTTGATCATTATGACTCAAGCTAGCATGTAAACATGTTTATGATGTATATATGGATATATTAACTCAATATGAACATGTTTTAATATACTTTCATGATTAACAAAGGTATATGGTTTAAATGGAGATTTGGATTTTAAGTTTTGAAAACAAATTATGTTAAAGATCATGTTCTACAATTATAAACCTAGTAAGCTATACATGACTGATTTTGCACATGGATGAACATGTTGTAGTGTACATAGTTCCTTTGAGCAACGTATTAAGCCTTGTGATAGAAATATTTTCAAGAAAAGACTTAGCCTAGTGAGCTAACATGCATGATTTATACATTCTGACTTTGCAAGCATGTTAATATGACTTAGAAATGCATGAATAAACCTTTAGCTTATGTTTATGTGATTAACAATGAAACATGAAATAGTTGGACTTACTACTAAGCTTAGAATGTGAATGTTGTCAAGCTACCATGAAGACAAGAATCTGACATTTGTGATCATGTTTGATGACACTCTTAGACTCACTCATGTAGCATAAACATATATATATATCATGCTTGTGTAGCACATTTCAAGAAAAGCATGAACGAAGTCTATTTTCAACTAAAGCGGTGTTAGTTTCACATATGTGTTATGAATACACACAAGCATGTCTAATATGAGTTTTATAATTATCTTGTATGTTTAGAAAGCAAACATGATAGACCTTGTGAGTTCATGACCTCGAATTGCCTTAAATGGTTGTAATGATCAATTTAGAATTCAATTATGAAAGAAGGAACCTAGATTGACTTAAGGAGCATGAAAAGACCTTTAATAAGAAAAATATATTATGTGTGATTATTTTGGTCAAGCCAGACAGAAACCACAAGGTAGTAGCTAAGTCTTGGCATGGACAGAGGATGGCGCAAATTACTTGGGCCCTAAAGTTTAGCCAAGAAGCAACCGCGCTTGATCCGTATCCTAGATAGTGAATTCTGATCTTGGACAGTTAACTTGTATGATGCCTATGATTCTAAAAGTGATCTAAAACTTACTGATGTAGATATATATGTGATGCTTAGATGATAAGTTGGTGTTTACCCTATAATAGGAAAGTCCATGGGTAGAAAGATCTTAACCTTGCGCGTTATAAATTGTTAGACACTTGGTTAATGATAAGCATATAAGTTGATTTTATATTACATATGTGCATACTTGAATCGTGTCAATCTTGATTAAAGACTGTGTTAGCTAATGAACATCTTGAACATATAATGCGTTATAAATAGTATTCAAAAGTGTTGATTTCTTAAAGTTGATAAACTACGCTTAAGGCAAGTTTCCTAACTTACACAAACTTTGGGAGTTTTGAATTTCATATGATTAAAGATGTTGAATCAAGTTATATTACTTTCTCGCTCAAATGTGCTCTTTAGACCTTGTGATGCTTATTATTCATGTTGAACTTGGTATTGTCCTTGAATATTGTGAAAGAGTCGATGCCATTTGATTCGGCTAGACTATATGCATGTTTATAAAAATTGTACAAAACAATTGATTGGTGCGAAAATCTTGAAAACTGAGTTAAATAACCCTTATGGTAAGGGGAGTGTATGTTGTTGGAAACCCCAACACATGAGTGATTTATTATTGTGGTGTTATGCATAACGTAAAGTATTGTAGACTGATCATCTATAGTACTTGATATTTTTGGGTTATCAGTTTAATATTGGTAACTCTAGTGGAAGTTCAATGGTCCTTAGTGACTGCTCAATATAAATTGTTTATCCAGTTGAATACATTGTTAGTCGTTGAATTTATATATATCTGTTGATATTGAATTGTCGTTCTTTGTTGCCTCATTTTTAGTTATAACAAAAGGACTCTAACTCATGCATGCATACACGGGTCAACAAGTAATACAGAGTAAGTAGAGTATCGATCCACGGAGAAAGGTTTCAAAATTAAATTACTATGCATAAACTATATCACTATCTTTATATGCTTAAACGAACACTTATGACTTTTAATTACTCTAAACTCAAATAATAACTAAAAGAAGAATATAAAAGTAATAATTCAAATCTAGAAATAATGGGATCCTAACTTCATTTAATAGTTCATCTAAATACCATCGTCATGCAAGAATATTCACGTATCACTGAAAATTAGCCAAGAGCACGAATGCAGACATAACCATTTTCAATGAGTTCTGACCTACTTACATAACATCCACATACAATAGACATCATGTAATCTTCAATAAAACTAAGATCACTATATTTCTATGTGAAATTGCAGCCATATTGAATTTAAACACAAGGCCTTATATAACTCACACGGTGAAACATTGTATTTCTATATGGTTCACGAAATATAAAGCTAAGCAAATCAGCCCCATATACGCATGCTATCATGATTACAACCATACTCGCATGTTATTTTTCAACTCCATACAAGAAAATAAGATGAATGGTGATCAAACATTCATGCAATCAAATGAACCATAATAGAAATTCCTAATGATACGCTAACAATCCAGCAATCAAGCCATCAATTAGACTACATATTAAAATCCGTTAGAATCCTATAATGGAGTTTAGCTCATCACTGAACCAAAAGCCATTATGGGATTATAGCAACACGTGAGAAATGAATAACACAACTGAAAGAAGATAGAATCGATCAAACCGAATTGTTGATTATAATCCAAACGTGATGTTCAAATCCTCAATATTCTCCAGCAACATAAAAGTAGTTCATAAACAATGATTGAATTCCAAAGAAGATGTAGAGAATATTAAGTCTATGCTTGGCTCCGCGTTGGAATTCGTTCAAAGCGTAAAACCCTAATTCTCTAATATCAAAAAACGCGTAAAAACTAATGATAGATGCGTCGGGTACCAACAAGAATAGTTTATGCCAACTCCAACTCTTCAAATTTAAATATTAAAATAAAGTCAGCAACTTCATTCAATGACGCGCACGGCCGCGCATGGTCCCTTTATAAATATATAGCTGTGCGCGGTACAAAATCTCGCTCGTCCAGGTTGATGGTGTAAGTAGTGCGTCTTTTAGCTCAGATAGTCGCTACAGCCTCTGAATCTACATTCTTGAGTCTGCTACTGCTACTGCTTCTGTGTTCAACTACTAATCCTTCTTCCTTCACCAATGTTAAGTTGCTTATCTCCACTTGTTCCTTGCATCATGCTTCCATTAGTCTCATGCCATCTACCAACGCCGAGCTATGCCATTTTCCTATACTTTTACACCAAAGGAGTTCTCAGTACATGCAATGAAAAACAATACAAAATGCAACTAAAAATATACTAAAATGTACTTGAAATGGGCATAGTTCTCATGAATTGATATCAAATAAGTAGGTATAAAATCTACTTATCAAATACCTCCAAACTTGAACTATTGCTTGTCCTCAAGCAATGCATAAAACATAAAACACTAAAAATGCAACTACATGCTACGCAACTAAATTACGATGCAAACAAGTCTCACATTTTTCCAGCTATAACAGAATTTCTGTGATAACCCGAATTTTTATAAATTATTAAAATAAGAATTTAAAAATTAAAATCCTTATTATGTGATGTTTTGAGTTTGAGTATGTATATATACATGTTATATATTTTGAAATATGTGATCTGGTGTGAATAGAAATATATATTCATATATATTGGGAAAGTGAGGTTTAATAGTTAAGTTAACTATTAAAGGAATTAAATGAATTTTGTAATTAATATTAAATATTTATTGAATTAAATAAATATTTTTAATAATTTATTTATTGAGAAAAATAAATAATTTATGAAATTTTGGTATAATAATTTAGTTACGTGTGGATGATAATTAAGTTAAAGCAAAGGTAAATTTTATTCTTTGAAGATTTAATTTAATGAATTAATTAAATTAAATGAGTTGTTTAATATTAAAGAAAATAAGTAAATTAAATAAAGCGATGTTTAAGTCTAATTTATTAATTAAATTAGATATATGATTATTTATTAATCATTAGAAGAATTATATTAAAAATTATAATTATTATAATTATTATTGTAAGTTATGTAAATTGGTTACATGTGTGACAAATAGAAACTATATAATATAATATTATCAAAATAAATTGGAATGGGAGGAATTGTGTGCAACCAAACAAGGCCTTGTGGCCTTTGGCTTATTTTTAACTGATGCTTATTGGGTTTTTATAACTGACATGCGTGAGAAAGAAGGGTTATCAGTTTATTTCTACGTATTTTCTTTCTTTGCCTAAGAATATAGAGAGAGTAGAGAAAGGGAGAGAGAGTTTGTGAGAAATTCTCTGTAGATTTTGCTAGGGAAGTGGAGTATCAAGGGAAAAACAATTCTCTTCCCAACAAACAAAGATTCAAGTTATAATCTACTCTAATCTTAACTTTTATCTTTAAAATTTTTATTGGTAGTGTGTTGGATTGATATATATGCATGTGTATGTGGTTTATAATCTGTTAATAATCATGTGTGAGTGTTATTCGATGATTAAAATACGTGAAATTGGGATTGTAGAAAGAATTTGAGAAAACAATGTTATATGTATGAAAATGGCTTAAGAAAGTATGAAATTTTATATCCAATATGTGTTATAATCTATAAATTGATGTTGGATTATGTTAGTATGTGAAGAAACAAAAACAACGAAACATGAACGAACCAATTTGGTTGAGAAACGAATTCGTGGTGAATGAATTCGCTAAACTTTTCAAAAACATTAAAATATAGCATGAACATTGAATTGGAACCCTTAAATTGATTTATTAAAGTTTTTGAAATGTTCAAATTACACTGTAGATGAGTAGTTCAATGTTTCACGAGTTCATAGAATCGAAAGCCAACTAATTTCGACTTAAAATGAAAAAGTTATGAAGATTTGAAGTTTGTACAATGAGAACACTGTAGTATGGGCGTAGCCAAGCGCGGCCGTGTGTCCCAGGAGTGCGGGTGCTGCTAGGTCGTGTGGGCGCGCAGAAAAGGGGCGCGGTCGCGCCCCATGTCTGTTAACTGTGATAGCTTTGACCTAGTTTGGTAAAACGACCATAACGTTTTCATACAAACTCCTATTAAGGCGATTCAAGATGATCCGGAACGAGGATGAATGGACCTTCAACTTTCGTTCTTTAAGGTTTTTATTTTGAGGTCTTAAGGAAGGGTAAAAATGTTCATCTTTAGGACTATTGTATTTTCAGAGGCAATCGGAGGGCGTCGGGCATGCACGTATGCAAGTGTAGTGCTCTTGACGATAATAGATGTTGTTCTAAGTTATAGAACATGAATATTATGAAGTATAATGATGCTTAACATTAATAAATGATATATTAGATAAGTTGTATACGCATACTAAGCACACACAAGAGAGACAAATTGGGCTCATGATTTAATAAACGTCAAAAGCAGCGTGATAAGTGATAATGAACGTAAAAAGTATTTTAAATCAAATGAAATGAATATAATAAGATGTTGAATAGTGTTAGTATAAAACTAATAAGTAGACCTAGCAAGACTTAAACACTTGAATGAACTTTGAATATGAAATAAAGTGAGATATAAGTTTAAAGTTAACACAATCAAATTGAACATTGTGTATTTATGATAGGAAGGGTTATGAGACGTAAATTAAAGTTTACATTACAACTACTATGCGTTGCTATGTGACTAATAGTTGATGTGCATGATTATATAATTATGTAGGGCACGTGAAGTGCAGATAACTGTAAGCTGTTAAACTGTTATTGGTAAACAACGATCAAGGCAAGTCTTTCAGTTCCTATTTGCTATGTGAATTGGTGATTAACTTTTTTAAATCTTTATTGCAAAGAGCATGATCTGTTATATATGTGTTGAATGTATGAAATGTTAAAATCAACTTATGACTACGTTGATTGAGTAAAGTATGTTGATTAAGTAAGGAACTCAATCTTTATACTTGATTATATGAACTGTAACATGTATGTTATGTTAGTCTAATGCTTATAAGATATATGTTGAATATGTTATTATGTGCTACGTGATGCATGAAAACTGTTAGATTTTGCTGAGCTATCGAGCTCAACCTTGCAAATAACCATTTTTGCAGGTTAAGGATTGAAGGTAACACTATATGCTACTTGAATGACGTGGATCAGAAATATTACACGAAGATTAATATTTTAGCTAAAGTTGTTATTTCTTTATACCATGATTAAAATTCATGAGATGTACTAAATGTTTTATGATGTATAGTTTTATGTTGACTTGTAAAGCTAATGTTAGAGTTATCTGATATGTAAAGGTTATCAGATTGAAATATAAAGTTTTATAAAATAACAGTGATAAAATGAATCATAAAAATAAGATTGATTCAAAGACATGTAGATGATAAAGGTTTTGATTCGGGGAATTAAAGTAAGAAGACATAAAAGTTTAAATTATTCCACAATTTATATAAAGTTTAACATCGAATAATGATGTAAAATCAGAAGGTAGATGTGTTTTTAATGACCGAAGTTGAGAATTATATTGTATGAATTTTGGGGTCGTTACAGTTGGTATCTTACCCAACTCCAATAATAAGGATGTAAGGTGATAATAAATAGACAATGTCTATAAGAAGAGAATGATAAAGAAGTAAGAATCAAAAAGTTATATCTAAGTATGGTACAATTGTACTCTTTAATAGTTGATGTATGGTATCTGGGCTAAACGATTCCTTCATAGAGCGGAGGTATATACGAACTAGCAACTCGGAACCTAGTTTGTTGGTTATTTGTGGGAAACCACTCAACGTACCATATTGAAACTGTTAAAGACTCGATGTGTACCAAGTATAGGAAATGGATACGTAAGATGAAAATGTGGAGCAATGTAAATGAAGTTGGAAGTTCTTAAAGGAAGAATTGTTATATAAACAAGAAAATTCAAAGAAGAATCTTGAAGAGATATAAAGATAAGAAATGGGAGCTACCCTAATTCCAATAGCAAAGATAACGAATAATAATGAATAGACAAAGCCTGTAAGATTAAAAGCATAAATGAAATCGTAAATGATGAAAAAGGAAAGAAACGGGATCGTAAAACAAAACTATCATGAGTTAAGGAAAGACTTTTAAGGGAGATGATTATATAAAAAGATCACGACGTGATCTGTTTAAGTTATAAGGGAAAGATGGTCTGTAATGTTTGAATAATTATAGCTTGATGTTATGAAGTTGACGTACTATGAGATAGTACGAGATAACTCACGAGGAGTTATAGATGATGTGATACGAGGAATTCGTGTCGAGCAAAGAGCAAGTTAAGAGTAAGATAGAGTTAGGTGGGATTTTAATTTAGGACTCATGTGATGGTTGAGTTGTACAAACCTTTGTATGGGCGAGGGTTTTGTGCTTACACTCAGTTTATCACATTGATAATCATTAATGTATATGTGGCGAAAAGGTGATTCTTTTCTTATGTGTATATTTGATAGTTAGAAACTATTAAGATTAGTCAGATATTATTAGGATTAGGTGTGGTTCTTAAAACTAATGCATATGGTAAGTTTGTGACTCATAATAATATGGTATGTTTTGAACCCCTCAGCGAATGGATGCCTATGGTCTGACTAGGATAAGTTCTTAAACTCATATTATAGTGGAAAGTTCCTAAACTTCCAATGTGTAGTAAGTTTGATGAACTATATTAGGTAGAAAACGGTTATAGTATATAGAGCATTGATGAAGTTGAAGATTGATAGAATGGTTAAGTAATGAAGTAAAGATTGAAGTTGATGGATACCTGGATATTCTAAATCTACTAGCTATGCTAGACTTTCAAAATTTATTGACTTCGTGCTAATGTTTGCACTTCTATTTTCTTGAAAAACATAGGATCAAATGATGGAACCAATGAGTTTTAAAAATAATATCGTTTTTCGTATGTCTATGCTAATTGCTTCGGCTAGACAAAAATGATTTGAAATATATCAAAATGTATTTTTATATCATCAATATATCATGGAACCCAAAAGAGATGATAAAACGATGGAGTCATCAATGCAAGATTATTTAGTGTTGGAGGTGATCTAAGGATCGTCGGCCCACTATGGTATGATGTAGTATGATAAAATCACCAAATGACGGAATCCTCAATGATTTGTAAATACAAGTATGTACGGTATCATTACGTCATAAAAAGATTTTTGAGATTTCTTTAAGAGATGAGAATATATATATATATATATATATATATATATATATATATATATATATATATATATATATATATATATATTTGATGATTTTGAATTGTAGAAGTCTATGCTATTTGATTCAATTTAGACTAATATTGAAAGATGTTCATGGAATTCAAGCGTTCTTTGTCAAACTATAGCAAACTAAATTGTTTTGGTGCGTGATTCGGATGTTGAAAAGTCGAGATGAACAACCCTTTTATAGGGGATTCTGTGAGGCGTTTAGATGTTTGTGTGCGTAATACATTGTACGTAAGAGTCGATCACCCTAAGTACGAGGAGTCCCTATAGTCTAATAATCATTAAAGTTTAAGTTGAAAGATTACTTATAACTATGGACATACGACAAGCGTTTAAATGTTTGTGGCACAATACATCGTACAAAGGGCTTAACACCCTAAGTACGGGAGTCCCTATAGTCTAATGACTGTTAAGGTTTAAGTTAAGAGAGTACTTATAACCATGGACGTAGTTCAAGGTCTTATGACCCTCATCATGATTTGGAATCTTTTAAATTCCTGAGTTATTCATACTACTTCCCAATTATTGAGTAATTGTGAAAGATTCTTGCTATTCTAAAAGGTGAATGTGGTAAGGATGATATTCCTTAGAAAAAAGTGAGTCATAGAATGCGACACTGAATGATGAATATATTGAATAAGTGAGAAAAGAAATTTTGAAATGAGAAGGAGATGAGTTATCAAAGAATAATGTAAAACTTTTAATAGAAAAGTTTAATAATTGTAGAAAGACTTTTGTGGAAAGATGTGGTTATAGAACCCAATGAATGAATAAATATTAACATAAAATCTATTTTTATAGATTGAATGAATAAAGATTAAAAGAAAAAATTTCGAGGACAAAATTCTTAGAAGAAGGGGTGAATGTAATATCCCTAGTGTTTATGAGATGAGTATATGATAACGATCCTTAGAAAAGGAAATGAATGAGTGAAAGAATATATAATACTCAAAATATAATTGAGTTTAAGTAAAGGTTATGAAATAAAACTTACAAGAATTTATTATTAATAATGGTGGGAGTAGGAATATAAAACCAATATTAAGGTAATGTGTTGCTGTTATTCAATGATAAATTTTGAAAAAAGGTTTGGTGAAAATTGAGTAAGAGAGGTTTCGTTGATTCTGAACCGGGTAATATTTAAATGGTGCAAAATTCGGTACAGTTTGGGGGTGCTGTTATAAATGATCCTAATGAACACCAGTTTGAGCAACAACAGGGTGAATCTTTATATGAAGCCTGGGAGAGATACAAAGAGATGCTAAGGAAGTGTCCACACCATGGCATGCCAGATTGGATGGTGATCAACACAATCTTTAATGGACTAGGATGGCCATCAAGATCGATTATCGATGCAGCTGCAGGAGGAGCTTTATGGGCCAAAAGTTATGAAAGAGGCATATAACCTTATCGAGACAATGGCAACAAATGATTTCCAAAACCCTACAGCCAGGATGCCACAACCCAGAGTTCTAGGCTTGTTAGAAGTAGATGCTATCACACAATTGTCAGCACAGATGGCATCCATGGAGAAGAAAATTGATTCGTTGACAGAGACCAAGGTGAAGACAGTTCCCTTTGTGTGTGAGATTTGTGCGGGGTCACATTCAATGGATCAATGTGCTATCAGCTCGAAGTTTGTATAATATGTGAGCAATTATAGGAAGGATCATGGACAATTTCAAAACACATACAACTCCAACAACCGCAACCATCCAAACTTCAGTTGGTCAAATAATCAAGGAAATCAGAAGAGTCAGTTTCAACCGAATAACCAATTTCAGTCACAGTCAGCTCAGCAAGAGTTTGCACCAAGACCACCTTTTCCACCAGGATTTTCTCAACAACAACATCACATTCCAGCTGCACCTCATCAAGAAAAGAAATCAGAAATGGAGGAGATGATGATGAAGTACATGGCGAATACGGAGGTGATGATTAAAAGCCAATCAGTGGCTATTAAAAATCTGGAAACTCAAATGGGTCAGATGGCGAGTATGCTTAACAACAGAGCCCCAAGGTTCATTGCCAAGTACTACGGAGACGAATCCAAGAAGAGAAGGGAAGGAACAATGTCAGGTGATCACACTCAGGTCTGGGAAACAAATTGCAGAAAATCAAGACGGCACTACAAGCGCTTATGTTTACAAGGGAAGACGACACCTGCAATGAGACGTAAATGTTCGACCGAAAGAGAAAGAAAATAAGGAAGGTTCTTGACAACAGCAGGAAGAGGATAATAAAGTAGGTTCAGTTGAGAAGCCCGTGAGTAAAACACCATTAGTTCACCCTCCGGTACCGTATCCACAGAGATTGAATAAGTAGAGGGAAGACAAGCAGTTTAGCAAGTTTTTGGAGGTCTTTAAAAAGTTATAGATAAACATACCCTTCGCTGAAGCATTGGAACATATGCCGAGTTATGAAAAGTTTATGAAGAATATCTTGTTAAGGAAGAAGAGATTAGAAGATTTTGAGACAGTGGCCTTGACAGAGGAATGCAGTGCAGTGCTTCAGCGTAAATTACCTCCAAAGCTGAAGGATCTAGGCAGTTTCAAAATTCCATGCACAATTAAAAAGATGAGCTTTAGCAAATGTCTGTGTGATCTTGGGGCAAGTATAAATTTGATGCCCTTATCAGTATTCAATCAGTTGGGATTGCCGGCTCCAAGGCCGACAAATATTTCTTTACAGCTAGCTAACAGATCCATCACTTATCCACGGGGAATTGTTGAAGATGTATTGGTAAAAGTGGATAAATTCATCTTTCTGGCTGACTTCATCATTTTAGATTATGAGGGAGATAATAGTATACCAATCATACTAGGAAGACCATTCCTAGCAACAAGAAGGACCTTGATAGACATGTAGAAAGGGGAACTCACTATGTGTGTTCATGATCAGGAGGTTAACTTCAACTTATTCAAAGCAATGAAGTTTTCGACAGATGAAGAGGAATGCTTCAGGGTTAATTTAATGGATCAAGTCTTAAATGATGAAGTAGAGAGTTTGGTGGATAATGAACCACTGAGAAGTGTTCTTGCTGGAAATTCAGAACTAGAGGATGAGGAATTTGAGGAACTTGTGCAATTTCTTGATACTACTCCACAATTCAAAAAATTCAAAATTCCTATTGAGCCATTGAAGAAAGCTGGAGAGATGTCAGTAAAATTGAAGCCATCTCTTGAGACACCTCCAAAACTTGAATTGAAACCACTTCCAGACCATTTGAGGTATGTATTTTTAAATAAAGACTCAAAGCTACCTGTGATTATTTCTTCTGCACTAACATCTTTTTAGGAAGAAAAACTGCTACGAGTCCTTAGAGAGTTCAAGTCAGCTATTGGATGGACTATAACAGATATAAAAGGGATCAGCCCTTCTTTTTGTATGCATAAGATCCTGCTGGAAGATGATAACAAGCTGTCGGTGGAGCAACAATGAAGACTTAATCCGATAATGAAAGAAGTGGTCAAGAAAGAAGTATTGAAATGGCTGGATACAGGCATAATATATCCAATTTCAGATAGTTCATGGGTGAGCCCAGTGCAATGTGTACCGAAGAAGGGTGGTATGACCGTGGTTTCAAATGAGAATAATGAGTTGATTCCAACACAAACAGTGACGGGGTGGAGAGTCTGCATGGATTACCGCATGCTGAACAAAGCTACAAGGAAAGATCACTTTCCATTGCAATTTATCGATCAGATGTTAGATAAACTGGTGGTTCATGAGTATTATTGCTTTCTAGATGGATATTTAGGCTACAATCAAATTGTTATAGCTCCAGAGGACTAAGAAAAGACTACCATTACATGTCCGTACGGTACTTTTGCTTTCAGAAGGATGTCTTTTGGTCTATGCAATGCTCCAGCCATCTTTTAGAGATGCATGATGGCTATTTTTTTGGATATGGTGGAACATAATGTGGAGGTATTCATGGATGATTTCTCGGTATTTGGGGATTCGTTTGATTTATGTCTTGACAATTTGGTGATGGTTTTGAAAAGATGTGTTAAGATAAATCTTGTATTAAATTGGGAAAAGTACCATTTTATGGTACAAGAAGGAATTATTTTGGGACACAAGGTGTCAAAGAGGAGACTTGAGGTGGACAGGGTTAAACTAGAAACTATTGAGAATTTAACACCACCTACTTTAGTAAAAGGTGTTCGCAGTTTTCTTGGACATGCAGGCTTCTATCGCAAATTCAAAAAAGACTTCTCCAAGATAACTAAACCACTATGTAGTTTATTGGAGAAGAATACACAATTCAAATTTGATGAGGCCCGTGTGTCAGCATTTGAGCACTTGAAGAGGAAACTAACTTTAGCACCAGTTATTACTGCACCAGATTGGGATTTGCCAATTGAATTAATGTGTGATGCCAGTGATTATGTTGTGGGGGCTATTTTGGGTCAGAGAAAGGAAAAGATTTTTCATGTGATTTATTATGCCAGCAAGACCCTTACAGATGCGCAGTTGAACTATACCACCATAGAGAAAGAATTACTGGCAGTTGTGTATACTTTTGATAAATTTCGAGTGTATCTGATTGGTACGAAGGTGATAGTGTACACGGATCACGCGGCAATCCGACACTTAGTGGAAAAGAAGGATGCAAAGCCCGATTTGATCAGATGGATATTATTGTTGCAGGAATTTGATTTGGAGATCAAGGACAGAAAAAGCACTGAGAACCAAGTGGCAGACCACTTATCTCGACTAGAGAATCCGGAAAGGGAGGCAGACGAAAAAGTTTTAATTAATGAATCCTTTCCTGATGAGCAGTTGTTTGTGGTGAAAGGGGAAGTGCCATGGTTTGTAGACTACGCAAACTACTTGATGAGTAAGATGGTACCTTTTGACTTGGTTGGTCATCAAAAGAAGAAATTCCTGCATGATGTTAAATAGTTTATATGGGATGAACCATATTTGTTCAAATAATGTGCTGATCAGATGATAAGAAGGTGTATCCCGTATAGCTAGATCGAGAGGATTCTGCAGGATTGTCATGCTTCTGTGTATGGGGGTCACTACGGTGGAGAGGGAACAACGGCTAGAGTGCTACAAGCAGGATTCTACTAGCCGATAATTTTCAAAGATGCTTATAGTTTCATCCAAAGATGTGACAGATGTCAAAGAGTCGGGAATATTTCTAAAAGAAAGGAAATGCCATTGAACACAATCCTCGAAGTGGAAATTTTCGATGTGTGGGGAATAGATTTCATGGGTCCTTTTATTTCTTCTTGCGAAAATATTTACATCTTGCTCGCAGTGGATTATGTGTCAAAGTGGGTAGTAGTGGCAGCTCTTCCAACAAATGATGCCAAAGTAGTCCTTAAGTTTTTACAAAGAAGTATCTTCACAAGGTTTCGGACTTCAAGGGCTATTATTAGTAACGAAGGCAGTCATTTCTACAATAGGCAGTTTACAGCTTTGTTGGCCAAGTATGGGGTGAACCATCGTATTGCTACAACTTATCATCCACAAACGAATGGCCAAGCAGAAGTGTCAAATTGGGAAGTTAAAAGAATTCTAGAAAAAGTTGTGAACCCCACTAGAAAGGATTGGTCCTTAAAGCTTGATGATGTTGTGTGGGCATATAAAACTGCGTACAAAACTCCATTGGGTATGTCACCTTTTCAGCTAGTTTATGAAAAAACATGTCATCTTCTTATGGATGTAGAGTATAAGGCATATTAGGCGATTCGGAAGCTCAATTTTGATTTGAAAGCTGTAGAAGAGAAATGCCTACTCCAACTCAATGAGTTGGATGAATTCCGATTACATGCGTATGAAAATTCTAAGTTGTACAATGAGAAGATGAAGAAATGGCATGATCGCAAGATCATAGAAAGAACATTTGAGCCGGGACAAATAGTTTTACTTTTCAACTCTAGACTTAAACTTTTTCCCGAGAAGCTAAAATCAAGATGGTCAGGGCCATTTACAGTGAAGACTGTTTTCCCACATGATGCAATAGAAGTGTTCGATAAGTTCTCGGACAAGCCATTTAAAGTGAATGGACAGCGGCTGAAGCATTACTTTGGTGGCGAGGTTGACAAACAAAAAGTCACCTCAATTCTTTCTTCGACATGAGATTCAGAGACAGTCAAACTAATTGACTATAACTTAGCGCTTGATGGGAGGCAACCCATTATTTCTATCTCTACTATTTATTTATTCTGTTTAGTTTGTTTATAGTTAGTTCAGGTTCATGTGTAGTTGTGATAGGTTGATAGCTTTCCATAAATACCTTAGTAGCTAAATGTGGATCTGATTATATTTGTGCATAGCATAGAAATTATGGTGTTAAGATAGACACTCATGCTTATTCAGTAATCCATGCATTGATAGTGTTTATTGATGTCTGTGTAGGTATCTTGGACTAAATTCATTACTGTATTGAAGTATTGGAAAGGAAAGTTGGAAGTGCAGGAAATAGGGACGCGCGGCTGCGCAGTGAAGTGCTATAAAAATTGCGCGCCCGCATTGTAAAAATTGCGCGTCCTAATTACAATTGCTAATTTAGCAAATAGTTCCCATAATTAGACATTAGGGTTTCAAATTTTGAAATTAGGGTTTCAAACTTTAAAATTAGGCTTTTCTAATTTAGCAATTAGGGTTATCCCTAATAAACACTTGAACATTTATCCTTTAAGTTCCCAAATTAGGGTTTTAAGATTCCTAATTAGGGTTTCGGATTCCCGGTACTGAAATTAGGGTTTCCAAAGCCGGTATTATGGTTTATATCATATAGATATGGTTTCCTAACTGAACGTCGATGTTCTTAATACAATATTAGTGTTTGGACACTGATATAATTTTTCTGGTCAACCCTTGACCCTTAACCACATCATATACACTGAACATATACACTTATACCAATAACAATGTAAGCCTTCACCAAAAAATTTTAAATTCAAAAAATTCCTTCCCAGAAATCTCAAATACATTCACTTATTTTCTGTCTAAGTTTATTATTTAACCTTAATTCAATCTTTTAAGATTTAAATAATTTTCTAAATTCTCGGGTTGTCACATTTATCCCATCTTCTAAGAATTTCGTCCCCGAAATTCAACTTACACCTTATACCATGCACCATACACCATTCATACACAGCATCACATGCTGCCGAATAAATTCCTCACCAGAGTAAAACATTTCAAATAGTGCTGTGGAGTCATATAGACCACGAACTACTGAGGTTTATTGGTATTACTACCCTTGACCTATTTCAATTAAGAAAAGGTACTCTACCATTTACAAAGGTTAACATTATGTTTACAATCACGAAGAAGGTAAACTATCGTTGCTAGTACATATACTTTAATCATTTGTCGCGCAAATATTCTCGCTATTGAATAATTTTATCCAATCTGCACAGTTTACCTTAGTCTTATCATAGAATTCTGCACCAAAATAATTTGGTTTTTGAAAATTTTCAAAGAACGCTTAGAGTTTTCAAAAACGTTGGTCTAGCCGAATCGAATAGCTTAGACTCATACCGATAATCAATTTCAAATGAAAATATTTAGATATAGCCAAACCCCGTTAACAAATTAATTATTTTGAAAATAATTTTATGACGTCATGATACCTTACTGTATTTACAGTCCATTTGAGGATTCCGTCATTGATTGACTTTGTCATAACACATCATACAATAGTGGGACTGATTTTTAGATCGAATTCAACACTAAGTATTCCTGTATTTACAACTCCATAATTTTTTATCATCTTTGCACCAGATTACATGATACAATAATGATAAATAAAATAAATTTTGATGTTTCAGAACATTATCGTCTAGCCGAAATAAGTAGCATAAACTATACTTTAAACCGTTCAAAAAAATCATTGCAAATCAGTTTTATCATTTCAACAGGTAACGATGTGTCAGTATCTTGAAGTCCACCAATACACAATGGTCACCAAGAGTTGAGAGTAAAAATTCATTTTCAAAAGAACATAGTGCGTATTTAGCTTGATGTCAAAAATTTCGAAGTCTAGCATATCTAAGAGTTTTGGAAAACCTATGTCTCCACTAATAATCAATTGCTTAAACAGTCTATCTATTCCTATTATCCTCAATACTCCAGTCACACAAAACTATACCTAGTTCATCAAACTTACTTATGAGTTCAGGAACTTTCCATAATCATATGAGTTTAAGAACTTGTCCTAGTCAGACCTTTGGCATCCATTCGTTGAGGGGTTCATAAACATTTTAGATAATTATGAGTCACGAACGTACCATAAATATAAGTGTTAACTTAATCATATATTCTCTACCTATAACCTCTCTATATGTTATATATGAGAAAAGAATCACCTTCTCAACAGGTATATAGAAAATAGTGTGACACATACCTAATATTAACTCCCTTCTCAATACGAATTTCATTCAACTCGTATTCAATCCTTTCCTGATTCTGTACCAATTTATAGTACAACTGACACACAACAATCTTTGCTGTAAAATTTTAAATCATTCAATATATTCCCTGCTATAACCTTATCAGATCACGAGGTGATCTCATCATATATATTACGATTCATTTCTATATTATGATCGTTTTGTTTTACAATCTCCTATCCCTATACCTTTAGTCTTTTAGACTCTACCTATTCACCATTACTGTTCACCTTTATTATCAGAGTTAGGGAACTCCATGTCTTTATAACCCGCCAGAGATTCATCTTTGAATCTTATCGACACACTAACTCTATTTGAGTTAGTACTTATCCTAATCACCGCGGTTCATAACCTACAGCTTTGATACCAACTGTAGCATCCCCAAATCCCGGTCCTAATCGCCAAGGATCTGGTATACTATTTTTATAACTATTGTGAAAGATATAAACATAAATTGTATATACATTAAACATTACACAATAATCCTAAGGTCAAGAACATTAACATAATATATGAATCAATATCCTATCTAACATACATTTTTATTACCATAAATGCTGGATCTGTCCTCGACTTTTCTTGTGTCCGACGTATTCATTCTAATCTGCAATATTTATTATGATATAGCAAGGGTAAGCAACAAGTTTGCCCAGCAAGTTTAAGTTCAATAAAGGATATATCATGATTGAAAGAATTGAACAATAAGCTGGATAAAATTCTATAATATAATTGTGAACTAGCATGAATAAATTTTCATAGCTGAACGAACATTGAGCATGAACAACTATATCTGAACTGAATGGTAATGAAGGTGATCAGCCTTTCATACTTGATGAATACATGTAATATGCACAAAGTACGATTCAACAATTCTTAGACTTGGCAATCTGCAATGATTAGCCATAAGTTAAAAAAGTAGTTCAAGAAAACTTACCTGGTCCGTTAATTATCGTTACGCAATTTATTTGGCTTTGTCTAAAAACCTAATATAGATAATACCAAACTCCAAATATTAGAATAATATCATCACAGTATAATATTGTTATATATCATCATAGAATAACCTAAACACATAACACATAACCCTATCAGTCTATACAGAACATAAGACTTAGTATCAAGTCAAACTATTTAAGTCTGAGTTGAATCTGGCACAACTATAACATCCCGACGGCCTAGTCGGATAATTCTCGAGCCTAATATTACTAAGACTCGGTCTAAATTGGTTCAAAAAATATCTTAGATAATTTATTATCAGTCAAAATATTTTTCATGAGCTCGTAATAATTTTTAGATATTTATTACCATTTATAATGATTTTTCAATCATTAATATCGTATTTATTATTAATATTTATTTAATATTTAAATATTAATTAAAATCATAACATAATATTATAATATATTTATAATATCACAAAGTATTTTTATTAGTTATAAAAAATAGCTAATAATATTAAATATTAATATTTTTCATGAATTAAATATCAAAAGTTATATTTCATAACTTAAAATATTTTTATAACACTAAAATCATTTTTATATAATTTTAATTCATTAATTCTATTTTCCGTAATTTATTTAATTTATTTATTAAAGATATTAATTAACGTTAATAATAAATTATTAATGAAATTCACCACAAAATATTTTCTAACACCATAATATATTTTAAATGATTTTTCAAATATTAAAATAATTTTTAAATAATTTATTTAATATTATAATTAAATAAATTAATTACCATTAATATTCAAAAATATTAATTATTAATGAAATATATTCAAAATTATTAAAACCTATTTTTAGGCTTTAAAATATTTTTAGAATTTATTATGTATTTTTAATAATTAAAAACTATTTTTTCTATTTATTTAATAAAATAATAATTTTCAAAAATTAAGTGTCGCTAAAGGGTGCCTATAGCGACAGAACCGTCGCTATAAGTGTTCTTCACGTTCTTGAGCCAAACCTAGAAACTCATGGCAGTGTTCGAGTCATCACGTTTGACCAATTCTAATTCATGAATCTTGATACTATCTTTGCTTGTAATGATGTTAATGTTATAGTATTTATGTAATACTATAATACAAATCGATTTCCTGACCAAAGTATATCACAAATGAGAGATCTAAGCTCCCAAAATTGTTGTCAGACCTGTTCTTCAATTTTTGGGTTTTCAAGAATTGAAGAACAGTCATAGGTGCCTACTTTCGATCCTTATAACTTGCACTACAAGTCTGCTTTGTGTGATTTAAAGATTCACACTTGTAGTGGAGATGTCAGAGAAGAACTCTATATCATCATATCATCATAACATCAACACATGAGTGAGATCTGGCATGGTCAAACCATGTCAGAAATCTGTCTTTGAGAAATCAAGGTTTTCCATATTTCATCATAAGGCTGGTGGTCAACGCTTGTTTGACCCATAATATCTTTGATCCTGTTATGGATCTAAGTATTCTAATGACTTTAATTTGTCGCCTACATGTCAGACAACAACCTTACTACAACAATATGACCAAATCACTTAAAAGCAGCAAGATCAAGGCCTTCAAAATTGGCTGTCAGGCTTTTCTGGGTAATTTGGGTTGCCTAGAAACAGTTAGTCAATGCCGATCAACGCACTTTGACCCTTAATAACTTACAATCTACACATGATCTGGGCTTTATTCAAGTTCCAGATCAAAGCCTACATGACATAGAATCGATCTGTAACTCTAAACACATATATCATCAAACACACACAGATCTAGAAGCTCTGACATTAGCTGTGACAACCCGAGAATTTGGACAATTTAATAAAATTTTAAATGATTGAATAGAGGTTAAATAATAGACCTAGACAGAAAATAAGTACGGATTTGACATTTTGACATGATTTTTTGTGAATTTAAAAACTTTTGTTAAAGGTTTACAGTGTTAAGAGTATCTGTGTATATGGTCATATATATGTGTACACTATGTGGTTAAGGGTCAAGGGTTGACCAGATAAATTATATCAGTCACAAACCCGAATTTTGAGACCCCAAATTTTATGAATAAAGATTTAAATTTCTCGAAATATATTTTTTGAATATTATGGTGTGGATTTGATATAATGTTATAGTTGTGGGTAGTATTTATAAATTTTGCAAAGTATGCAAGTTGTTATAAAATATTCGTTTGGTCGGGGAATATT
This sequence comes from Panax quinquefolius, assembly GCA_020205615.1. NCBI lineage: Eukaryota > Viridiplantae > Streptophyta > Magnoliopsida > Apiales > Araliaceae > Panax > Panax quinquefolius. Next base: position 87,618,650 of record CM035155.1, on the reverse strand, counting down.
CTTTTTGTTGGAGAATATCCGTAAAATGGCACAATCATTGGTGGACCCCACAACGGAGGTATTGTCGTAGTAAGAAATGATGTAATTATCTTTTATAAAAATAACATTTAAAACTATTATCGTTAAAACTGTTGAACTACCCGGTAGTAAAAGTACAATAATACGCGTGGTTGCATCGTAGCACACGGTATTGATTATTGATGCTTACGTAAGAAGTCACTAAGTTATACTCAATTATTGCTACAATAATTTCTGCATCATATCTCTTATATTATTGATTCAATTATTGTCACAGTATCATCTACAAAATATGTTATATTATTAAATCAATAATTGAGACGACAAAGTTATTTATATTATTATTTGCAATATTGACAATGTCTAGAAGTTCTATCAAGGAGAGGTTTGGTCACCTAATTGCGCGCCAATTAGGAGAAATCCTTATCGGAAAGCCCCCTCTTTCCTTGGAACGACCTGGTGGTTAAATATTGTGAATTATAATATTAATGATGAATAAGTTCGTGTTGATTAAAGATGAAATTGATAGTTCCATTGTGTTAGAATTATTAGTGTTAGTGAAAATCGACATCTATTTCGATAATAATTGATGTCTGGAGGTTATATTGACCGATCGGGTAATTAATCGGATAAATGAGCAATTAAATGCTATTGATTCACATGCTTATAACTATGTGTTCACATGTGTGTACTATTGATTCACTTTGACCACCAAAGTTGGACTGGCTTCCATCTGGTATAATTTTTCATCAGATTCTTTTGGAAATTTGATTTCCAACTCTAACCTTGACATTGTTGTAATAAGCTCCTCCTTATTAGTTAATAACATCAACTTTTCTCTACCTTTCATACTCAAGGAATCTGCAACCGCGTTTGCTTTGCCTGGATGATAAAAGACCTCACAATCATAATCCTTTATCAATTCCATCCATCTCCTTTGACGCATGTTCAGGTCTTTCTGAGTGAAAATGTACTTCAGACTCTTATAGTCTGTGTAGATCTCATATTTCTCTCTGAAGAGATAGTGTCTCCATATTTTTAAAGTAAACACAACCGCTGCCAACTCTAAATCATGAGTCGGATACCCTTTTTTGTAGTCTTTCAATTGCCTTGATGCATACGCGATGACTTTTCTATTCTGCATAAGGACACATCCTAATCCTTTGTGTGAAGCATCACTATACACCACAAAGTTTCCTGTATTATCTGGTAATGACAACACAGGTGCCACACTTAATTTCTTTTTTAGTTCTTGAAAAATTTCTTCACACTTCTCCGTCCAAACAAATTTTACAGAATTCCTCGTCAAATTCGTCAATGGAGTGGCAATATTAGAAAAATCCTGAATAAACCGTCTATAATAGCCTGCCAATCCCAAGAAACATCTCACTTCTGAAGGAGTTCTTGGTTGTTCCCAATTTATCACAACTTCGACCTTTGATGGATCCACTGAAATTCCATCCTTGTCAATTACATGCCCAAGAAATTGCACACGTTCTAACCAAAATTCATATTTAGAGAATTTCTCATACAACTTTTCCTTTCTTAGCGTCTCCAGCATTAGACGTAAGTGTTCCACATGTTCTTCTTGAGTTCTATATTTGATGAGTGAGTTTTATACACATGAATTGGATACATTCGGGCTTAATTTATTGTTGTTCTCAAGTCTTTTAGATTAGTTTTTAAGTGTTTATGTCTATTCAAGCATGTTTTATGTTGTTTTAAAGGAATTGGGACAAAAGTTACATGGATTGACGTTCGGGGTGGCTAGATTCGCGTTTTCGGCTTGTCATTTACACAACAGTCACTTCAGAGCCAATTTGAGTATTTCTACATATCTTATTTCGAAATTCTTAAAGAATGAAAGTTGTAGATCTACTTTTCCTCTTTCCGGATCATCTTGAATCATCTAAATCAGAGTTCGGAAGAAGAAGTTATGGTTATTTTCCCAAAGGACGTCGGAGTAGAAAATGTCAGAAAAAGTGGTAGCGCCGGGGCGCTAATTTTAGGCTTATTTGCAGCCTTTGGGGCTCTATAAGGCGTTGTCGGCGTCGTGCCCAGCGCTAGGGCGCTGGGGAAGAGGTTGGGTGCAGCCTGGACACGTTTTGGGCGAATTTTGACACCTTTTTGACTCCAAATTGGATTGGGTTTGTTCCAAAACTAAAAATTGGACTTGTAACCTATAAATACATGATGTAAGACATAAAATAGGAGGAGATTACATAGATTAGACTAGATTAAACACTCCTTTAGATTAGAACATAACTCTAGTTCTTATTAGTTTTGGAGATTGAAACAACTTGGAGACTATTGAAGATTCAAAGCAGGAGCGAAAGAGGAGTCTCGAAAGCACTTGACAATAGATTATATTCTCTTCTCTTCTCTTACTTTTATCTTTTAATGTTTATTCAATTGTGGATTCTTGATTTTAATTCATTAATTATGAACTAACTCTTTCATTAAGATTTCAATTGAACTTTTTACGATTATGAATTGATTATTTGATTTATTCTAATTATTTAAGTTGAAGTGAATTGTTCATCTTGCTTTGTGCTTATTAATTAATTATCTGATCAGTAATTACCTTGTTACTCTAGAAGGAATTGAGAAAGGAATTCTAGGGTTAGAACTGGGCATGGTGACATGTGACTTAGTTATTTGCACAGTGAATAATTAGGTTTGTGAATAGAATGAGAATATCTATTTGCCGCATGTAACACATAATGAATTGGGATTGTTACGACTTTAATTCAATTATTTTGCATAGAGATATAGCAAAATTAATCTGGGTTAAATAGAAGGCAATTGATCACTCGAGAGAGGGCTTTTGGCATTTGAGAATTCCTTTTAACAATTCAGTAGACATAATAATTGGAATAGTTGAATAATTGATTTATAATTCATAATTGGGGATATTGGAGTCTTAATCCTTATTTATCTGAATTCATTCGTTAAAGTCTTAGTTTTAATTGATTAATTTAGTTTTCTTAATTAGAAAAAGCACAATTTGCGATTGTTTAAATAAAATTGATTTGGTTAAGAGTTAGTAATTGGTAATTTTTATAAAATAATTCCTCATGGGAACGATACTCTACTTTCACTTTATTACTTGTTGATTAGTGTATACTTGCGTATTCATTGATGCGAAATCGATCAACAAGTTTTTGGCGCCGCTGAATTCGGGAATTAATTTAATAATTATTTACCAATATTAATTTCAATCAAATTAGTCTTAATTTAAACATTTTAATTTTTATTTTTATTTTTCATTCTCTTCCTATATTTCTCTCTTTTTAGGTACCATGGATGACTTTGCATATCAATGGCCATACACGAACACGAGTCAACCAAGGGGAGCGGAGATTGACAGACTCGAGAAACTTTCTGCATTATCAGCACAGATGGAGACACTTTCGAGGATGTTTGAAGCTTTTGAAGCTCAACGTCATCAAAGTGTGGTGGTTACTTGTGATTATTGTGCTGGAAATCATATGAGTCATCAATACGCCATCAGGTTCGAGCCGGTACAGTATGGTGGTGATTACCCCAATAATTATGTTTATCCCAACAACTATCATCAGGATTGGGGATATCACCCGGATTTTTCATGGAGTATCAATCAAGATCAATTTTATGCTCCAAGTCCAACATACCCACCGGATTTCTCGTGTCCACCTCCACTACAACAAGAAGAACATTCAAATTGGGAGGAAGCCTTGGAAAAAGTTATTAAAGCTTCTGAAAAGAAACACGAGGAACATGAAAAGAAACTTAATCAAATGGAGCTGAGTATACAAAGTCAGAATGCATCGATCAAGAATCTGGAAAATCAATTGGGGCGAGATAGCACATCGTTAAACAATAAATCCTCAATACACTTGGCTCTATGACATGAATTTCGAGACCGATGGTGAGCCCGAACCAAATCAGAAACCGGATGTGCCAAATGATATAGATGTTGAAAGAGAGGAAAGACTTGGGGACCAAGAAAAAGAGATCGGCAAAGATCTAACTTTGAGTACCAACGAAGATGAGCCAATTTCATTAGTATCCCATGTACCTCCTCCACCAAAGTTCAAGAATTCGGGCAGTTTTGCAAAACCATGCCCAATTGGAAGTCATGTCGTCGGCAAAGCTCTTGGTAACGTAAGAGCTAGTACAGTTATGGAGTCATGGTGGGATGAAAAGGAGAAGATAAAGGAAGATTCCATTATGTTTATTAAGCTTCAATGCCCTAATCTGATCATCGACATAATGGAGGAAACACCTAGTGGTTAGCCGTTCTTAATGGGGATCCTATCTACAAAGAGCATGCTAGGTGACTTCAATTCAAGGGTTTTTGCTAATGGGAACCTCCCAAAAGAGACATTTCTTCTGATGGATGGAGGGTTCCTCAATTTTCGTAGGGGAATTGGATAGAGAATTGAAGAAGTCAGGCTGAGACTATAAAACAAGCGCTTATTGGGAGGCAACCCAAGTTCAATTTTTATTTTTAGTTTTTATTAAGTTTTATATTAGTAGTTTTGAATTTGCATTTATTTAGGATTTAATAAAATTTCTTCTATCATGGTTTTACAGGTTATTCAAGTCAAATTCAAGTGTGGTGCCCAATTTGTTCCATGTGCTTAGCCTATTCTCCAAACTTAGCGGACAAGGAGGAAGATTGCTATATTTCCAGGGAAGTCCTCTCCTTTAATTTTTTCTATTGTAGCCATTGAGGACAATGTCTAGTTTAAGTTTGGGGGCATTTTAGTGTCGTACTGCATATAGTTAGTTATCTGCATAGTAGTTTATTTTTTTTTATGTGTTAACATTATGTTTTTTTTAGGTTGCATATAATACATGGTATTTTTTTTTGCATCTTCATATATGTGTTCATGTAGTATAATTGCATTTTTTTTATTTTTGCATGAATATGTGTGATAGGTTGGTGTGGTCTTAGCTCGGCCTATGATAAGATTGGTTTTGCATGTTAACTTGAACAGTGTTGATAATTGATGATGAGTTCTAATTTTAATCATGATGATAATCTGAGCCTGTATGAAACTTATGTAACCGGTTAGCACTTAAAGTTTAACTGTTTTAATCCACTTGGTTCAAGGGTTTCATAATTTGTTTCTGAGGGAAAATCTTTGTTAAAATTTAAGGAAATTAGTGAACTGGCGGTAAAGGTTGGAATGACTTAAAAGCTTGAGTTTGGGGAAATCTATGGGATATATATACTAAAAAAAAATTGATGAAGAGAAAAAAAAAATAGAAAATCCAAAAAAAAAAAAAAGAGAAAAACCGTGGTTAGTTTTGTTTTGAGGGCCTTTGTTACTTGAGCAAGTATGCCTGAAGGTGTGTCTTAACACCTAAGCGCCCTAAGGTCTTATATGGTGCAGGAGTCGTTGGTTGAAAGCTTCGCTAAGGGGTGGCATTGTTAGCCTAATGGAATGAGACATTGCCTGACCCGAAAAAAAAAAACGAGAAAGAGAAAAATGCCCTCGTGGTTGAATAAAAGTATAAATAAATCAGATTTACCCTTAGATTTGGTAATTGCTTAGTTTTAGCCGGAGTTGTCATGGTGGTAAAAGTAATTGAATTGGAACCGAAATTTTCCTTATAAGAAGTTTGTTATGTGATTATCTTGAAGCTGTGGTTGGTTAGAATGGTTAAACACACACACACACACAACATGGGTGGTGATGCAGGTTTTGGGTTGACTAATTGGTTAGAGTTATGGATTTTGAATTGATTGGATATATTGTTTGAGTACCAATGGTATCTTTGAGGCTTGTTGCTATATATCATACTGATTTATTACTCGGTTCATAGGTATATTAGGAAGTAGATTATGCATATGCATTCATTTAGTTGAGTTATTTTGTTTATTTTTAGTTCTTTTGTGTTTTTGCTTGAGGACAAGCAAAGGTTTAAGTTTGGGGGTATTTGATGAGTGAGTTTTATACACATGAATTGAATACATTCGGGCTTAATTTATTGTTGTTCTCAAGACTTTTAGATTAGTTTTTAAGTGTTTATGTCTATTCAAGCATGTTTTATGTTGTTTTGTATGAATTGGGACAAAAGTTACATGGATCGACGTTCGGGTTGGCTAGATTTGCGTTTTCGGCTTGTCATTTACACAGCAGTCACTTCCGAACCAATTTGATTATTGCTAGAGACCTTATTTCGAAAATCTTAAAGAATGAAAGTTGTAGATCTACTTTTCCTCTTTCCTGGTCATCTTGAATCATCTAAATCGGAGGTCGAAAGAAGAAGTTATGGCCATTTTCCCAAAGGACATCGGAGCAAAAAATGTCAGAAAAAGTGGTAGCGTTGGGGCGCTAATAAGGCAGTGTCTAAGCGTCGTGCCCAGCGTTGGGGCGCTAGGGAAGAGGTTGGGTGCGGCCTGGATGCGTTTTGGGCGAATTTTGACACCTTTTTTACTCCAAATTGGATTGGGTTTGTTCAAAACTAAAAATTGGACTTGTAACCTATAAATACATGATGTAAGACATAAAATAGGATGAGATTACATAGATTAGACTAGATTAAACACTCCTTTAGATTAGAACATAACCCTAGTTCTTATTAGTTTTGGAGATTGAAGCAACTTGGAGACCATTGAAGATTCAAAGCAGGAGCGAAAGAGGAGTCTCAAGGCTACTAACAATAGATTATATTCTCTTCTCTTCTCTTACTTTTATCTTTTAATGTCTATTCAATTGTGGATTCTTGATTTTAATTCATTAATTATGAACTAACTCTTTCATTAAGATTTCAATTGAACTTTTTATGATTATGAATTGATTATTTGATTTATTCTAATTATTTATGTTGAAGTGAATTGTTCATCTTGCTTTGTGCTTATTGATTAATTATCTCGATCAAGAATTACCTTGTTACTCTAGAAGGAATTGAGAAAGGAATTCTAGGGTTAGAAGCTGGGCATGGTGACATGTGACTTAGTTATTTGCACAAATGAATAATTAGGTTTTGAATAGAATGAGAATATCTATTTGCTTAGATGTAACACATAAGGAATTGGGATTGTAGTGAGTTTAATTCAATTGTTTTGCATAGAGATATAGCAAAATTAATCTGGGTTAAATAGAAGGCAATTGAGCACTTGAGAGAGGGCTTTTGGCATTTGAGAATTCCTTTTAACAATTCAGTAGACATAATAATTGGAATAGTTGAATAATTGATTTATAATTTATAATTGGGGATATTGGAGTCTTAATCCTTATTTATCTGAATTCATTCGTTAAAGTCTTAGTTTTAATTGATTAATTTAGTTTTCTTAATTAGAAAAAGCAAAATTTGCAATTGTTTAAATAAAATTGATTTGGTTAAGAGTTAATAATTGGTAATTTTTATAAAATAATTCCTCGTGGGAACGATACTCTACTTTCACTTTATTACTTATTGACCGTGTATACTTGCACGTATTCATTGATTGTGAAATCGATCAACAATATTACACCAGAATATCGTCGATAAACACCACCACAAACTTGTCTAAAAATTGTTTAAACACCCTGTTCATCAAATCCATGAACGCTGCAGTGGCGTTTGTCAAACCAAAAGACATCACCAAAAATTCGTAATGTCCATACCAAGTTCAGAATGTCGTCTTCGGTACATCCTCCTTTCTTACTTTCAGTTGATGATACCCACTTCTCAAATCTATTTTTGAGAAATATCTAGCATCCTTTAACTTGTCAAACAAATCATCTATTCTCGGCAATGGATATTTATTCTTAATAGTGACTTTGTTTAACTCCCTATAATCAATACAAAGACGCATTGACCCATCCTTCTTTCTTACGAATAACACCGGTGCTCCCTACGGTGACACACTCGACTGAATGTATTTCTTGTCCAATAGCTCCTGCAGTTGTACCATCAGTTCCTTCATCTCTATGGGAGCCATTCGGTATGGGGCTTTCGATATCGGAGCGGTTCTTTGTAACGACCCCAAAATTCATATAATTTAATTCTCAACTTCAGTCGTTAATAATACAATCAACCTGTAATTTTACATCATTAAACGGTAATACAATCATTGACATTTGCGGAATAATTAAAACTTTTATACATTTCCTTCTTTATTGCCCTAAATCACAACCTTTACATCACATCTCGTCGATTCAAATTTATATCGTGAATCGTTACAACAAAATAACTATATAAAGTCTTACTTCATAAATAGGTATTCATATACATCGGATAACTCAACTTACAATTCAACAACATGTTACATTCAAAATATTAAATACATTTCCCATAAAACATAAGCAATCTTCGTGAATATGGATCTCTATATTTCACATAGCACGTATCCTTACCTTAAATCTTTAACCTGCAAAAGTGGTTATTTGCAAGGTTGAGCTCGACAGTCCAGCAAAATCTAACAGTTTTCATGCATCACGTAGCACATAATAACATGCTCAACATATATATCATGAACATCAGACTATCATAACATACATGCTACAATTCATATAACAATTATAAAGATTGAGTTCCTTACTCAATCAGCATGCTTTAGTCAAACAACGTAGTCATAAATTGACTTTAACATTTCATACATTCAACATATATATACACCTCATACTCTTTGCAACAAATATTTAAAATAGTTAATTAGCAAGCTCACATTGCAAATAGGAACTGAAAGACTTGCCTTGATCGTTGTTTACCAATAAACGTTTAATAGCTTACAGTTATCTGCACTTCACGTGCCCTACACAATTATATAATCATACACATTAATTATTAGTCACATAACAACACATAGTAATTTTAATGTGAACTCTACTCCACATCTCATAATCTTTCCTATTAGTTAGCACACAATGTTAAATTAGATTGTGTTAACTTTAGACTTATAACTCCCTATATTTCATGTTCGAAGTTCATTCAAGTGCTTAAGTCTTGCTATGACTACTTATTGGTTTTATATTAAATCCATTTTATATTTTATAATATCTATTTCATTTTACTTAAAACACTTTTTACGTTTATTAACATGTATCACGGTGTTTCGACGTTTATTCGTCACATGCCCGATTTGCCTCTCTTGTGCATGCTTACTATGCTTCTATAACTTATCTAATACATTATTATATTAATGTTAAGCATCATTATATTTAATAACATTCATGTTTTATAATTTAGAACAATATCTTTTATCGTCAAGAGCACTACACTAGCATACGTGCATGCCCGATGCCCTCCAATTGCCTCCGATTACGTAACAGTTACAAAGATGACTATTTTGATCCTTCATAAATACCTCAAATTCAAAATCTTAAAGAATAGAAGTTGTAGGTCTATCCGTCCTTGTTCCGGATCATCTTGAATCACCTCAATCGGAGTTCGTATGAAAATGTTATGGCTGTTTAAGTAAAATATGTCCTCTCAGATTTTTTTTACAAAATTGGATAGGCAGACTACCCCCCGCTGGGGTGGGGGTTTTTACACTAGGGGGGCCCGTCGGGGCGGGGGTCCCTTCTGTTAACTCACGAATTTTGATCCCGAACACTACAAAAAGCCAAATTAGGCCTACGAACTCCTTTCTAACAACCATACCAACCTACCCAAGGTGTAATAGGTTTACAGAAACATAATCTAATGTTTTTCTATCGCGTTTCTAACCACATAAACAACATAGACATCAAAGATTACAACCTTTAATTTCACTATTTCTATTATTTCTTCTTCTTTTGACATTCATAGCGAAATTGTTTTGACTCGTTCAACTAGGGCTGTTTTCGTTTTTCCAAGTATTATTAGAATACATCATCAATATAAGGTTTTCTTCATGATTTCCTAATTAAACTTCGACTCCAACTAAGCCATAACACACATAACATGAATTCATTGACTATACTCATATATAAACTTATGAAAACAGTTTCACAACAACTAATTTATCATATAAACTATATATAACAATTAATTCAACCTCTACAAAGATTTTACAGAGAATTTTGGAAGAGAAGACAATCACAACTTTTAGAATTTTAAAAGGGTAAGAGGATACCTTGTATGCTTGAAGGGAAAAATTTTCTTCCTTTGATCAACAAGACTCCTTTTCCCCAATTCCTTTCTCAAAATCTTTCTAGGATTCTCTCAAGTTTTCTCTCAATTTCTCTTTTCTTCTTTTTCTTTCTTCTGAGTCTTTCTCCCTAACTTCTAACATACGCATTAACAAAAATATAACATATAATGATAATAATATAGATATTAAGTATATAACTTTAATTGACATCAGTTATCAAATTTTGAAAATCAAAAGCTATAAGGCTTGTTTGGCTAACATAATTAAAATTAATCAATTAATCCTTATGCCTTGATTGGTAAAACCACATAAAATAATGACTTAATCATTCTTTAAGCCTTGTTTGGCAAAACAAGATTAAAATAAGAATTTCAAAAGCTCTAAGGCTTTGTTTGGTAAAACCAAATTAAAACTCTTTTAATTTATTATCATAAGTCATTTATAATATAGTTTATTGTCCCGCATTGTTTATTTGGAATTTCATATCCAATCTTAATTAAATAAACTAATTACCACATATTAAATAAATTTCCCACTTAACTAAATATCACAAGATTATAATTTTATTTAATAACTTAATAAACCACCTTAAATTTTTAAATTAAAACAACAATATAACATCTCATGTTATATTACAACTCTCTAAATTATAAATTAATTTAATTTAGAATATTATCTAATTAATTTAGATTCATAAATATTTACTAGCAACCATTACATCAATAAAATATTTATCTCATCAATTTCAACAATAAACACATCAAATAAATATTTATATTTTAATAAATATTTAATATTACAATTTGAAATTCCAGATCGTTACATCCTTCCCTCCTTACAAGGATTCTATCCCCAGAATCACAGCTCAAATAATCAAATTGCCACATTCTTCACTCTTTTATCTTAATTAAGTTAAATAATCCAATAAATATCTACTAAACAACAAACACATCAATTAAAAATATTTATTTAATTCAATAAATATTTGAAATTATAAATAAAATTTTGGATTGTTACATTCTTCCCACCTTATAAGGATTCCGTCCTCGGAATCACCGAAACCCTACCTTTCTAAGGTTTTTATTTTTATTTTTATTTTTTATCAAATCTCTTCATTGAATAACTTCAACACAGTAAATTAATATAGGTTTTATATTTCCTACTTCCATCATTCTTCATAAAAAAAATCTTATAAGTTTTATTTCATAACCTTTAATTAGACTCAATTATATTTGAGTATTACCTATTCTTTAGCTCGTTCATTTCCTTCTCTAAGGATAGTTATCATGAACACTCGGGATATTACATTCACCCATTCTTCTAAGAATTTCATCCTCGAAATTTTATTTATTAATTTTTATTCATTCAATCTATCAAAATAGATTTTACGTTGATATCTATTTAATCATTAGGTTTTGCAACCAAATTCTTTCTCTAAGGATCTTTCTATAATTATTAAACTTTTATATTAAAAGTTTTTTACATTATTCTTTGATAACTCATCTCCTTCTCATTTAAAAAATTTCTTTTCTCACTTGTTCAATATATTCATCATTCAGTGTGGCATTCTACGACTCACTTCTTTCTAAGGAATATCATCCTTACCACATTCACCTTTCAGAGTAATAAGAGTCTTCCATAATTGCTCAATAATTGGGAAGCGATATGAATAACAGGAATTTCAAAGATTCCAAATCATGCTGAGGGGTCACAAGACCTTAAACTCTATTCTCGGTTTACTAGTGCTTCAAATCAATACTTCACACTGCAAACCAGAGTGTTTATCAATCACAAAGACTAAAAACACCCTCCTTACGTACACTAGGTGGCCAGCCTATTGTACCACTATGTTGGGCCACAATGTAGTATTTTGTAACGATTATATGCGTTACGCTCAGAACCATTGTCCCCGAAAACATGTTCCCTTTATAGGGTTGTTCACCTCAGCTTTTCAACATCTGAATCCGCACCAAAACAATTTGGTTTGGCATAACTTTTCAAGAAACGCTTGAATTTCATGACATCATTCAATAATCGTCTAGCTGAATCAAATAGCACAAACTTCTACAATAATTCAAACATCAATCGAAATATAATATATATATATATATATATATTCTCTTATCTTAAAGAAATCTCAAAAAAAAAATTATGACGTCATGATACCGCACTGTATTTACAGTCGATTTGAGGATTCCATCATTTGGTGATTTTATCATCCTACATCATACCATAGTGGGCTGACAATCCTTAGATCACATCCAACACTACGTAATACTGTATTGATGACTTCATCATTTTTATCATCTCTGCACCAGGTTACATGATGCATTGATGATATATATATATATATATATATATATAAAATATATATTTTCATATATTTCAAATCGTTTTTATCTAGCCAAAGCAATTAGCATAGACATACGAATAATAACACTGTTTTTAAAAATTCTTTGGTTCACTAGTGTGACCCAACATTTATTTTTTTTTCAAAAAAATCAAAAGTATAACCATCGGCATGAAGTCAATAAATTTCGAAAGTCTAACATAGCTAGTAGATTTAGAATATCCAGGTATCCATCAACTTCAATCATTACTCCATTACTTCATTACTTAACCATTCTATCAATCTTCAACTTCATCAATGCTCTCTATACTATAACCATTTCCTACCCAATATAGTTCATCAAACTTACCGCATATTAGAAGTTCAGGAACTTGCCACAATAATATGAGTTTATGAACTTATCCTAGTCAGACTATAGGCATCCATTCGCTGAGAGGTTCAAAACATACCATATTATTGTGAGTCACGAACTTACCATATGCATTAGTTTTAAGAACCGCACCTAATCCTAATGATATCTGAATAATCTTAATAGTTTCTAACTATCAAATATACATATGAAAAAAGAATCACCTTTTCGCCACATATACATTGATAGCACGACACCAACATTCCTAATGATTATCAATGTGATAAACTGAGTGCAAGCACAAAACCCTCGCCCATACAAATGTTTGTACAACTCAGCCATCACATGAGTCCTCAATTGAAATCCCACCTAACTCTATCTTACTTATAACTTGCTTTTTGCACGATACGAATTCCTCGTATCACATCATCTATAACTCCTCGTGAGTTATCTCATACTATTTCATAGTACATCATCTTCATAACATCAATCTATAATTATTCAAACATTACAAACCATCTTTCTCTTATAACTTAAACAGATCACGTCGTGATCTTATTCTATATTCATCTCCCTTAAAATTCTTTTCTTAGCTCGTGACCGTTTTGTTTTACGATCCTCTTTCTTTCCCTTTTTCATCATTTACGACATTATTCGTTATATTGGCTATTACCATTTCTTATCTTCAAGATTCTTCTTGAATTATCTTATTTATATAACAATTCTTCTTTTAAGAATAACTAACTTCATTTACATTGCTTAACATTTCATTTAAGTTCCATATTTTCATCATACATATGCATTTTCTATACTTGGTACACATCAAGTATCTAACAGTTTCAATATGGTATGCTGAGTGATTTCCCAGAAATAACCAACAAACTAGGTTCCGAGTTGCTAGTTCGTATATACCTCCACTCTATGAAGGAATCGTTTAGCCCAGATACCACACATCAACTATTAAAGAGTACAATAATACCATACTTAAATATAAATTTTTTTATTCTTAACTTCTTTATCACTCTCTTCTTATAGACATTGTCTATTTATTATCACCTTACACCCTTATTATTGGAGTTGGGTAACCCCACATTCATACTCCTTATAACTTTGCGAGATTCTTCTTTGAATCCTTTCACGCATGTTTTAATTCCTCCTTTATAATTTTTTTTTAAAAAATTATTTCTTATTGTTCAAACTCTATTTGAGCGTATTCTTTCATTATCTTCGTATTCCTTCTCTAAGGTTATAGCCTACGGTACTCCTACCCAATGTTTATAACCTACAACTTTGATACCAACTGTAATGACCCCAAAATTCATACAATTTAATTCTCGACTTCAGTCGTTAATAATACAATCAACCTCTAATTTTACATCATTAAACGGTAATACAACCATTGAAATTTCCGGAATAATTAAAACTTTTATACATTTCCTTCTTTATTGCCCTAAATCGCACAAATTACATTACATCTCGTCGATTCAAATTTATATCGTGAATCGTTACAACAAAATAACTATATAAAGTCTTACATCATAAATAGGTATCTATATACATCGGATAACTCAACTTACAATTCAACAACATGTTACATTCAAAATATTAAATACATTTCCCATAAAACATAAGCAGTCTTCGTGAATATGGATCTTTATATTTCACATAGCACATATCCTTACCTTAAATCTTTAACCGACAAAAGTGGTTATTTGTAAGGTTGAGCTCGATAGCCCAGTAAAATCTAACAGTTTTCATGCATCATATAGCACATAATAACATGCTCAACATATATATCATGAACATCGAACTATCATAACATACATGCTACAATTCATATAACAATTATAAAGATTGAGTTCCTTACTCAATCAACATGCTTTAGTCAAACAACGTAGTCATAAATTGACTTTAACATTTCATACATTCAACATATATATACACCTCATACTCTTTGCAACAAATAATTAAAACAGTTAATCATCAATCTCAATTGCAAATAGCAACTGAAAGACTTGCCTTGATCGTTGTTTACCAATAAACGTTTAACAGCTTACAGTTATCTGCACTTCACGTGCCCTACACAATTATATAATCATACACATCAATTATTAGTCACATAACAACACATAGTAATTTAATGTAAACTCTACTCAACATCTCATAATATTTCCTATTAGTTAGCACACAATGTTAAATTAGATTGTGTTAACTTTAGACTTATAACTCCCTATATTTCATGTTCGAAGTTTATTCAAGTGCTTAAATCTTGCTAGGACTACTTATTGGTTTTATATTAAATCCATTTTATATTTTATAATATCTATTTCATTTTACTTAAAACACTTTTTACGTTCATTAACACGTATCACGGCGTTTCGACGTTTATTCGTCACATGCCCAATTTGCCTCTCTTGTGCATGCTTACTATGCTTCTATAACTTATCTAATACATTATTATATTAATGTGAAGCATCATTATATTTACTAACATTCATGTTTTATAATTTAGAACATCTTTTATCGTCAAGAGCACTACACTAGCATATGTGCATGCCCGACGCCCTCCAATTGCCTTCGATTACGTAACAGTTACAAAGATAACTGTTTTAACCCTTCATAACGACCTCAAATTCTAATTCTTAAAGAACAAAAGTTGTAGGTTTATTCGTCCTTGTTCCGGATCATCTTGAATCACCTCAATCGGAGTTCGTATGAAAACGTTATGGCTGTTTTAGTAAAATATTTCCTGTCAGATATTTTTTCCAAAATTGGATAGTAGATTAACCTTCTTGTATGGGGTTTTTACACTAGGGGGGCCTACCGGGGCGGGGGTCCCTTTTGCTAACTAACAAATTTTGATCCTGAACACTACAAAAGCCAAATTAAGCCTACAAACTCCTTTCTAACAACCATACCAACCTACCCAAGGTGTAATAGGTTTACAGAAACATAATCTAATGTTTTTCTAACGCATTTCTAATCACATAAACAACATAGACATCAAAGATTACAACATTTAATTTCACTATTTCTATTATTTCTTCTTCTTTTGACATTCATAGCGAAATTCTTCACTATGAATTCGTTTTACATCCGTTTTGACTCGTTCAACTTGGGTTGTTTTTGTTTTTCCAAGTATTATTAGAATACATCATCAATTTAAGGTTTTCTTCATAATTTCCTAACTAAACTTTGACTCCAACTATGCTATAACATACATAACTTGAATTCATTGACTATACTCATATATAAACTTATGAAAACAGTTTCACAACAACTAATTTATCATATAAACTATATATAACAATTAATTCAACCTCTACAAAGATTTTACAGAGAATTTTGGAAGAGAAGACAACCACTACTTTTAGAATTTAAAAGGGTAAGAGGATACCTTGTATGCTAGAAGGGAAAAATTTTCTTCCTTTGATCAACAAGACTTCTTTTCCCAAATTCCTTTCTCAAAATCTCTCTAGGATTCTCTCAAGTTTTCTCTCAATTTCTCTTTTCTTCTTTTTCTTTCTTCTGAGTCTTTCTCCCTAACTTCTAACTTACGCACTAACAAAAATATAACGTATAATGATAATAATATAGATATTAAGTATATAACTTTAATTGACATCAGTTATCAAATTTTGAAAATCAAAAGCCATAAGGCTTGTTTGGCTAATATAATTAAAATTAATCAATTAATCCTTATACCTTGATTGGTAAAACCACTTAAAATAATGACTTAATCATTCCTTAAGCCTTCTTTGGCAAAACAAGATTAAAATAAGAATTTCAAAAGCTCTAAGGCTTTGTTTGGTAAAACCAAATTAAAACTCTTTTAATTTATTATCATAAGTCATTTATAATATAGTTTATTGTCTCGCATTGTTTACTTAGATTTCCATATCCAATCTTAATTAAATAAACTAATTACCACATACTAAATAAATTTCCTACTAAACCAAATATCACAAAATTATAATTTTATTATAATTTTATTTAATAACTTAATATACCACCTTAAATTATTAAATTAAAACAACAATATAACATATCATGTTATATTACAACTCTAAATTATAAATTAATTTAATTTAAAATATTATCTAATGAATTTAGATTCATAAATATTTACTAGCAACCATTATATCAATAAAATATTTATCTCATCAATTTCAATAATAAACACATCAAATAAATATTTATATTTTAATAAATATTTAATACTACAATTTGAAATTCCGGATCGTTACATCCTTCCCTCCTTACAAGGATTCTGTCCCCAGAATCACAGCTCAACAAATCACCACCTTCTTCACTCTTTTATCTTAATTAAGTTAATTTCTATAACTCATGAATTATTTATTTACTAATAAATAATCCAATAAATATCTACTAAAAAACAAACACATCAATTAAAAATATTTATTTAATTCAATAAATATTTGAAATTATAAATAAAATTCTGGATTGTTACATTCCTGGCGCTAAGTCGATTATGAACTCGATTTCTCTGTCAGGCGGAAGTCCTGGCAAATCCTCCGGAAACACATCCACAAATTCCCTAACCACTGGTATTTCGTCGAGTTTTACACCCTTCTTCTGAGTATCGACTATATAAGGTAAATAACCCACACAGACTTGACTCAACAATTTCTTAGCCTACATAATCGTCAGACATCTCATTTGTCTATGCGATTTGCTACCATTAAAAACTACCTTTTACGGAGTCATAAGGTTTACACATTTCTTTTAACAGTCAATTATCGCGCCACAATTGAACAAGCAATCCATTCCCAAAATAACTTCTAACTTTCCAAGCCTAATCGGAATTAAATCTACCATCAAAATATTTCCCTTAATATTCACCCTACAGTTCTTGTATACGATCCTAACAGGAATTACCTCCTTATTCGCAATTTCTATGTTTAAAGGGAAATTCAATTCTTCACTAGGCAATCCTAATCTCACAGGAAATTCATCAGATATAAATGAGCAAGTCGTACCCGAATCAAATAATACATAAGCATCAATATCATTGATTGTGATAATACCTGACACCACATCTTTTGATTGTACATCATCTTGTACAGTCATGTTGAAGGTTCTGGATGTGGGTTTGTTTGATGCCGTTGGCCTAGTAATGGCCCATGTACCTCCACTGCTACCTCCCTTGCTTCATGTTGTCTCTCCAGCTTTCTTCTTAGGGCACTCACGAGCAAAGTGATCCTTGGACCCGTAAGTGAAGCAAACGTTCTTCTTAGGTTAATTGTAATTTGGGGCGATGTGACCCTCCTGGCCATAGTTAAAACATACTCGTTTCCCCATCAAGCATACAACCTTGTGAAACTTCCCGCATGTAGCATATGCTTCAAACTTCTTATTCTGCTGGTTACCTTGCTGATTTCCAGCACCCATATTTCCATTCCACTTTCTTTTCAGATTATTGTTACCATTTCTACTACCACCAAATCCATTCTTAACCTCCACTTCATTCTTCTTCTTTTTTGTTTTTGATTGAACTTGGTTACAACCTCACCTCCACCTTCACCGAGAATTGCCTTTTCCATTTTGGCTGCAAATGTCTTCAACTGGAATAAGGAAACCCTACTATATAACCAAGGCTTCAGTCCCTGTTCAAATCTTTTTGCCTTGCGTTCATCTATGCTGACTTGGTATGGCGCAAACCTCCCCAACTTGTTTAATTTCGTGGTATACTCTGACACCGTCATCGTTCCCTACTTCAGTTCTAAAAACTGCACTTCCAACTGACTCTTCCAACTCTCTAGGAAATAGGTCTCGAAGAACATCTCCTTAAACCTATCCCAAGCCGTAACCCCTGGTCCTCCTCGAGTTTTATTGGCCTGCCACCAATAACTAGCTTCTGCTTTCAATATGAATGTTGTAAAAGCAGTCTTCTGATCTTCCCCTACTCCCGCAACATCGAACACCTTCTCTATCTCCATGACCCAGGTATGAGCCTCAATCGGGTTCATGGACCCACGGAATTCTGGTGGTCCAACCGCCTTGAGGTCCTTAAACATTGTAGCTTGATTTTGTGGTTGATTCTACGGTTGATTCTGCGGTTGATTCTGTAGTGCACCTGTCAGTAATGTCACTAGCTGCTGAACGGGGTTAGCTTCAGCATTATTATTATTGTTTCCTTCAGTGGTTCTCTGTCGGGGTGGTTGACGTCTTGGAGGCATTTCTGTTAAAAATACACACATTAGATTATTACTCAACTCTTTTAAGTAATTTCTACTTAATTTATCCCCATAAAAGTAATAATCACATAGCACATAACACTTTGGATAAAATAAGATAAATAACTTTTATTCATTCTTAATTTCTATGAAAAACATCATATCAATTGCATCACTGTTATTTACATTATTTTCCTGAACTACTACAGTTTCAGGACCTTATCATCATATCCCATAGGTTACATAACACTTGGGATTTACATATTATTTATCATAACATAAATCATAAATCAAGTACACTCCCTACGATGTCTTACTAAGGTACTGCATACCCTTACGATGCTCTTCTTCCATAATTCGGAACATGGTTCGACGATCTAGTATGTACGATGGCAGCATCTCAAACTGAATCGGATAACTCATGACTCCATCTTGAGCTCGATTAATCACTATGTTGAACACGTTATTCATTTCCTGCATCTTCATTCTCTTTGCTTGTGCTTCTCCCTCTGCTATTTTGGCTCGTTGATCAGCTTCCTCGTACGCATCTTTGGCTCTTGCCCTCTTAGTAGATTTTTCTTTCAACTTGTTCTTCAACTCTGCAATCTCTGCTCTCATTCGCTCGTTCTCTCATTCAGTGTGAATCAGCTTATCTTCTACATTTCTTAGACGTTCTTCTCGATCCTGAATTTTTTCGTCCTTCTGTGCCATCGAGGTCTGTTGTTTAGCAACTATCTCTTATAACTCCTCGTCCTTCCCAGAAATCTGAAATCCTTTCACTTATTTTATGTCTAGTTCTATTATTTAACCTTAATTCAATCTTTTAAGATTTAAATAATTTTCTAAATTCTCGGGTCGTCACATTCACCCCTTCTTCTAAGAATTTTGTCCTCGAAATTCAACTTACACCTTATACCATGCACCAGATACCATTCATACACAACATCACATGATACCCAATACATTCCTCACTAGAGTAAAAATTTTCAAATAATGCTTAGGAGTCATATAGACCATGAACTACTGAGGGTTGTAGGTATTACTACCCTTGACCTATTTCAATTAAGAAAATGTACTCTACCCCTTACAAAGGTTAACAGTATGTTTACAATCACGAATAAGGTAAACTAAAGTTACTAGTACATATACTATAATAATTTCTCGCGAATATTCTCGCTATTGAATAATTTTATCCAATCTGAACAGTTCACCTCAGTCTTATTATACAATTCCGCACCAAAACTTTCAGGAATAAGCATGTGAATGATATTACTATTTATATATTATTTGATTATGATATATATATATATATATATATATATATATATATATATATATGAATGAATATGCAAGTATGCTTGCATTAAGAAAAGATGTAAAGTCCTTTGATAAATAATAGGAGCATATGTACAAGGACTTAGAATGAATTGATCAAATATGTTAGGTTGATCCTACATAAGCAAAACAACTTTGTAAAGTCCTTAAAAAAATGATGTACAATGACTATAAATATTGAAAGGTAAAGCTTGTTAGGTTGATCTTATAATGTAATAGATAGGCTTGTTAGATGAAGACAACGAGCATAAAGATAGAAATTGTAGAGTATAAAGATCTGATCTCGGAGTCGTAGTGTCTTCACAACGCAAGGCAGAATCGTCGAGTGCAGAACTAAGGCTTCAACAGATGTGCTCACAAAGCCAAGGCAGAATCGTAGAGCAAACAGATTCTCAATAAATGATCACTCATAGAATATCCAAAGTAATGAAGCCTCTGGTATGAGCTGCAAAGATACATTCCACCTAAGGGAAACCAGAGAGCACTCAACAAATGGCTTGCAAGCTAACAGAAGATCTAAGCACCAACCCAATCATCATCTAGATTGAGTTGTAAAGCCATTCAAGATGAAACCTTCTACAAGTAGATCAAAAGAAGACTTCAATAAAAGTGACTTACTAAGGAAAAGTCAGCAAGTGCAGTAGCTGTCAAATGAACAGAAGACAACAATATTGGGGTCAACCAGGATCATAGTGTTTGCCAACCAAAAAAGGAACTGATATAGTTTACACAAAGATACTGGCCAGGTTCTGAAGAATAAGGCTAAAGTGATTAAGTATGGGTCAGTCCATTAATGTTAAATGAACGAGATATCATAAGGAGAAAGCGAGCTGGGCATGCCACAAATCTGAGGTGTCTTACTATTCAGAAGAGACCAGAACAAGGAGTCAAGCTATCAGTTCCTAAGAACAGTCGAAGACAAACAAAAGTATTGAAGCATGGCACACGTGATGGAAGAGGTGTTCTACATTGAGGATCCAATAAACACTCTTCAGGAATGTAGTGTTGTCTCAACCAATCAATGAGCAACATTCAACAAGACACTACGATCAGGTCCAAGAATATGCATCAGAATCGTAGAGTTCGGTCATCTGAAGATTGAAGTATTGGCAACGGTTTAATTTGAAAAGTGATATTCAAATATGGGTTATTGAGAGCATCGATGCAAAAGGACAGATCCTGACATTCTATTCAAGAAGTCAAAAAGGAGAAATAAAGAAGACTACCTACCCGAGGCATCAAAGTGACATCTCTGACGGGTTAGGTGAATGAAACATTAGACTGTATTGTTAGAAAGATGAAAAAGGGGATGTCATGTCACATCTGCAGTCTACATCAAATAACTCGAGATCTATGAGATAATTCAAACTACTTTCAACGACTATATTCCAACGAAAAGATTGGGAAGGAGTATATATCAGCCAGAGCTTCAAAGATAAAGAGTGGAAAAAATTTGTAACAGTTGCTGATGTTGAAGGATCGTTGAGTTGTTAGAATGCTATATTGTTGACTCCACGAGTTCCACCATATCTAAATAGAACAAGTCTTAGTGACAGTGAGATTACAAAGGTGGAAGTGAAAAAGTTTTGAACAAGGACTTGAACACACTAAACCTTCACTCAACGAAGATGAGAATGCCACTGAAGATGGCAGCTAAACTGAGAGCCATGAAGGCCAAGAAGATAGCATTCAAAAAAGTAGCAGAGCATAAAGAAGATCCAGAAAGCCACTCTACAGATCACCATGAACCAAAAGCTGAAAAAGAACATATGCAAAATCATGTCTACAAAACATTCAAGAAGGTTTCAGGGATTGCTAAGTGCCAGAAGAAGTCTACCAAAAGCTCAGAGACTTAGCAAATCCAAATGGTGATGGTGCACAGCTGACATCAGATGAAGATGAGCAGAAAAGAGTGGAGATCAGCTGCACCAGAGAAGATGTGGACCAGACTTGAAGCAGAATGCAAGAGGACCACGCCAAGCTGCTAAGTACAGAAGATGTTCAAGCTTAAAGACATCTTAGCAGCAAGGCACCACCACCACCACCAACAACTATCAACAAAAAGCCAGGACCTGAGGGGACCTTGTCTAGAGGGACTAAATGAAGTTCTAGGCCTGCTGGGCTTGAAGAGTTCCTAGGGAACTAGAGGAGTTCCAAGCTTGCTGGGCTTGAAGAGTTCTCAGTGAACTGAAGTTCCAAGGCTGCTGGCCTTGAAGGAATCTTAGTGATTCAGGGTGCTGCTCTTCCTTAGTGGAAATCCTGCTAGTTAAAAGCAAAAGAGTGGATTAGGAGCTTAAGTATCTAAACCACTTAAAATCCCTTGTGTCTTTTACTTTATGTCATTTACATTATTTACCTAACTGCTATAACTACTATGTATGTATTAACTACATACAACTTAACTAACTCTAAGAATAATGTATGTATGATTATGAATATATCAATGAAGGGGATATTTAACTTATTCTGCCGTGCTTTAAAAGATTCTTATGCTTGTCATATGATAATTCATTAGCAATACAAAATAAACAGGAAAATTATTTGAAATTAAAAAGGATTTATTCAATCCCCCCTTCTAGATCTATTGTGTGCCTACTGGGAACTAACAATTGGTATCAGAGCAGGTTCTCATGCTATATTCAAAAGCTAATTTCTTTAAGTATGATCCTAGGCACAAACATTGTTCTAAACTTAGTTTAGTAGTAAGTCACTTGTAAATGCAGATGAGCTCACAAGTTGGAAATATTGTGTGAGGTAAATAAATGTATATATACAAAAGCGCTTTCAGATTGGTCCATAATCTTAAATGCCATAACAACAAGACCAATCCTTGCCCATAGTCAATCTTGTTGTCTGAAGAATAGATACAGGAGCTCAAGAGGCATTAACATCAAAGAGTCAAGCATCCATCAGACTGAAAGATGAAAAGGCCATATGTTTTAACAAGTACTCATTCAGAGAAGAAAGAAGAATCTCTCAAATCTATCTTTAGCCAACTAACAGCTGGATATGAATCTTGAGGACTTAAGGTTATTAAAGAACTAAGGATGCCAAGATTTTCTTAGCCTACATCTTCAAGAATATAACTGATTGATCAAAGGACAACTGGAGCAACAAGCTGTCAAAAGTGAAGGAAAAAGTATGCACATCAATGCTTAACCTCGGTATATCAAGATAAATGACTGTCAAGAAATTGAAAATGTAAAGGTACAGTTCCTCATTAGTATAAATGTGTACATCATATTGCATCATCTTATTCACTATAACAATATTCTATCAAGAGGCCATACTCTATCTAAAAAGGAGAAGAGAGAAAGTACACTAAAGTTAGAAACTCAAATGCTAACAAACTTTCTCTCCATCCAACTTTAAGGTTGAAGATAACATCTTGAAAGAAGTTTGAAATAGGACATAAGCATACCAAGGTTTAATTATTCTTAAGTGGAGTAATCTTTGTTGATGGGTTAGTATATATGTACAAACCTATGTTCTAAGTTTTTGATAACACATATAGTATGATCAGTTCTACAATAGTATCTCGAAGATTCGTAGAAACTGATAACCTCCATGAATTAATTAGATACAATTAAGTGTTAGAGTTGATTTTCAGTCTGTGAACATTTTAACTCTGTGAACATAACGAAACAAATGATAAAACCATCAAAGAAAAAGAGTGTCTTATTAAAATGGTTAACCTTATACACACTCATTATCACGCATCTTAAAATGTAATATCTAAATTGGATACATGCATGAATATGATTGGTGGTGATCAATATGATGAAAACTCAAACATATGAGGAATAAGGATTTTGAAGGCTAACCTGGCAGGACCCATTTAACCATGGGTACCAAAAATAGAAATTTAACTAACCTGCAGGTACTTGGTGTATCTGACCACAATAAGGAATGCTGAAGCAGAAGACTTTAGTCAAGAGGATTCAAACAACAGAAGGCTTAAGACATTTCAAAATGTTTCTGACAAAATCCTTATTTGTCAACGAATGTCCTTGAAGATTGCTGAGCTAAATGAAGCTCACATGGCTGTTGATCTCCATATGGAAGCAGACCATTCACCCTAAGATAAAAAGGGTCTTATATACTCAATCATCCAAATCATATCAGCTGAGAAGAACCCTCAAGGAACTCATCATAGAAGCAAAACTCCGCACGTACAAACTGTCAAAAGAAGACTACATTCGTAGTGCTGTCAAATGATCGTAGAGTGATCAATCCTGAAGATATCCATGTCTATGATATAAGAAAGAGATATGCAAGGCTGCATTCTGATACACATGATGAAGAAGAACTCACACCTCTCTGAGAAGATAATATTAACTATGGGGGAGCAGTGATCTGCTAAAGAACATCAACATTAAAGATATTAGAGATATACTATGAAGCAATGTACCAGTCACAAAGTCCCAAAACTTTGTAGCTGATAAACCAAATGAAGATTCATAGTCAGCAGGAACGTCTCAAAACATTCTACAGATAATCTTGTTAGCTACCCAACTCAAAATCGGGAAACACTTACAATCAAACACTTGATTATAGTATGAGAGCAGAAGAACACCACGATTACAACCAATGCAAATGTCTAAATTTAAATGATGAACTTCCTAGCAGAAAAGGTCAAATGAGATATCAGTGCTAATCAGTTCTAAAGTCTTTCATCTGGAAAGTGCCTTAGGAACAAACCTGACCCTTAGTTCACTCTAAGAGGTTGGCCCTTCCTTAGCTACCTTAACCTAGAAGGAATGCTTAGTCTAGCTCATGTGACACCCCAAAATCTGGGTACTTCATTCCCCTAAGACTTGGTGTTCACTTTCCATACATTCATACTATCTACCCAAAGAAAATAAGATTTAAACCATAAATCCTCCCTATAAAAGGGTTACATCATTAAATCCAAAATATTCCAGGTTGTCTAACCTTAACATCACTTAAGTGCGGAAATAAAATAGTTACATCACATCATTAAATATAAAGTCTATTAACATAAAAGTCATTAAATTACAAGTCCTCTTCACTTGTACATTTTTTCATCTCCTTTGCTAGTTGTAGGTTCATCGACCTTCTCAAATTTAGCTGCAATAAGTGTATATATGCAAGAGTGAGTAAACAAAGCTCACTTGAATAATAATGAATAAACATCATAGCAACTACCAAATGAATAGGCTCAATAGAAATGAATAAAGTACTTCATCAATAATAATCAGGAACAGAACTTGAAATATATAACTGAGGATCAAAAGACAACGAAATATGTCCATAGTTATAAGTATTCTTTCAACTTAAACTTTAACAGTCATAAGACTATAAGGACTCGTCGTACATAGGGGGATCAACCCTTCGTATAATGTATTGTGCACAAATATTTTAACGCTATGCGTAAGTTATTCCCTATAATAAGGTTGTTCATCTCAACATTTAGAATACGAGTCGCACCAAAGTAAGTTTTGTTTGGATAAGTTTCAAGGTAATTTAGGGTTTACGAACATCAACTAAGGATTAGTTGAATAAAACTGTAATAACATTATGCTATGGAATAATTCATAAGTGAATCAACATTGTGTACTAAGGTCATGCTTTAGGAATAATCTAAAAGCATAAGTATTGAATAATGTAACATACCTTGCTTGAACAATGTTAAGCTAAGGTTAAAACCTTATTTAGAGTTGAATCTTAGGCATGCATAACAAATAGTAAGTTGAATGATAAAACTTATTCAAGATTAGTGTGTTAGAATGTAGAAATTTGCATGCTAAATAACAAGTTCAAGATTGGCTTAATATCAAGATATAAGGTTTAGGAGCTTGCACGATATAATTAGGGTTAAGAAACTTTCACAAAGAAAGCTTGGACTTAGAAAAACTTGCTCAAAGAGAGTTTAAATACTTGCACAATTATAAAAGTAGAGTTAGAAAACTTACCTCGTGCGTAGGTTAAACAATCACTACTCACGTTTACCACAAGTCCTACACATACCATATTTATTGACAATACACATTAGTTACACTAATATTAGCTTCATATAGCTCACTAACAACATCACATCTTTTCATGAACATCACTATTTAGCTTTATTACAACTACTTAAGTGATCATGTCATTGCACCACATACACATTAACAACTTGATACAACATCCAATTACATGTCCAACATGTTATCATTAGGTTACACTAATACACAAAGGATTACACTTGCATCCGCGCATCCCAATGCCCTCTGATTACCTCCAAATACACAACAGTCCTAAAGATAGCCATTTTTACCCTTCAAAACCATTTCAAATTGAAAAACTTAAAGAATAAAAGTTATAGGAAAATTCGTCCTAGTTCGAATCATCTTGAATCGTATCAATCGAAGTTTTTATGAAAACGTTATGCTCATTTTAGTAAACTATGTCCGGTAAATTTTTTTTTCAAAATTTTGGCTTGGCAGAATACCCTCCCACCCCCCAAGGGGCATGGGTTTTGTCTTTGGGGGCTCTGCGAAAGTGGGGGTCCCTTCTACAATGTGCGATTTTATGCTCTACAACACTACGAAAGCCAAATTAGGCCTCTAAACTCCTTTCTAACAACCATACCAACCTACCCAAGGTGTAATAGGTTTACAGAAACATAATCTAATGTTTTTAACGTGTTTCTAGCCATCTAAACAACATAAACATCCAAATTACAATCATTAATTTTCACTATTTTTGTTAAAACTTCACTTTTTGAAAGTTTCAGCAAAAATCATCATTGTGATTTTGTTTCCAACCAAAATAATTAATTCAACATACTATGCTTATGGTTATTCATCATCTTTCGAATTCAATAGTCAATATATATATTAAACAACTAATCAAACATCAATTTTATTTTAAACTAAGCCATAATCATATATATTCATACCAATTCACTATAATATGGTTTTATTCACAAATAATTACATAACATGAATTAATTCATCTATAAACTTATGAAAAAAACTTTTTAACCACCAATATATATAACAAATAATTCATCCTCTAAAAAGATTTTACAGAAGATTTTGGAAGAGAATAAAACTATAACTTTTAAAAATAAAAGGGTAAGATGATACCTTAGTTTTAGAAGATGATGGCTATTCTTTGAAAGCTTTCTTTTTCCCAATTTCTCTCTCAAATTCTTTAGCCTTCTCCCAACTATCTCTCAATTTTATTTCTCTGCAACTTTTCTATCTTCTTTTTCTTCTTCGGTGTTCTTCCTCTTTATTCTAATCTTAGGTACTAAAGTTATAACGTATATGATATAATATATAATAATTATATAATATAAATATATCTATTAACTGACATCAGTTTTTTTTAAACTTAAAAGCCATAAGGCTTGTTTGGCTAACTAACTAAAAATTAACTCATTAAATCATATACCATGTTTGGTAAAACATATTTAAATTAAAGACTTAACATTCATTAGGTTTTGTTTGGTCAAAACCGAATTAACCTCCTTAACTTATTTTAATAACTCCTTTATAATATAGTTTATGGTCACACTTAATTTAATTAATTCTAATAATTTATTTATTAAATCAATTTACCACATAGATCAATACAACATAATTATAATTTTCTTTATAATTATAATTTTATTTAATCAACTAAATATTAAAATATTATCTCATGATGATCGATTTCCTTAACTCGTTAATTATTTATTCAACAAAAAAATAATCAAATCAAATCAAATTAAGCAAATATTTATTTTATAATAAATACATTAATTAAATATTTATATAATTCATTAAATATTTTAAATTATAATTTAAATTTTTGGATTGTTACAGTTCATCTCAAGGACCTGGACAGAAAACGATCGTGGAATAGATTCTGAAGTGAACTCAACGATCGTAGTGCAACGATCGTAGAGTAGGCTCGACGATCTCAGTCTTTCCAGAGGATACACTAGCTCATGAGGAGACACAAGCTCAACTACTCATATTATGTGGAGATATGATTGGAAAGATGCCATGCAGATTCACCTCAGAAGTTTAGTGCCCAAACTATCATGAGGTACATCAGTGGTTAAGTCATGCAACTTCAAAGATGAGGATCAGTGTCAAATCATCCACTCAAGCATCTCTCAGAAGACGATCGTTGAATCGATAAAGAAAATCGTAGAGTCCATAGCTACCTCAACAAGCTACTCTACGTACTGAAATAGTTAATAGCAGAAAAGTCAAAACTGAAGGATGGACACGATGGAGGACTTATAGATGATGACTTATCAACAACTTACAACTGTCCCACTAAGAAATGTGGAAGGAACTGTTACGAGAGGGAAATTCAAATAATTGTCAGTTTCATATTAGCGGGCTCCTCAAAATCTGCAAACCTGTTAAATCTATACCTAAGGCAAAACCTAGCTACCTCTAAACAGCCAAAATCTCTGAACAAGTTATCAAAAGCTATCTAACCTTTCTTTACCTTTCTTGTCCAAAACCGTAAAACTCTCTTCAAAGCCTAAATCTATCAAACCTCAAGCTTCGCCCTAAGTGTATTCAACTATCTCTCATAAGACTCCCTAAAACAAATACCCATGTCCTTCGAACTCTTTAAATGGCAGATTGGTGAGTAATCACTGACATTCAGCTCGGAGAAAAGACTTTTGAGAAATCTTAGAAGAAGTTCAAAGATGTTTTTGAACTCATGAAGAAGGAAGGATTCTCTAAATGTCTTGAGGCAAACACATGAATATATGGAGACCTGGTTAAGGAGTTTCACTCAAACGCAACCATAAATTCTGGAATCCTCTCCACCAAGGTTAAGGGTCAAATTTTGAAGCTAAATTCTTCTGACATCAATTAATGCCTAGGCCTTCCTGACCGAGATCTGAAAATCCTGGAAGAGATCGACACTGAAAAAGCTAAGAAGATAATGCAATACAAAAGAAACCCTAGTCTGAAGGATATGAAGAAAAAGGAGTTTCCTGAAGAATTCGAGTTCCTTGCTGAAATAGTGGTTAAATGTATCTTATGAAAAGACACTGCACATGATACAATGATTGACCAATAGCTAAAGATCATGTCTGCTATAGTCCTGAAGTAACACGTTAACTTTGGAGTTATCCTGCTTGATCAAATGTCTAAATGGCTGGATAAGGAAGAAAAGAAAAGGTTAATTGAAAATCCACTCACAAATGTTTTTCACGGAAGGTTTTTAAGTATCATATTGAAGAAAAAGTTGAACAATAAAATTAAGGATGATGAGGGAAAAATTCTTAATGTTCATAAAGTAATGTCTCCACAGTGGTCTATAAATTGGAAGAAAAATCCCAAGGAAAACAAGAGGCTAATAACAACTAGGAGCAGCAGTAAGGTATCTGTCAAGAAGAGGAAGGCACAAGAAGTGGAAAGCTCTCAGTCTGATGACTCTATATCAGTTGCTGCCACACCAACAAAGAAAAAGTCTAAGAATGTGGAGAATATAGAGGCTCCATCAAGAAAAAACAAGGACTAGGAGAAGCACTAGCATCAACTACTGATACCCTCCAAAAAGAAGAAGGATTAATATATTACTTCAAGAGCCATCCAAGAAAAAAGCAAAGGTGATGAAGAAATTAGTTCAAGCTCCTCAAGAAATTCTATCTACCAAAGAAGAGAAAGTAGAGTCAGAAGATAAGAAGGGAACTGAAAGCTTCAAGAATGAACCCTCAAAGAGCAAGTCCATCAATGAGGAAGAAGTGGAATCTATGAAAGGAAGAACTAAATCTGATGGTGAAGAAGAAGAATGTGCAAGCTCTATGGCTAACTCTCAGAGCATCCACTTTGATGATGAAGAAAGGTTGCAAGTTGACACAACTGCATCTCCTACTGCAAATGCTCAAACAATCCCACATGATGGTTCCAAAGATGTTGAGTCTGAAGAAGAAGAACCTGCCCCAACTGATGCTAAATATCAAGGAAGCTTATCTGATGATTCAGAGGCTTCACATTCTAAAGAAGAAGAAAAGTTTGTCTCTCCTATAGCTGAACCTCCAAGGAGAAGAAAGAGCAACAGACTGCTGACTAAATCTGTCTCAAGGAAGCAAGGTGAACACTCTACTGCAATCATTGAAGTCAGTGATGATGAGCCTGACTCCAAGGGAGAAGATTCTAAAGAAGGCACTAATGATGAAAACTAGTATGAAAAATTCTCTGATGAATCAGATGAAAGGAGTCAGCATGATGCAAGCTCAGAAGGTGAAGAAATGGAGAATGATGATAAAATAGAGGAACACACTAACGAGTCCGATGAAGAAAGTCTACAGAGGTCTAACTCTAGCCCCAAACAAAATGAAGATGGAAAAGACTCATGTTTTGAAATAGAAGAGCCAGAAAATTTTCACATTCGTAATCCTGTAAATCGCAAGAGAAAGATTGTATTTGAAATTGACGAATCACTGGATGTGCTCCCTAACAGATGGATCAATCATGGGAATGAAAGGATAAATGTGGTAATGATGACTGCAGAAAATGTGCTAAACAATCGTAAGGTTATAAAACTAGACACCTCAACTGTAATATATGAGCCTGAAGTTAAGAACCATGCAACAAGATGGTTTCACCATCATATGTCATGGGTAAAGGAATCTCTCACTAGAGATAACAACTATCTCACATGGGTTTTCTCTCAACTTCCCAATCTAGAGTTGGTGTCACAAAACTTTCCAAGGGTAAAGAGGTTTGAAATCAAGATGATCAAAGAACAACCTCACTACAAAGTCTATCGACATGTTGGAAATCAATACATTCCTTGCGATTGTAGAGTGGGTTCTGATGGCAAAAGGATTATGCCCAAGCAGATGATCGTAGAGTCCCTTCACCCTACCACTGAAGATGATCAAGTTCAAATTGAAAAGCTTCTCACTCTCCAAGCACAATGGTATGAAATTCCTTCATCATCCAATAGTGATTGGCTGTGATAACCCGGGATTTCGAATAATCCAAATTTTACGAATAAATTTTTTTTCATTTTATATTGGCATTGACTGTTAATATTGTACTGTGTATCTGTGATACGAGTTTTGAGAATTGGTAAATTTGGGTATTGACTGAGAAAATAGAGTAGAGTTGTGCTTAACAAGCTTTAAAAACCCTAACCCTAATTTTTGTATAGGGATTCGATAGAAAATATAATTAAAATAATTGTACTGATGATTATGTGTTTATACTATATAGAGATTTTGATCAAATGATTGATCGGATAAAGTTTAAAATTTATAAACCCTAATAACCTTAATCTCAGGATTAAAAACCCTAACTCACTATTAGAAATCCTAATCGTATGTCGGGAAACCCTAATTTCATATCTAAGATTCCTAAACCCAAAAATTAGGAAACCCTAATCCTAATTGATAATCTTAATGTGTTTATTAAATGTTGATCTGATTAGGAAACCCTAATTTAATTAGGAAACCCTAATTATAATTTAGAAATTTTATTTTTCTAATTAAAACCCTAATTGGAAATTTTAGAAGCTAATGTTTTAAAACCTAAGGGTTGGGACCTTAGGGTTAAACCCTAAGGGTTTGATAAATGTCAAGTATGTCATTAAAAATACAATGCTAAAGACCAAAAATAGAAATAAATTATAAAAATTACCAAAAATAGTTTTAAAAATTATTTTAAATTATGAAGAATAATTTTTGATTAATTGGGATATTTTCATTAATATTTATAATTATTTGAATATTAATGGTATTTAATTTATTTAATTAGTTTATTAAATAAATTAGACAAAAATGATTTAATATTATAAAAATCATTTTAAATAAGAATCTTGTATTTAAAAATATTTTGAGTTATAAAATATAACTTTTAATATTTTTAGAGAATTTTCATTAATAATTTAATAATAATGATATTAGATTTATTTAATTATTGTATTAAATAAATAAGATAAAATGATTTTATTGATTTAAAAATTATTTTAAATGAGAATAAAGTGTTAGAAAATATTTTGAAATATAAAATATAATTTTCAATATTTTTGGAGAATTCTCATTAATAAATTAATATTATGATATTAGATTTATTAAATTATTATATTAAATAAATAAATTAAAATTATTTTAATGATTTAAAAATCATTTAAAATGAGAAAAATGATTTAAAAATATTTTAAGTTATAATTAATGACTTTTAATATTTGGATGATAATTTCATTAATATTTAAATATTAATGGTGATGATTTAAAAATGATTTTAATTATTTTAAAAATCATTTGAGTAGAATATTGATGATTTAAAAATATTTTAAGTTATTAATAATAAATTTATTATTTTTACAAGTATGTTATTAATATTTTTATATTATTAAATATTAATGATGGCAAGATTATTTAATGATTAAATCATTTAAAAATGATTCCAATATTTGAAATATTATTATAAATTGTAATAAGTGTTTATATCATTATTAAATTCGTTTTCCAATATCGAAAATAGATCGAGGTCCAACCAGACCGAACTAGTTAAACTTGATAAGTGTTTATATAGGTTATAAACACACTATGTGACTATGTGATAATGTGTCTAGGAGAAGTTTGATTGTAGAATACAGTAATGCGTGTTGTGAATTATTGTGCTAATTGTGAGACAAATATTATTGGTTATAGGTCTTTCGAAAGCAGATAAGTTTATTGTGTAGCTGTAATTAGCGGAAGAGGTAAGTTTCCTAACTCAAACTTGAGTTATATTCATTCAATTATATAGTGGTTAATTATTGTTAATTATACCACGTCTAAGAATTTATTGTTGATTATTCGCAGTTAGTGCATGTTTAATAATTCAAATTGAATTACTGATTCAGAAAATATATATTCATAGAATAACTTATGTTGGATATTCATATCCGTAGAAGCTAGTATTGACAGTACAAATAATTCATGTTTATTGTCGAATTATGTTGAGAAATGTCTTAGCCAATTATTCTGGCTAGACGAACATTTGCTTGAAATTGATAGGTTCAAGAAGAGAATTCAATTATTATTGACAGATCAATGCCAATTATTTTGGCTAGATCGAGAAGTAATTAGAAATTGAAATCACAGTATTTCGTTGTTAAATAAAAAATCTTGATTCTAAGACTGAGAAGAACAACCTTTTACATAAAGGGAACATTTTATTGGTCGTATATTAGGCCTTTGCGCGCGATTAAGTATTATGCATAATATAGGATACAAGAAGTTGGCCGACTTTAAATACTTGCAGAGGGGTATGATTTAATCTTTATGGTTATCTGATACTCTTGAGTATATATCAAAGTAAATCTTTGATAGATACCCGAGAAGAGAAGTTCAAGATCCAATGGATCGCTCAGCATAAATTTGAAAAACATTCCACTTTGTTATTTTGTAGAATTAATTCTTGATTATTCATTTGAATATCACAGAAAACCTTTCAAGTGTTGTACTCTTTCATATTCCAATTATTGTTGCATAGAATGCGAGAAGACTTGTTATTTATTCCTATACATTTACTGTATGTCTTAAATTGCAGGGCAAACTTGTTGCTCACTCTTGCTATATATAAATTTTTTCAGCTAGGGACGAAGTGGCAGAAGGTGCTGTGAAGAAGAATAAGGGGAAAGGCATCGTGATAAATTAGTTATGATTAGCATATTTATTATGTTGTTTGTAAACCCTTTCTGTATATCTAAAGGGTATATCTGTAATGTTAAGGTTAGCGGACCTGGGACTATTGTATTAACAACATATGTTAATGTGGTATATATTACTATTCATATCTGAATGGGTAGTTAAATGCTATTATATTGTGGATCGTGAACACCAAACTTGGGGTTCAGGTAACCCGAATTTGGGGGTGTCACAGGTTGGTATTAGAGTTGTAGGTTATAAACCTTAAGTGGGGTGGGGAAAACCCTAGGATTATAACCATAAGCGAGATAGAGAATACTCTTTAGAGTACTAAGTGAGAGATTGCCGAAGCATATCGATAGTGAGATATGTGGACACATAGTGTGAGAAGTTTGTACTGGTGAAGTACTAATCAAGTTGTTTAAACTTATTGTAGGATGTCGGGGGAAGATAAGATGAGTACGAAGATGCCAGCGGCTGTTGAACCAGTGCTAGTAGCAGAAGTGCCAGCACAGAGCGAGTCAGTGAAAGAAGTGGGAAAAGTTGAACCTATGATCAATCTCGAGAGTGATCATGATGATTATCCCGAGATGTATCTGGGTGGTGATGAGGAGGCGGAGTCTGAAGAAGCTAAGGTGGAGTTAAAGAATAAGATCGAAGTTGGAGAACAAGATCAGCTATCTGCAGAAGTCCAGGAACTCCGGAGTAAAGTATTTCTCTTGGAGGAGCTGTGGAAGATCAGAGCGAGCGTTACGAGAAATGACTAAAGAATGGAACGAGCTAAAGGCGCAGGTGGAGAGGATGAAGACTGAAGGTGGTGGATCATCTGAAGGAACTAGCAAGAAGGGAAAGAATAAGAGAAAGAGGGAAAAAGACAGCGTGAGAAGACTCATGCGGGAGAATGCATGATGTGGAAGAATGTGTGCTTCAATTGTAAGCAGGAAGGACATATTTCTTTGCATTGTCCTAAGCCGAATATGAGAAAGTGTTTTTCATGTGGGAGAACGGGTCACAGATTCAATAAGTGTCCCAACAAGAAGAACACCGGTGAAGGGAGTGGACAGTAGATAGTTTAAGTTTGAGCGTTAGTATCTTTTGGTAGAAGATTATGATATCAAGTGTTATAATATCGAGAACGATGTTTAATCATATGTAAATATATATGTTTGTATGAATAAAATCTATATTTTTTATATGAATATAAGATTAAGATAAATTTGTGAGTTCTTAAAACTCATACTTATGGTAAGTTCATGACTCATAATTATATGAAATGTTTCTGAATCCCTCAACGAATAGACGCCAATGGTCTGACTAGGATAAGTTCATACACTCTTATAACTATGGCAAGTTACTGAACTCATAAGTGTGGTAAGTTTGATGAACTGGTAATAGCTATGTGAGAATAGTAAATGGTAACTTTTTGTGTAAAGTTGGAGAATTTCAACTTTTTGTAAAGTTGAGTATGTTAATCCTAAAAATTATTTCAAAGGGATAGTAATATGTGTTAAGTACTATATGTACTATGTGCTATTTGAATAAATATGCAATTATATGAAAACTATGTGTTGAATTCTTATTA
Source organism: Panax quinquefolius (assembly GCA_020205615.1). Lineage (NCBI taxonomy): Eukaryota > Viridiplantae > Streptophyta > Magnoliopsida > Apiales > Araliaceae > Panax > Panax quinquefolius. Next base: position 87,583,156 of record CM035155.1, on the reverse strand, counting down.
TGTTAAGAATCTCTGTAGAGAAAGATAATTAATATAAGATTTTTATTTAAATCAGATCATTCCGCCTAGACGACATAATTGAAATCAAAGAGAAGAGAAGCCGGTAAATAATTAAGGAGGTCAAGCTGACCCGATACAAAACTTTGCAAATATGATAGCCGAAGCTATAGAAAATAGAGCTCTAGCAAGAGGAAGAGCAAGTAATCAGCCAACTGATAGATTGGTTAACGTCAAAGACTTTAAAGCGCTAGGACCGTCAGAATTCAAGGGAACCACGAATCTAATTGAAGCCCAAACTTGGGTGAAGGAGATGGAGAAATCATTCATCATTGTGCGAATGGCAGAAGAGTAGAAGACGGCTTTTGCGACATACTTGATGAAGGGAGAAGCTAATTACTGGTGGGAGACTAATCAGGCGAGAGCTGGTATAACCATAGTGACATGGACAAGATTCAAGGAACTGTTCTTTGAGAACTACTTCTCACCAAGTATGCAAGCTTAGATGGAAGTTAAGTTCCTTGAACTGAAGCAAGAGAATATGTCTATTTCTGAATACGCTGCTAAATTCAACGAATTAGCGAGATTTGTACCTCATCGGGTGGACACAGATGCAAGACAAGCGAGAAGATTTGAGAATGGACTGAAGCTAAGATATTCAACAAGGTAGCAGTGTTGTGGATCAACACATTTGCTGTTTTATTGGAGAAAGCATTGATTACTGAAGGAGGGAGCGAAGCTGCATCTCAATTTCATTAGGAGAAGAAGAAGAAGAAGACCAATGACGGAGGTAGTAGTGGTGGAAGTAATCCAAATAAAAGAAAGTGGAGTGAGAATACCCAATCGGGTAGCAAGACCGAAGGGAATAAGAAAGGAGGAGAGCCTTGTGCGAACTGTGGAAAGAATTAATCAGGACTTTGGTTGAAGAAGAAAGGAGTCTGCTATAACTGCGAGTAAGAGGGACACATGTCGCCCAATTGTCCTAATCCGAAGAAGATACAATGTTGTTATATGTGTGGATCGACAGATCATCTGGTTCAGAACTGTCCTAAGAAGAATGTGGAGAAGGAAAAGTGTCAATAAGGGACCCGGTGGTTGAACTTTGGCAATTCGAGGACCTGCACAGCTAGGAAGATCAACTGCCCGTACATTCAACATGATGACGCAGGATTCAATGGCTACTCGGGAGGTGGAAACAGGTAACGATTTCACTTAATACTTAAATTACGCGAGTAATATGAGTCAGATATTACTGTGAATTATTTTCTTTTATAGATTCAAGTCACATGTTGGAATTTGAGACACAAATTAATATTATGTTGATGAAAAAAATGAATTAATGATACAACTTTAAAAGATTGTAGAGAATAAGAAAGCGGTGATTCCGAGGACGGAATCCTTTTAAGAAGGGGTGAATGTGATAACCCGGGATTTCGAATAATCCAAATTTTATGAATAATTTTTTTTTAATTGACATTGAATGTTAATATTGTACAGTGTATCTGTGATACGAGTTTTGAGAATTGGTCAATTTGGGTATTGACTGAGAAAATAGAGTAGAGTTGTGCTTAACAAGCTTTAGAAACCCTAACCCTAATTTTTTTGATAGGGATTCGATAGAAAATATAATTAAAATAATTATACTAATGAGTAAGTGTTTGTACTGTATAGAGATTTTGATCAAATGATTGATCGGATAAGGTTTAAAATTTATAAACCCTAATAAGAGATTAGAAACCCTAATCTCAGGATTAGAAATCATAACGCGCAGTAAGAAACCGTAATCGTATATCGGGAAACCCTAATTTAATATCAGTGATTCCTAAACCCTAAATTAGGAAATCCTAATTGATAATCTTAATGTGTTTATTAAACGTTGATGTTGTGAGGCCCCAAATTTTATGAATAAAGATTTAAATTTCTTGAAATATTTTTTTGAATATTATGGTGTGGATTTGATATAATGTTATAGTTGTGGGTAATATTTACAAATTTTGCAAAGTAAGCAAGTGGTTATATAATATTCGATTGGTCGGGGAATATTCTTTTTGTCGGGGAATATCCAAATGACGACGGCACAATCATTAGTGGACCCCCACAAGAAGTATTATCGTATTAGAAAAGCAGCGTAATTATCATTTTATAAAAATAACGGCGAAAGTGTTAACGTTAAAATTGTGTAACTACTCGGTAGTAAAAGTACAGTAATACGCGTGGTTGCATAGTAGCACACGATATTGATTATTGATGCTTACGTAAGAAGTCACTAAGTTATACTCAATTATTAATACAATAATTGCTGCATTATATCTCTCATATTAGTGATTCAATTATTGTCACAGTATCATCTGCATAATATGATATATTATTAAATCAATAATTGAGACGACAAAGTTATTCATATATTTGCAATATTGACAATGTCTAGAAGTTCTGTTAAGGAGAGGTTTGGTCACCTAATTGCGCGACAATAAGGAGAAATCCTTATTGGAAAACCCCCTCTTTCCTGGGAATGACCTGGTTGTTAAATATTGTGAATATATAATATTAATGATAAATAAGTTCGTGTTGATTAAAGATGAAATTGATAGTTCTATTGTGTTGGAATTATAAGTGTTAGTGAAAATCGACATTTATTTCAATAATAATTGATGTCTGGAGGTTATATTGACCAATCGGGTAATTAATCAGATAAATGAGCAATTAATTGCTATTGATTCACATGATTATAACTATTTGTTCATATGTGTGTACTATTGATTCATATTCATTTACTATTAGGGGAGTTGGTGCAAGATTGATAATACTTGCATGACTAAGTTAAAAATGGAGGTATGATGGAGGTACTATACGATAATTCATATTTTGACATGTCTATAACTATTGAGTCACATGAGTTACTATTGATTCACATGATTTACTATTAGGGGAGGTGGTGCAAGTTTGATAATACTTGCAGGACTAAATTAAAAATAAAGGAAAAGAGGGAGGTATTATACTTTAATATTTCGAGCCCCAAAACATGCAATTATCGAAACTATATTTTCCTATAAATAGAAGCTCCTTATTTCTTCATTTCTCACCAATTCACTAAATCTATAGAGCAATTATTATAGAGAAAAATTATAGAGAGAAAGAAGAAGATTAGTCTGTTACCTCACTATTCAAGTATCCAGTCTTCTTTTGAGGTAAGGGGTATTATTTCTTTTGTATTCATGAAGAGAGCTTCTGTTATTCCATTCTTTATTATTATGTTGGAATAACCTGTCTATGTGAAGTACCGCATACATGGTGAATTTCTTCTGTTATTCCATTTTTTATTATTATGTTGGAATAACCTGTCTATGCGAAGTACCACATACATGGTTAAATTCTTATGTTATTCCATTCTTTATTATTCTAATGGAATATTTTGTCTGTGCGTATTACGCATGACCTGGTTTTATTATTTATTATTCGGTTGGAATAACCTGTCTGTGCGGTCTATCGCATGCCTCGTGAAATTTTGTTGTTATTTCATTCTTTATTATTCTATTGGAATATCCAGTCTGTGCTGATTACGCATGACCTAGTTCCATTCTTTATTATTCTGTTGGAATATCCTGTATGTGCCGATTACGCATGACCTGGTTCCATTCTTTATTATTATGTTGGAATAACCTGTCTATGCGAAGTACCGCAAACATAGTGAAATTCTTCTATTATTCCATTCTTTATTATTATGTTGCAATAACCTGTCTATGCGAAGTACCTCATACATGGTGAAATTCTTCTTTTATTCCATTCTTTAATATTCTGTTGGAATAACCTGTCTATGTTGATTTCCCACATGCATGGTGAATGATCCTTCGTATTCATTCTTTATTAAATTGTGGAAATGATCTGTCTATGTTAATTATCGCATGGCGGGCGAAAATCCATTTGCTGATTCATATATTCTATTATACTCAGTTAGTTAAAGATTTGGCTTCTATACTCCATGAAATTAATGGAATATCATTGATATTTGTGCTTCATCCAGTATCTTTTCATGGAAATATTCGTCTGAGCATTCTTGAATTTTACTCCACAAAGAAGTATCATGTTGACAGTTTAGACGTTATTGATTTCTGGATAAATTAATTTATAAATCTTTAAAATTTATCCTTGAACTTGTTTTATTGAATTATTATGTCATTGTCATCATCCTCATGCTTATATTGTGATTAAAGTCATCTTTGGCTTACATGCATAGATGGACTTGGTATGATTATGACTAGGAATTATTCGGTATAATCATGAACGTAATGTAATGAATGATGTCGTATAAGTCCTCATTGGCATGTGGTTCATTGATGGACAGTTGTTGGTATGATTATGACCAGGAATTATTCGGTATAATCACGACCATTGATGATTACATGAATATCCTTGGCCCGTAGTGCAGAGATGATTTGATGATGTGGTTTATTTATTAAGCTGAGTCTCAGTGATAAAGTTGATGAAAAACTTTTTAAATCATACAAGATAGTAGATTTTATGCTCTACTTGACTCTTCTAATGAATTGCTTATTTTCGCAGCAGTTGTTGATCTAAAACTTGTTGTCTATTGTATTCTATCAGTTGTTATACTGTTGAAGGCTAAGGATAATTTATTCTGCATTATCTTAGTCATAATATTTCTTATTAGGCTAGTTGAGCTCACCCTTTTCTTTCATTGTTTTCTCCAGGAAATGAAAATATAGCTGGGACGAGTCGGGGAATGGAGTGATGGTCCTTGATAAGTGGCTTTAGTAGTCCTCACTATTCTATAAAATAGTGTGATAATATATGTAATGAGGACTCTATTGATTGTGGATATTGTCTAGATGACAATATTATTATTAAAACTCTCGGTTATGTTTTGTCGCATTGTACACGATAGTTGTATAATTAAGTTTGTATTTGATTTATGTACCATGTAAGTGGCGACCCAAGATGGGTGATGTATACCTGTTTTGGGGGCATCACAGTTGGTATCAAAGCTTAGGGATATGATCCCTGGCTGAGATGTGAGACAAGAACTAGGAGGGGAGAGACGGGGAATTCTTTCGTTAGTATGACCTACCTATGTTTACTTGTTATTTAATTGGTCGATCAGAGTATAGGGATAATATGTGGCATGTGAATTAACCCTTGTTTTGTGACAGTGTTTGAAATTGGCATCCGAAAATGTTGAGATAAGCAATGAAGCACATGAGACCGTTGTGTTACCAACGATCAATACTCAGGATAATGTGCAACAAGAAGATAATAATCCTCAGGTAAATAATAACACCGATCATATGATGAACGATGGGATGTATAGAGGCTAAATTTGCGGAGTTATCCTTGTTTGCATCCCATTTGGTCGATAATGAGGAGCGAATGACGCGAATGTTTCTAAGAGGTTTGAAACCCGAAATACATAAATACCTCATTTCTCACAAATTGTGTTTGTATTCAGATGTTATGAATAGGGCTCAATTATTAGAGCACGATAATGAGGCAGCACAACCAAAAGGTAATGACCAGCAACACGATAATAATCATACCGGTGGCAACGGCCATCGAAACAATGATAACCATCGTGGGGGAAATTATCATGCCAAGAATGGTAACCACTTCGGTGGTAATCATGGCCAAGATAATAGGAGTGGAAATTTCAAGAAGAGAAGGTTCAACAACGATGGAAAGATAGCAGTACCAACACCCATTTTCAAGGAAGGAGAACGACCACCGATTGTATGCTTCAAATGCGGAGGGGAAGGACATATCAGTCCAAACTACGTGATGCAGTCCAAAGCATGTTACAATTGTGGAAAAGAAGGTCACCTAGCCCGATTTTGTCGTGCACCAAAGTCAAGTCCAGCTGGGACGGTAATACCAAAGGCTGATACGGACAAAACAAAGTCGGTGGTTTCAGGAAGAGCATTTTTTGTGACTTCTCAAAAAGCGAGTAACCCGAACGAAGATAGCACGGGTTAGTTAATTATAAATTCTTGAAGTCTATACCTTATTAGATACCGGTTCTACCCATTCTTTTATCTCTCTTGCTTGCGATTAACGTTTAAATTTAACTCTAAAGAAGTTAGACTTTGACTTATCGGTTGAAACTCCATTAGGAAAAACCTTCATTTCATGTGCTATCCAAGTCTTGGATGAGAGTCATAATTTTTAAATGATATTTCTATCGATAATAAATTTCCTGACGTATTCTCGAAGAAATTCGTAGCCTACCCCTAGTGCGTGAAATCAAATTTTGTATTGACCCCAGTACAAAACCCATTTCTAAAACTCTCAAATATTTCTTTACCTAAAACGAACGTATAATGTGCCAAGGACATTGGCTCAAGCTATTAAAGATTACGATTATACCATTCAATGTCATCGTGGAAGAGCGAACGTGGTAGCTAACGCGTTGAGTAGAAGATCGTATTCATTTACGAGTGCGATGTTGTTAACACAAAAACCCAATTCGTATAACTTACAAATGATGAAGATAGAGTTAAAGACTCTAGGGACCCACGTGAAGATAACAAATATACGAGTAGAATCAACTTTAAATCGATAAAGTTAGAGCCGTGAAAGCTACATATTCAGAGCTCATGAATATGAAGAAGAAGGTTCAAGAGGGCTTTATTCTAGAACCAAGAATTGATGAAGAGAGGAAATCTCAACCCTCGATTTTATTGGCCCATTTGAAATCCTTGATCGAGTAGGAACTGTGGCCTATAGAATTGTTTTACCGCCAAGTATGTCGCGTGTTCATAACATTTTTCACGTATCGATGTTACGTAAATATATGGATGACCCGGACCATGTTATTAAATTAGAACTAGACGAGATAGCAGAAGATTTAATGTATGAGGAGATACGTGTTAAAATCTTGGATAAGAAGGATTGTATTCAACACTCAAAGGTTATACCTCAAGAGTTAGAATCTGAAATGAAGTCAAGGTATCCTCACCTCTTCGGCATACCAAGTACGTACGTAAATTTCGAGGGGAAATTTCATAAGGAGGGGAGATTGTGAGGCCCCAAATTTTATGAATAAAGATTTAAATTTCTTTAAATATTTTTTTGAATATTATGGTGTGGATTTGATATAATGTTATAGTTGTGGGTAATATTTGCAAATTTTATAAAAATAAGCAAGTGGTTATATAATATTCGATTAGTCGGGGAATATTCTTTTTATCGGGAAATATCCGTACGACGGCACAATCATTGGTGGACCCTACAACGGAAGTATTGTCTTATTTATAAAATGACAGAATTATCATTTTATAAAAATAACGGCGAAAGTGTTACCATTAAAACTGTTGAACTACTCGGTAGTAAAAGTACAGTAATATGCGTGGTTGCATAGTAGCACACGGTATTGATTATTGATGCATACGTAAGAAGTCACTCAGTTATATTCAATTATTGGTACAGTAATTGTTGAATTATATCTTTCATATTAGTGATTCAATTATTGTCACAGTATCATCTGCATAATATGATATATTATTAAATCAATAATTAAGACGACAAAGTTATTCATATTATTATTTGCAATATTGACAATGTTTAGAAGTTCTGTCAAGGAGAGGTTTGGTCACCTAATTGCGTGACAATAAGGAGAAATCCTTATCGGAAAGCCCCCTCTTTCCTGGGAACGACCTGGTTATTAAATATTATGAATATATAATATTAATGATGAATAAGTTCGTGTTCATTAAAGATGAAATTGATAGTTCTATTGTGTTGGAATTATTAGTGTTAGTGAAAATCGACATTTATTTCAATAATAATTGATGTCTGGAGGTTATATTGACCAATCGGGTGATTAATCGGATAAATGAGCAATTAATTGCTATTGATTCACATGATTATAACTATTTGTTCACATGTGTGTACTATTAATTCACATTCATTTACTATTAGGGGAGTTGGTGCAAGATTGATAATACTTGCATGACTAAGTAAAAAATGGAGGTATAGATGGAGGTATTATACGGTGATTCGTATTTTCACATGTCTAGAACTATTGAGTCACATGATTTACTATTAGGGAAAGTTGTGCAAGTTTGATAATACTTGCAGGACTAAATTAAAAATAAAGGAAAAGAGAGAGGTATTATACTGTAATATTTCGAGCCCCAAAATGTTGAATTATCGAAACTATATTTTCCTATAAATAGAAGCTCATTCTTCCTTTATTTCTCCCCAATTTATTAAAGTTATAGAACAATTATAATAAAGAGAAATTATAGAGAGAAAGAAGAAGAGAAGTCTGATACCTCACTATTCCAGTATCCAGTTTTCTTTTGAGGTAAGGGGTATTATTTCTTTCGTATTCATGAAGAGAGCTTCTTTTTTTCCATTCTTTATTATTATGTTGGAATAACCTGTCTATGCGAAGTACCGCATACATGGTGAAATTCTTCTGTAATTCCTTTCTTTAGTATACTATTGGAATATTTTGTCTGTGCGTATTACGCATGACCTAGTTCGATTATTTATTATTCTATTGGAATAACACATCATGCGATCTATCATCACATGCACGGTGAAATTTCGTTGTTATTCCATTCTTTATTATTCTATTGGAATATCCCGATGCATGCGGATTCGCGTGACACGGTTCTATTCTTTATTATTACATTGGAATATCACGTGCATGCGGATTACGCATGACTGGTTCCATTCTTTATTATTATGTTGGAATAACTTTCATACATGCTAAGTACCGCATACATGGTGAAATTCTTCTATTATTCCATTCTTTATTATTATGTTGGAATAACCTGTCTATGCGAAGTACCATATACACGGTGAAATTCTTCTGGTATTCCATTCTATATTATTCTGTTGGAATAACCTGTCTATGTGGATTTATCACATGCATGGTGAATGATCCTTCGTATTCATTCCTTATTAAATTGTGAAAATGATCTGTCTACGTGGATTACCGTATGGCGGGCGAAAATCGATTTGTAGATTCATATATTCTATTATTCTTAGTTGGTTAAAGTTTTGGCTTCTATACTCGATGAAATTAATGGAATATCCTTGATATTTGTGTTTCATCTAGTATCTTTTCATGGAAATATTCTTCTGAGCATTCTTGAATTTTACTCCACAAAGAAGTATCATGTTGACAGTTTGGACGTTATTGATTTCTGGATAAATTAATTTATAAATCTTTAAAATTTATCCTTGAACTTGTTTTATTGAATTATTATGTCATTGGCATCATCTTCATGCTTATATTGTGATTAAAGTCATCTTTGGCTTACGTTCATAGATGAACTTGGTATGATTATGAGCAGGGATTATTCGGTATAATCATGACCATAATGTAATGAATGATGTGGTATAAGTCCTCATTAGCCTGTGGTTCATTGATGGACAGTGTTTGGTATGATTATGACCAGGGATTATTCGGTATAATCATGACCATTGATGATTACATGAATATCCTTGGCCCATAGTGCAGGGATGATTCGATGATGTGGTTTATTTATTAAGCTGAGTCTCAGCGATAAAGTTGACGAAAAACTTTTTAAATCATAGAAGATAGTAGATTTTATGCTCTACTTGACTCTTCTAATGGATTGCTTATATCCGCAACAGTTGTTGATCTAGAACTTGTTGTCTATTGTATTCTATCATTTGTTATACTGTTGAAGGCTAAGGATAATTTATTCTGCATTATCTTAGTCATAATATTTCTTACTGGGCTAGTTGAGCTCACCCTTTTCTTTCATTGTTCTCTTCAGGAAATGAGAGTATAGTTGGGACGAGTCGGGGAATGGAGTGATGGTCCTTGATAAGTGGCTTTAGTAGTCCTTGCTATTCTGATAAATAGTGTGATAATAAATGTAATGAGGACTCCATTGAGTGTGGATATTGTCTAGATGACAATATTCTTATTAAAAATCTCAGTTATGTTTTCTCGCATTGTACACGACAGTTGTATAATTAAGTTTGTATTTGATTTATGTACCAAGTATTTGGCGACTCAAGATAGGTTATGTATACCTGTTTTGGGGGCATCACAGATGTTATTAGGAAACCCTAATTTAATTAGGAAACCCTAATTGTAATTTAGAAAATTTATTTTTCCAATTAAAACCCTAATTGGAAATTTTAGAAGTTAATGTTTTAAAACCTAAGGGTGAGGACCTTAGGGTTAAACACTAAGAATTTGATAAATGTCAAGTATGCCATTAAAAATACAATTCTAAAGACCAAAATGCCCTTTTTCATTTCTTTAATTGGTGACTTGTAGAATTTGCTAGCAACTTTATTTGGTAACCTACTATGTTGACTTAGTAGCTCAAAATCTCAGCAAATCAGTCAATGATGGCCAGCAATCTTAGCAACTTACACTAAATCATAATATATATAATTTATGAGAGAGAAAAAGTAACAAAAGTTAGTCATTTTTCACATAAGCTCTCAACAACTCATTCAATCTCAAACCCTCCAAATTTTCTAAGTATCTCAGTCCTAAAAATAGCCCTTTGTTCAATCAAGATCAGTTAGGAAGATCAAGATCAAGAATTTAAAGCTAGAAGGTATAAACCTATTTTGATTTTTGATCCTTCATGCTAAGAAAAAATTTTGTGTTTATGTGTTTAGAATCTTGCTAAGGGATGTTTTATGAAGATCTATGATGATCTATCATTAATCCATAGCATCAAAGTGCTTTAAAATAAAGTTTTTCAAAAACTGTTCTTGAGTCTAAAAATGCTCTAACAAGCAAATGTCAGTTGCCTTAGATCTTTATATGTTTATGTTTTGAGTTGTTTTAAGCTTTATGTTTGTAGCCTGACATGTTGTCTTTGATTTGGAAGTGGATTTACATCCATTAAATTGCTAGATTTGTAGTTATTAATGGTCAAAACCCGTTAACCGGACATGACCGAGTGAAATTCTGGGTAACCCATAAATAGATTTCAGTGTCTGACAACCTTTTGAACGACAAAGATCTGACAGATTTGATGTCGGTTGATGGTTTTTTTGTAATCAACTTGTAGCCTGTTATGTGTTCTTTAAATATATGGCTTTAGATCATGTAAACAATCAACAAATCGAATGTAGCAAGTGGTCAAAGTAGCCTACTTGACCATGATAGCCGTTTTCTGGATTTTACAGAAAACCGGATGAACAACCCTCTGATAGGGTTTAACCGAGTCATATCTTGTGGATCTGTTGTTGTTAAACTGATGTGTTGCTTTGTGAATGTTCTATGACATAAGGACTTCATATTTGAATCATAATACCACATAAAGAATGACTGGAACCTAGATTAAATGGGGCATGAAAGTGACTGGTCGACTACTTGGGTTTCTGGAAAAACCCAGGAATGCTCTGACAGCATATTTGCACGCCCAAATCTCCTTGTGTGTTTGTAGTTTGACCTAGATATTGATTGCTCGTTGTAGTGTTGTATAATGACTACAAGATTGATGCTCAAGTTTACCCAGAAACGAATTAAATAAAGAATTGCAAGCGGTCAAACGAGCAAGCTTGTTAACTGTCTGACAGTGTTCTTGAGGATCAAGATCACCTGAGACGACACAATGTGTCGCTAAAGGACTATAGCGACTTTATTTATTTTCTAATTTCTGATTTTTCGGAAATTATTTAAAAATAGAAATAAATTATAAAATTTTTCAAAAATTAAAATAATGAAAAATAATTTTTGATTAATAGTTTCATTAAAATTTATAATTATTTGAATATTAATGGTATTTAATTTATTTAATTAGTTTATTAAATAAATTAGAGAAAAATGATTTAATATTATGAAAAATCATTTTAAATAATAATAATGTATTTAAAAATATTTTAAGTTATAAAATATAACTTTTAATATTTTTAGAGAATTTTCATTAATAATTTAATATTAATGATATTAGATTTATTTAATTATTGTATTAAATATAAGATAAAATGATTTTATTGATTTAAAAATCATTTTAAATGAGAATAAAGTGTTAGAAAATATTTTGAATTATAAAATATAATTTACAATAGTTTTGGAGAATTCTCATTAATAAATTAATATTAATGATATTAGATTCATTTAATTATTATATTAAATAAATGAATTAGAAATGATTTTATTGATTTAAAAATCATTAAAAATGAGAAAAATGATTTAAAAATATTTTAAGTTATAATTAATGACTTTTAATATTTGGATGATAATTTTATTAATATTTAAATATTAATGGTGATGATAAAATGATTTTAATTATTTTAAAAATCATTTAAGTAGAATATTGATGATTTAAAAATATTTGAAGTTATTAATAATAACTTTAATATTTTTACAAGTATGTTATTAATATTTTTATATTATTAAATATTAATGATGGTAAGATTATTTGATGATTAAATCATTTAAAAATGATTCGATGTTTTAAAAATTATTATAAATTATAATAATTGTTCATAAATTATTAAAAGCTATCAAAAAATATTATTAATGATATTTGACTTATCTAAAATAATATTGAGCTTAGAAACGGAATTTAATCGACAATAACTGTGTTAATTGTCGGATAGGGTGACCAGAACACCGAAAATAGACTGAGTTCCAACCAAACAGAACTAGTTAAACTTTATAAGTGTTTATATTGCTTATAAACACACTATGTGACTATATGGTAATGTGTCTAGGAGAAGTTTGACTGTAGAATACAGTGATGCGTGTTTTGAATTATTGTGCTAATTGTGAGACCGATATTATTGGTTATAGGTCTTTCAAAAGTAGATAAGTTTATTGTGTAGCTGTAATCAGCGGAAGAGGCAAGTTTCCTAACTCAACCTTGAGTTATATTCATTCAATTATATAGTGGTTAATTATTTTTAATTATATCATGTCCAAGAATTTATTGTTGATTATTCGCAGTTAGTGCATGTTTAATAATTCAAATTGAATTACTGATTTGAAAAATATATATTCGTAGAATAACTGTTGTTGGATATTCATATCCGTAGAAGCTAGTATTTACGGTACAGATAATTCTTGTTTAATGTCGAATTATGTTGAGAAATGTCTTAGCCAATTATTCTGGCTAGACGAACATTTGTTAGAACTTGATAGGTTCGAGAAGAGAATTCAATTATTATTAACAGATCGATGTCAATTATTTCGGCTAGATCGAGAAGTAATTAGAAATTGAAATCATAGTATTTCATTGTTAAATCAAAAATCTTTATTCTGAGACTGAGAAGAACAACCTTTTATATAAAAAGAACATTTTATTGGTTGTATATCCGGCCTTTGCGTGCGATTAAGTATTATGCATAATATAGGGTACAAGGAGTTGGCCGCTTTAAATACTTGCAGAGGGGTATGATTTAATCTTTATGGTTATCTGATACACCTGAGTATATATCAAAGTACATCTTTGATAGATACTCGAGAAGAGAAGTTCAAGATCCAATGGATCACTCAACATAAATATGGAAAACATTTCACTTTGCTATTTCCTCTTGATTATTCATTTGAATATCGCAGAAAACCTTGAAAGCATTGTACTCTTTCATATTTCGATTATTGTTGCATAGAATGTGAGAAGACTTGTTATTTATTCCTATACATTTACTGTAGGTCTTAACTTGCGGGGCAAACTTGTTGATCACCCTTGCTATATATAAAACTTTTCAGCTAGGGACGAAGTGACAGAAGGTGTTGTGAAGAAGAATAAGGGGAAAGGCATCGTGATAAATTAGTTATGATTAACATATTTATTATGTTATTTGTATACCCTTTCTGTATATGTAAAGGGTATATCTGTAATGTTAAGGTTAGCAGACCTAGGACTATTGTATTAACAACATATGTTAATGTGGTATGTATTACTATTCATATCTGAATGGGTAGTTAAATGCTATTATATTGTGGATCATGAATGTGATGCCCCCAAAATAGGTATACATCACCCATCTTGAGTTGCCAAATAAATGGTACAAAATTCAAATAAAAACTTAATTATACAACTTTCGTGTAAAATACGACAAAACAAATGATGTGAGTTATAATACAAATATTGTCATCTAGACAATATCCACACTCAATGGAGTCCTCATTACATTTATTGTCACACTATTTAACAGAATAGTGAGGACTACTAATGCTATCATCTGGACCGTCACTCCGTTCCACGACTGGTCCTGGCTACGTTCTCATTTCCTAAAGAGAACAGTGAAAGAAAGGGTGAGCTCAACTAGCCCAGTAAGAAATATTATTACTATGATAATGCAGAATGAATTATCCTTAGCCTTCAACAGTAATACAATTGATAGAATATAATAGACAACAAGTTTTAGATCAACAACTACAGCGGAATAAGCAATCCATTAGAAGAGTCAAGTAGAGCATAAAATCTACTATATTCTATGATCTAAAAATATTTTCATCAACTTTATCGCTGGGACTCAGCTTAATAAATAAACCACATCATCCCTGCACCACGGTCAAGGATATTAATGTAATCATCAATGGTCATGATTATACCGAATAATCCCTGCTCATAATCATACCAACAACTGTCCACCAATGAACTACAGGCCAATGAGGATTTTACCACATCCTTCGTCACATTATGGTCATGATTATACTTAATAATCCCTGGTCAAAATCATATCAATTTCATCTATGCACGTAAGCCAAAGATGACTTTAATCGTAATAAAAGCATGAGGATGATGACAATGACATAATAATTCACTAAAACAAGTTCAAGGATAAATTTTAAAGATTTATAATTTAATTTATCCAGAAATCAATAACGTCCAAATTGTCAACATGATACTTCTTTGTGGAGTAAAATTCAAGAATTCTCAGAAGAATATTTCCATGACAAGATACTGGATGAAGTGCAAATATCAATGATATTCCACTAATTTCATGGAGTATAGAAGCCAAAACTTAATAAGGATTTTCATAGAATATATAAAACTGCAAATGGATTTTCACCCGCCATGCGGTAATCAACGTAGATAGATCATTTCCACAATTTAATAAAGAATGAATATGAAGGATCATTCACCATGCATGTGATAATCCACGTAGACATGTTATTCCAACAAAATAATAAAGAATGGAACCAGGTCATGCGTAATACGCACAGACAGGATATTCCAACAGAATAATAAAGAATGGAATAACAGAAGAATTCACCATGCATGCGATAGACCGCATTGCAGAGCGAGTTATTCCAATGTAATAATAAAGAATGGAACCAGTTCAAGCGTAATCCGCATAGATGTGCTATATTCAATAGAATAATAAAGAATGGAATAACAGAAGAATTTCGCCATGTATGCGGTACTTCGCATAGACAGGTTATTCCAAAATAATAATAAAGAATGGAATAATAGAAGCCCTCTTCATGAATACGAAAGAAATAATACCCCTTACCTTATAAAGAAACTGGATACTGGAGTAGAGAGGTAGAAGACTTCTCTTCTTCTTTCTCTCTATAATTTCTCTCTATAATAATTGCTCTATAGCTTTAGTGAATTGGTGAGAAATGAAGGAAGAATGAGCTTCTATGTGAGACCCCAGATTTTATCAATAAAGATTTAAATTTTGTCAAAATAATTTTTTAATATTATGGTGTGAATTTGAGATAATATTATAGTTGTGGGTAGTATTTATAAATTTTGCAAAGTATGCAAGTGGTTATATTATATTCGATTGGTCGGGGAATATTCGGTTTAGCAGGGAATATTCGTACAACGGCTCAATCATTGGTGGACCCCATAATGTAATTATTATCGGATTGAGAAAAGCGATAAAAATATTTTATTGAAATAACGGCGGAAGTTTTACCGTGGTTCTTGTTGAACTACTCGGTAGTAAAAGTAAAGTAATAAGTGTGGTTGCATAGAATACACTGGCGGTATTGATTATTGATGCTTATGTGAGAAGTCACCGGTTTGATTCCATTATTATTCGATTAATAATATGAATTATTATAGCGATAATGACGTTTTGTTTTATTCGTATTATTAACGTAATAAAAGCGAAACATCTTTTATATAAAATAGAATACTTTATTAAAGTTATTCTATAAATAGAATATATTATATTTTATTATGCATAGTGTTGCATAGTGTTTTGCATAGTGTTTTGCATAGTATTGCATAGTGTTTGCATAGTAAAATGTTTTATATAAATAGAATATATTATATTTTATTTAAAAGATTTTTCTTTAAATATGGACCGTCCGATTAAAGTAAATCAATCTGGACCGATTCATGGATTAGTTACTATGCATTCCATTTTCCTATAAATAGAAGCTCATTCCTTCATTATTTTCTTACGAATTCATTGAAACTCTAGAGAGAGAAATTATAGAGAGAAGCTATAGAGAGAAAATTATAGAAAGAAGAAGAGTATTCTGCTACTTCACTACTTCTATATTCAGTTCTTTTACGGTAAGGGGTGTTATTCTTTCTTCTTGAAGAGAACTTCTATTATTCCATTCACTATTATTATGTTGGAATAACCTGTAAAAGTGGCATACCCTATACATAACCTGTATACGCGGCATACCCTATACTTGGTGAAATCCTTATGTTATTCCATTGCTTATTATTCTGTTGGAATAACTTTTGATACGCTGGTTTTACCTATACTTGGTGACATTCTTCTATTATTACATTGGAACATCTTGTCTCGTGTGTTTTACACCCGGACTGGTTCCGCTCTTTATTATTCTGTTGGAACATCACATGCATGTGTTTTACAGGACTGGTTAAAATCTTTATCATTCATTGGAATATCCTATCTCGTGTGTTTTACAACGGATCTCAGTTCCATCTTTATTTTTTCATTGGAACATCCTGCTGATTGTGAATTTCAACGACACGGTTCCGTTATTATTCTTCCATTTGAATAACTCATCATGCACAAGTACCGCATGCATGGTGATTTCTTTTGTTATTCCATTCTTTATTATACCTAGTTGGTTAAAACTTTGACTTCTATACTCCATGAAATTAGTAGAATATCCTTGATATTTGCGTTTCATCCAAAGATATCTTTCATGGAAATATTCTTCCGATCATTCTTGAATTTTACTCTACTAAACAAAGATTATCACGTTGATAATTTGGACGTTAATAATTCATGGATTAAATAATTCTTGAACTTGTTTTATTGAATTATTATGTCATTGTCATCATCCTCATGTTATATTATGTTATCTTTGGCTTACGTGCATAGATGAACTTAGTATGATTATGACCGGGGATCATTCGAAGTATAATCATGACTTGATATAAATGATGTGACAAAAGTCCTCGATGTCTGTAATGCGATGATGGATAGTTTTGGTATGATTATGACCCGGGGTGATTCGGTATAGTCATGACCATTGATAATTTGATGAAAATCCTTGACCGTGGTACGGGGATGATTAGATGTGGTGGTTTATTTATTAAAAATTTGAGTCTCAAATGATAAAAATTGATGAAAACCTTTAAAACCTAAAAGATAGTAGACTTTATTCTCTACTTGACTCTTTTAATGGGTAGCATTATTCCTCTGCAGATTAAACCTGGTTGTCTATTGTATTTTATTAGTTTAACACTTTGTTGAAGGCTAATGATAATTTATTCGCATTATCTTAGTCATAATATTTCTTCTTGGGCTAGTTGAGCTCACCCTTTCTTTCATTGTTCTCTTGTGGAAATGAGAACATAGCCTGGGACAGTCTGGGAACGGAGTAATGGTCGAGAGGATAACATTAGTAGTCCTCACTATTCTGTGAAATAGTGTGATAATAGTTGTAATGAGGACTCCTTTTGAGTTTGTATAATATCTAGTAGATAATATTTGTATTCAAACTCACAGTTTATGTCGTATTGTACACGACAGTTATATTAGTAAGTTGTATTTGAATTTATGTACCATGTAAGTGGCGACCCAAGATGGGTGACGTATACCTAATTTTGGGGGCGTCAAAGTTAGTATCAGAGCTTATGGATATGATCCCTGGCTAAGATGTGAGAATAGTACTAGGAGGGGAGAGACGGGGAATTCCTTCGCTAGTATGACCTACCTAAAGCTATTTGGTATTTAATTGGTCGGTCAGAGTATAGGGATAATATGTGATATGTTAATTAACCCTTATTTTGTGGCAGTGTTTGAAAATGGCATCCGAGAATGTTGAGAATAGCAATGGAGCACAGGAGACTGTTGATTCTCCACATATCAATAATCAGGACAATGTGCAACAGGATGGCGATAATCCTCTTGTAAACAACAACACTGATCAATTGATGAATGACGGTACGTTTAAAAGGTTTTAGAATTCATGCAACATCAACATCGGTAAAGCGACTCTGTCCAAAACGTAGGTGGAAACACGAGAAAACTCTCGGCGGTCGCTAAACAATTCAAGGAGCTGGGACCCACGGAGTTTAAGGGAGAGCCAAAACCACTTCGGCGGAAGAATGGATAAAGCAGATTACCAAGATATTTGATGTCTTGGGATGCTCCGAGGAGCAAAAGGTTCCCTTCACGCCTTTATGTTGCGCTTGAGAGGAGGCGACATCTTGGTGGGAATTCCAGAAACGTACTCAACTTCTTTGTCAGATCAAGATATCTTGGGAGAAGTTCGAGGAGTCATTCAACGACAAATACTTTCCGAAAGTATTCGCCACATGAAGGAGGTGGAGTTTATCAAGTTGGAACAAAACAATATGACCGTGTCGCAATACGAGGCAAAATTTATGAGTTATCACGATTCACGGCCCCACTTGGTGGATAATGAAGAGAGAATGGCGCGAATGTTTTTAAGAGGTTTGAAGCGGAGATACGTCAACATCTTATTTCTCATAAACGTGTTTTTATTCAGATGTTGTAAATAGGGCTCGATTAGTGGAGCGCGATAACGAGTCAACGAACTAAAAAAGAGAAGCGGTGGCAAAATTATAATACCAGGGAAAGTAGTCATCGAAGCGGTGACAACAAGCGTGGAGGGAATCAACATGCCAGATATGGTAACCACTTCGGTGGTAATCAGGGCCAAAATAATAAGAATGGACATTTCAAGAAAAGGAGATTCAACAATGATGGAAAGACGTTAGCACCAGCACCTGTTGTTAAGGAAGGAGAAGGACCACCTATCATATGCTTCAAATGCGGAGGAGAGGGACACATCAGTCCGAACTGCGCCATGCCATCCAAAGCATGTTATAATTGTGGAAGAGAAGGCCACTTAGCTCGATTTTGTCGCCATCAAGACGAATTCAACTAGGATGGAGGCACCAAAGGCTGTCCCAGACAAACCAGAGCCGGTAGTTTAAGAGAGAGCATTTTTTTTTTCTCGTGACGAGGAACCTGAATAAAATTATCACGGGTAAGTTAATCATAAGCTCTTGCGAAGTCTATACCGTGTTAGATACCGGTTCTACCCATTCTTTTATCTCTCTTGCTTGCGTTCAACATTTAAATTTGACTCCGGAGAAGTTAGACTTTGACTTATTGGTTGAAACTTCGTTAGTAGGAGCCTTCGTTACCGCTACTATTTTTTTTAATCTTGTTGTTTCAAATAAACACTTTCACGTTACCTGTCGATCTTATCTCTTTGAAAATACTTGCCTTTGAGGTAATTTTTGAAAACGATTGATTAACTACTCATTATTCTTTTTGTAAGGTTGTTAGCTTTCATATTCCTAACCAACTCTGTTATACAAATTCAAAGTAACCAAACCCTAAAGTTAATCTTCGTTATATCAAGCCATAAGTAAAGAGCCCCGAACCTTTCGTTGTTGACTTCCTTGTGTGGAATTCACCGCCGCGGACTTTTCAGAGGCGACGCCATGATGAAGATGGCAAGTTTATAGGTATCATTGTGAGGTGCTATCTAGGTTAAGGGATAGAAGTCACGTCAGTATCAATGTGACGTACTATCCAAGTCTTGGATGAGAGTAATAGTTTTGAATGATATTTCTATCATTAATAAATTTCTTGGCGTATTCTTGAAGATTTCTAGCCTACCCTAGAGCGTGAAATCGAATTTTGTATTGACCCCAAAGACAAAAACCCATTTCTTAAACCTCAAATATTTCTTCAACTAAATGAACAGCTTTACGTGGTTTATGATGAAAGTCATAATAAAAGCATTGGAATAATGAAAATCATGGGTATATGAAGTATTAGTAAGTTTTATGATGAGTTATGTTGGTTGGTATGTGAAAACATGAAAGTTTCTTAGAAATCACAAAGAGTTGAAAATCGATTTTGGTGAAAAACGTAATATGAAATTCAATTGACCATATCTCCTATTATATTTTGAATTTTTGAGTATGGTCAAGTTCTAGAGTTAGATCTATGAGTTACCTAACTAATCCAAGTGGAATTACTGGAAAAGGTGTTGTAGATTTTTGTGTGGACTGATTTTAGCAAATGAGGCCAAAGCTGTAAATTTCGAAAATGCTACTGCCCAGAAACTTTAAGGGACTGTTTCGGCCACTTAAATTATGAGAAAAATTCTGGCCTTTTGGGACATAAAATTATATGGTATAAAGTACCTCCTGTCCAAAAATGAGCTCATTCTCGACTTAAAATGAGCAAGTTATGACTATTTCAATATTTAGGTTTTTCCGACGAAAAACGTTATAACCGGAGTTCTATAACTCCGATGACCATGAAATTTAAACTGGAAGCTCACGTTAACATGTGTAAGGTCCTGCCAAGATTTGGGAATTTTTGGAGTTAAACTTGAGGTAGCTAATTTCTTAAGGAATTAAGTGGAAATTGATTTTTAAAAATAATAAATGAATTTTAAAATTCGAGAAAAATATATTTTCATTATGGGACTATATTATGCTAAATCCCGTAAAAGAAATATTTTTGGGGATGATTTGGTATTTTCATGAAAATAGTTTAGTTATTTAACATATGAGTTAAATATGTTATGTGAAGTAACAAAGTTGAAAATAGGATTTTATGGCTAGAGAATCCTATATAGTAGTATATGCATATTTTTGATGAGGGATTTGATAATTGGTGATGATATTTTATGAGTATGACATTTTTGAATGATTAAATGCATTATATGGTAAAGCGTAAACAATTAAGATAAATTGTTTATAAATTTAAGAAGTGATTAAAATATTGTTATAATATTAATGATATTAGATTATGAGATTATTAAGTGATTGAAAACATGGGGATATTCTTGAATCTCGGATAAATTATATTATAAATGTTTAATATTTATCCTTTATCTCATTTGATTGATTCTTTATATCATTATCCTCATGCTTATATTATGTTGAAAGTCATCGTGGCTGTAGATGGACTTGGTATGATTATGACGAGGATTATTGGTATAATTAAATGAATACACAATTATCTTTCGTAGTAGTATGGATAATTTGTGGTCGTGATACTAATGAATACACAATTATCTTTGGCGTAGAAAGCATGGATAATTTGTGGTCGTGATACTAATGAATACACAATTATCTTTGGTAGTAGTGCATGGATAATTTGTGGTCGTGATACTAATGAATACACAATTATCTTCGGTAGTAGTGCATGGATAATTTGTTGTCGGATCTTAATGAATACACGATTATCTTTGGTAGTAGTGCATGGATAATTTGTGGTCGTGATACTAATGAATACACGATTATCTTCTTCAGTAGTGCATGGATAATTTGTGGTCGTGATACTAATGAATATCCTCGTTCGTGAGTGTTGTGGATGATTCGATGATATGGATTAATTATTGAGTGAGTCTCAAAGAATGAAATATTAATTCATGGATGTGGTAAAAGTCATCTTTCGTCAGTAGTGCATTGATGGACTTGGTATGATTATGACCGAGGATTATTCGGTATAATCATGACCAGTAATTGAAAACACGAATATCCTTAGCCAAGAGTGCATGGATAATTCGTAATTGTGATACTATTGTTTGAGTCTCAAAGATTATTGGTTTTACTGATTATATATATTTGGCCAGAAAGTAAAAGATGAATTGTTAATGAATATCTTTGGTAGGATTGCAAAAAATGAATTTAATGTTTTCAACGATAAAGGTATTCAAGGTATCCTCACCTCTTTATCATATCGTACGCACCCTAATTTCGAGGGCTTAAATTCCATAAGGAGGGAGATTGTGAGACCCCAGATTTTATCAATAAAGATTTAAATTTTGTCAAAATAATTTTTAATATTATGGTGTGAATTTGAGATAATATTATAGTTGTGGGTAGTATTTATAAATTTTGCAAAGTATGCAAGTGGTTATATTATATTCGATTAATTCTGGGGAATATTCGGTTTAGCAGGAATATTCGCATAACTACTCAATCATTGGTGGACCCCATTAATGTAATTATTGTTTGATCGAGAAAACGACAAAAATATTTTATTGAAATAACGGCGGAAGTTTTACCGTGGTTCTTGTTGAACTACTTTCAGTAATAAAAGTACAAGAATAAGTGTGGTTGCATAAGTAGTACTGCGGTATTGATTATTGATGCTTATGTGAGAAGTCACTCGGTTTGATTCCATTATTGTCGATTAATAATATGAATTATTATAGCGATAATGACGTTTTGTTTTATTCGTATTATTAACGTAATAAAACAGAAAAAATCTTTTATATAAAATAGAATACTTTATTAAAGTTATTCTATAAATAGAATATATTATATTTTATTATGCATAGTGTTGCATAGTGTTTTGCATAGTGTTTTGCATAGTATTGCATAGTGTTTGCATAGTAAAATGTTTTTATATAAATAGAATATATTATATTTTATTTAAAAGATTTTTCTTTAAATATGGACCGTCAGATTAAAGTAAATCAATATGGACCGTTCATGGATTAGTTACTATGCATTCCATTTTCCTATAAATAGAAGCTCATTCCTTCATTATTTTCTTATGAATTCATTGAAACTCTAGAGAGAGAAATTATAGAGAGAAGCTATAGAGAGAAAATTATAGAAAGAAGAAGAGTATTCTGCTACTTCACTACTTCTATATTCAGTTCTTTTACGGTAAGGGGTGTTATTCTTTCTTCTTGAAGAGAACTTCTGTTATTCCATTCACTATTATTCTGTTGGAATAACCTGTAAAAGTGGCATACCCTATACATAACCTGTATACGCGGCATACCCTATACTTGGTGAAATCCTTATGTTATTCCATTACTTATTATTCTGTTGGAATAACCTGTATACGCGGTTTACCCTATACTTGGTGACATTCTTCTATTATTCTGTTGGAACATCTTGTCCATGTGTTTTACAGGACTGGTTCGGTTCCTTTTTATTATTCATTGGAACATCTCGTCGTGTGTTTTACAGGACTGGTTAAAATCTTTATCATTCTCGTTGGAATATCCTATCGTGTATTTTACACCGGATCCGGGTTCCATCTTTATTATTACATTGGTTGAACATCCTCGCTTGTGAATTTCACGACTTCGGTTCCGTTATTATTCTTCATTGGAATAACTTTGTATATCAAGTCCGCATGCATGGTGATTTCTTTTGTTATTCCATTCTTTATTATACCCAAATTGGTTAAAACTTTGACTTCTATACTCCATGAAATTAGTAGAATATCCTTGATATTTGCGTTTCATCCAAAGATCTTTCATGGAAATATTCTTCCGATCATTCTTGAATTTTACTCTCACGTAAACAAAGATCACGTTGATAATTTGGACGTTAATAATTCATGGATTAAATAATTCTTGAACTTGTTTTATTGAATTATTATGTCATTGTCATCATCCTCATGTTATATTATGTTATCTTTCGCTTACGCAGCATAGATGAACTTAGTATGATTATGACCGTGGATCATTCTAGATAAGTATAATCACGACTTGATATAAATGATGTGACAAAAGTCCTCAAATGGCTCTGTAATGCAAATGATGGATAGTTTTTGGTATGATTATGACTGGGGGTGATTCGGTATAGTCATGACCATTGATAATTTGATGAAAATCCTTGACTGTGGTATGTGGATGATTAGATGTGGTGGTTTATTTATTGTCGAAGTCTGAATGATAAAATTGATGAAAACCTTTTAAAACCTAAAAGATAGTAGACTTTATTCTCTACTTGACTCTTTTTAATGGGTTGCTTATTCCGTCCGCAGATTAAACCGGTTGTCTATTGTATTTTATTAGTTTAACATCTTTGTTGAAGGCTAATGATAATTTATTCTCGCATTATCTTAGTCATAATATTTCATCGGGCTAGTTGAGCTCACCCTTTCTTTCACCGTTCTCTTCGTGAAATGAGAACATATTTGGGACGAGCCTGGGAACAGAGTAATGATCCAGAGGATAGCATTAGTAGTCCTCACTATTACGTGAAATAGTGTGATAATAGTTGTAATGAGGACTCCTTTTGAGTTTGTATAATATCTAGTAGATAATATTTGTATTCAAACTCACGTTTTATGTCGATTGCATATAACGGCTACGCTTATATTAGTAAGTTATATTTGAATTTATGTACCATGTAAGTGGCGACCCAAGATGGGTGACGTATACCTAATTTTGGGGGCGTCACATTCTATTTATAGGAAAATATAGTTTCGATAATTGCACGTTTTGGGGCTCGAAATATTACAGTATAATACCTTCCTCTTTTTCTTCATTTTTAATTTAGTCCTGCAAGTATTATCAAACTTGCACTAACTCCCCTAATAGTAAATAATGTGACTCAATAGTTCTAGACATGTGAAAATACGAATTACCGTATAATACCTCCATCTATACCTCCATTTTTAACTTAGTCATGCAAGTATTATCAATCTTGCACCAACTCCCCTAATAGTAAATGAATGTGAATCAATAGTACACAAATGTGAACAAAAAGTTATAATCATGTGAATCAATAGCAATTAATTGCTCATTTATCCGATTAATCACCCGATTGGTCAATATAACCTCCAGACAATAATTATTATTGAAATAAATGTCGATTTTCACTAACACTAATAATTCCAACACAATAGAACTATCAATTTCATCTTTAATCAACACGAACTTATTCATCATTAATATTATATATTCATAATATTTAATAACCAGGTCGTTCCCAGGAAAGAAGGGGCTTTCCGATAAGGATTTCTCCTTATTGTCGCACAATTAGGTGACCAAACCTCTCATTGACAGAACTTCTAGACATTGTCAATATTGCAAATAATAATATGAATAACTTTGTCGTCTCAATTATTTATTTAATAATATATCATATTATGCGAATGATACTGTGATAATAATTGAATCACTAATATGAGAGATATAATGCAGCAATTATTGTACCAATAATTGAGTATAACTGAGTGACTTCTTACGTAAGCATCAATAATCAATACCGTGTGCTACTATGTAACCACGCGTATTACTGTACTTTACTACCGAGTAGTTCAATAGTTTTAACACTAACACTTTCGCCGTTATTTTTATAAAAAGATAATTCTGTCGTTTTACTACAATACTTCCGTTGTGGGGTCCACTAATGATTGTGTCGTCGTACGAATATTGCCTGTTAAAACGAATATTCCCCGAAAAATCGAATATTATATAACCACTTGCTTACATTTCAAAATTTGTAAATATTACCTACAACTATAACATTACATCAAATCCACACCATAATATTCAAAAATATATTTTGAGAAAATTATTCTTTATTCATAAAAGTTGGGGTCTTACAACCTCCCCTTCTTATGAAATTTCGTTCTCGAAATTAGGGTACGTACCTGATATATCGAAGAGGTGAGGATATCTTGACTTCATCTCAGATTCTAACTCCCAGGTCATTTCTTCCACATCTGGTTTCTCCAAAAAACTTTGACTTGAGGTATAACCTTGGAGCGTAGAATATGATCCTTCTTATCAAAGATTTTAACAGGTAACTCTTCATATATTAAATCTTCCACTATCTCATCTGGTTCAAATTCAATAATGTGGTTCGGGTCTTTCACATATTTACGTAACATAGATATGTGAAAAACATTATGAAGACGAGACATACTTGGCGGTATGGCGAGTTTATAGGCCAAAGTTCCTACTCGGTCAAGGATTAAAAATGGGAAAATAAATCAAGGATTGAGCTTTCCTCTCTTTCCAAATCTCGTAACTCCTTTCCATGGAGCAACAAGTAACAACACATGATCTCCAATATTGAGTTCCATGTCCTTTCGATGAAGATTATCATAACTCTTTCGTCGATCTTCTGTGGTTTTTGTACGTTGTCGGATCGTTTGAATCTTTTCCGTAGTCATACATACCAAATTCGGTCCCAACAACGTTGCTTCACCCACCTCATCCCAGCATACTGGAGAATGACACTTTCTTCCATACAATGCCTCAAATGGAGCCATGTCAATACTTGCTTGATAACTAACTGTGATGCCCCCAAAATAGGTATACATCACCTATTCTGAGTCGCCAAATACATGGTACAAAATTTAAATACAACTTAATAATACAGTTGTTGTGTAAAATACGACAAAACATAAACTGAGAGTTTTAATAAGAATATTGTCATCTAGACAATATCCACACTCAAAGGAGTCCGCATTACATTTATTGTCACACTATTTAATAGAATAGTGAGGACTACTAATACTATCATCTGGACCGTCACTCCGTTCCCCGACTAGTCTCGGCTACGTTCTCATTTCCTGAAGAAAACAGTGAAAGAAAGGGTGAGCTCAACTAGCCCAGTAAGAAATATTATGACTAGGATAATGCAGAATAAATTATTGTTAGCCTTCAACAGTGTTAAACTGATACAATATAACAAACATCAAGTTTAACTGCAGCGGAATAAGCAATCCATTAAAAGAGTCAAGTAGAGAATAAAATCTATAATCTTTTATGATTTAAAAAGCTTTTTCATCACTTTTATCACTGGAACTCAGCTTAATAAATAATCTATATCATCCCTGCACTACAGGTATTCATTAGTATCACAACAACAAATTATCCATGCACTACGGGCCAAGGATATTTGTGTATTCATCAATGGTCATGATCATGCCAACAACTGTCCATCAATGCACTACGATCAAATGAGGACTTTTACCACATCATTTGTAACATTACGGTCATGATTATACCGATTAAACCCTGGTCATAATCATACCAAGTCCATCTATGCACTACAGGCCATAGATGACTTTCAACGTAATATAAACATGAGAACGATGACAATGATATAAGAATTCAATAAAACAAGTTCAAGAATTAATTTATACAGGAACTAATAACGTCCAAATTGTCAACATGATACTTCTTTATAGAGTAAAACTCAAGAATGCTCAGAAGAATATTTTCATGAAAAGATACTGGATGAAGCACAAATATCAAGGATATTCCACTAATTTCAAGGAGTATAGAAGTCAAAACTTTAACCAACTGAGTATAATAAAGAATGGAATAACAAAAGAAATCACCGTGCATGCGATAGATCGCATGCAGCAAAAGTTATTCCAATGTAATAATAAATAACGGAACTCGATCATGCGTAAATGCACCAACGTGATATTCCAATGTAATAATAAATAATGTAACCATGTCATGCGAAATTGCATCGGCGAGGATGTTCCAAATGTAATAATAAATAACGCACAAAACAGGATGTTCCAATGTAATAATAAAGAATGGAATAATGTAAGAATTTCACCATGTGTATGCAGTATTTCAGATAAACAAAGTTATTCCAACATAGTAATAAAGAATGGAATAACAGAAGAATTTCACCAAGTATAGGGTAGCCCGCGTATATAGGTTTTTCCAACAGAATAATAAGAATGGAATAACAGAAGTTCACTTCATGAATACAAAAGAAATAATACCCCATACCGTAAAAGAAGAATATTCCGACTGGTAGGGCAAGGATATTCTTGAAGAAAACTTGCACTACACTCAAAGCTTCTTAAAACTCTAAAGAAATATGCTCAAGATTATAGAAGAGAATTTCTCTGAATTTCTGGTGTGATTTCAATTCTAACTAAGCATCCTATTTATAGGAGAATAGAAGGATACTATTTAGAAAGAAAAAAAATTATCACGGACCAACAATAGGTTTTCGGACGAAACAAATTGAAGAATCACAGATGGCAAAACAATTTTTCCTCAGTCGTCCAATTTTCAAAATATTAATATAATATTCAATAAAATATAATATATTCTATTTTTTCATAAGAAGAAAACTTATAATATATATATATATATATATATATATATATATATATATAACATTTGCCTAATATGACAAAGGCTTAACAATTCTTCCACCAAAATTTTCTTAATATCTCCACCAAACTCCCACCCACACAATTAATCATATGATATATATATATATATATATATATATATATATATATATATATATATATATATATATAACTTACCTTCCATTCACGTAATGTACTCCCTCCCCCCTTTCTGACAATTCAACATAAGAATGATAAAAAAAATTGGATAACTTTCTACCGATTATTTTGAAAAAAATGGATAAATGGGAGGTCCATAAATACAACAAATACTTCATAAAAATCTCAACAATATTATTAACAACATTTATCATCATTATTATAATTCACAATATTAATCGACCAGGTCATTCCCAGGAAAGAGGGGGCTTTCTAATAAGGATTTCTCCCTATTGGCGCGCAATTAGGTGATTAAACCTCTCCTTGACAGAACTTCTAGACAAATAATATTGCAAATAATAATATGAATAACTTTGTCGTCTCAATTATTGATTTAATAATATATAAAATATCGATAATAATTAAATTAAATAACGTGAGATACTATGCAACAATTACTGAAGCAATAATTGAACAAAACCGAGTGACTTCTCACGTAAGCATCAATAATCAATATCGCGTGCTACTATGCAACCACGCATATTCCTGTACTTTTAATACCGGGTGTTTCAATAGTTAACGATAAAACTTCCGCCGTTATTTTCATAAAATATTTTTGTCGTTTTCTGAATCCGATAATAATTCCGTTGTGGGGTCCACCAATGAATGTGTCGTCGTATGAATATTCCCTGTTAAAATGAATATTCCCCGACCAATTGAATATTATATAACAACTTGCGTACTTTGCAAAATTTATAAATATTACCCACAACTATAACATTATATCAAATTCATTCCATAATATTCAAAAATGTTAATTATAGAAAATTCATCTTTATTCATAAAAGTTGGGGTCTTACAATCTCCCCTTCTTATGAAATTTTGCCCTCGAAATTAGGGTACGTACCTGGTATGTCGAAGAGGTAAGGATACCTTGATTTCATTTCAGATTCTAACTCCCAGGTCATTTCCTCAACATCGTGGTTCCTCCATAAAACTTTGACTTGAGGTATAACCTTGGAGTGTAGAATATGTTCCTTCTTATCCAAGATTTGAACAGGAACCTCTTCATACGTTAAATCTTCCGCAATTTCATCCGGTTCTAACTCAATAATTTGGTTCGGGTCTTCCACATATTTACGTAACATGGATATATGAAAAACGTTATGAACACGAGACATACTCAAGCAAAAGCAAGTCTATATAAAGCTACGGCCCTCCTACTCGATCGAGGATTAAAAATGGGCCAATGAATCGAGGATTGAGCTTTCCTCTCTTTCCAAATCTCATAACTCCTTTCCATGGAGCAACACGTAACAACACATGATCTCCAATATCAAATTCCACATCCTTTCGATGAAGATCGACATAACTCTTTTGTCGGTCTTGTGAGGTTTTTATACGTTGTCAGATTGTTTGAATCTTTTCCGTAGTCATACGTACCAACTCTGGTCCCAACAACATTGCTTCACCCACCTCATCCCAGCATATTAGAGAATGACAGTTTCTTCCATACAACGCCTCAAATGGAGACATGCCAATACTTGTTTGATAACTGTTGTTGTAAGAAAACTCCACCAATAGTAAGAACTTGTCCCAACTTCCCTTGAAGTCAAGGACACAAAGTCTTAATAAATCTTCAAGAGTTTGAATAGTCCTCTCTGATTGTCCGTCCTTCTGAGGATGATATGTATAACAAAATCGTAAATCCGTGCCCATAGCTTTTTATAAACAAACCCAAAATCGTGAAGTGAATCTTGGGTCTCGATCAAAAACTATGGATATTGGCACACCATGCAGTCTTACAAACTCGTTTATGTACATACGAGCAAGACGTTCAAGTTTATAAGTTTCTCGTATTTGTAAGAAATGAGCAAACTTGGTCAATCTATCAACAATGACCCAAATTGCATCTATGCCTTGAGAAACCTTGGGAAGACCAGTAATGAAATCCATGATAATGTGTTCCCACTTCTATTCTAGAATTTTAAGTGATTGCAATGGACCTTTTGGTACTTGATGCTCTGCCTTGACTCGTTGACAAGTTAAACACCTTGAGATAAACAGCGTTATCGCTCTCTTCATATTGCCCCACCAAAATTTATGTCGAAGATCATGATACATTTTGGTACTCCTAGGATTGATTGCAAATAGTGTGTTGTGCGCCTCCATCATGATTTTATACTTTAACTCAGGATAGTTAGGAACACAAAGTCTAGAGTTGACTTGAAGTATTCTTTCTTCATTAATTCTTGCTTCCGACATAGCACCTTCTTATACTTTCTTCCTCATATGCATCAGCTCCAGTTTTGTAGCTTGAGCAGCTTTAACTTTATCGATTATAATCGGTTCTACTCGTATATTCACCATCATCACATGGGTCCCTAGAGTCTTTATCTCTATCTCCATCATTTGTAAGTCATACAAAATGGGCCTTTGTGTTGACAATATCGCACTCGTACCCGCATATGATCTTCTACTCAATGCGTCAGCTACCACGTTTGCTTTTCCAAGATGGTATTGGATGGTATGATCATAATTTTTCAATAGTTGAAGCCAACGTTGTTGTCGCATGTTGAGTTCTTTTGAGTGAAGAAATATTTGAGGCTTTTATGATCCATAAAGATCTCCACTTTCTCCCCATACAAGTAATGCCTCCAAATTTTAAGTGCGAAGACAACAGCTGCCAACTCTAGATCATGAGTAGGATAATTCCTCTCATATTCTTTGAGTTATCGAGAGGAATAGGCTATGACTTTCCCATGTTGCATGAGAACACATCTTAACCATTTGCCTGAAACATCACTGTAGATGACAAATCCCTCCGAGACAGATGGTATTGTCAGAACAGGTGCTGAAATGAGTCTTCTCTTGAGTTCTTGAAAACTCTTCTCACATTCCTCGTTCCAACTGAATTTTTTATCTTTCTGAGTCAGCTCAGTTAAGGAAGTAGCGATTCGAGAAAACCCTTCTACGAATCTCCGATAATAACCAGCTAAGCTGAGAAAGCTACATACTTCGGTCACTGATTTAGGTTTGAATAGCTTAAATCTTTGCTGGGTCAACAGATATTCCATGACTTGATATCACGTGCCCAAGGAATGCTACTTCCTTAAGCCATAACTCACATTTCTTCAACTTGGCATAAAGTTTATATTCACTAAGCTTTTGAAGTATCAGCCTCAAGTGTTGCTCATGATCTTCATGGCTTTTGGAATAAATAAGGTTGTCATCAATAAAGATGACCACTAAGTGATCCAAATATTCTTTGAATACTCGGTTCATCATATACATGAAGGTAGC
Source organism: Panax quinquefolius (assembly GCA_020205615.1). Taxonomy (NCBI): domain Eukaryota; kingdom Viridiplantae; phylum Streptophyta; class Magnoliopsida; order Apiales; family Araliaceae; genus Panax; species Panax quinquefolius. The sequence goes on along the minus strand of CM035155.1, from coordinate 87,551,461 downwards.
AGGAGCATTAGTCAATCCAAAAGACATGACTAGGAATTCATAATGCCCGTACCGAGTTCTGAAAGCTGTCTTTGGAATGTCATTGGTTCTAATCTTCAATTCGTGATATCCGGAATGAAGATCAATCTTTGAAAAGAATTTGGCGCCTTGCAACTTGTAAAATAGGTCATCAATACATGGCAATGGGTACCTATTATTGATGGTGACATGATTCAACTCCCGATAATCAATACAAAGTCGCATACTTCCGTCTTTCTTATTCACGAATAGAACAGGAGCACCCCAAGGAGACGTACTAGGACGAATGAAACCGATGTCTAACAATTCTTGCAGTTGGGTCTTTAACTCCTGAAGTTCAATAGGAGCCATTTGATATGGGTCTTTGGAAATAGGTTTTGTACCGGGTTCAAGGTCGATATAAAATTCAATTTCACGCTCTAGGGGTAGGCCAGGAAGTTCTTCAGGGAATACATTAGGAAACTCATTAACAATAGAAATATCATTCAAAACTGACGTATTTTTGTTAGATCCGTGACATGAGCTAAGAAAGCTTGACATCCATTTTTCAATAAATGAATAGCTTTATAGCTTGAGATGATGGTGATTGATTTTAATGTTTTGGTTGCTTAAATTCGCATAATAGGTTGGTTAGGAATATGAAAGCTAACAACTTTACAAAAATAATCAATTTTTGCATGATGAGTAGTTAACCAATCAATCCCTAAAATTACGTCAAATGCAAGTATTTTCAATGAAACAAGATCGACAGATAATGTGAGGGTACCGATTTGAACATAACAAGACTTATAAACAGTGGATGTAATGAAGGTTTCTCCCAACGGAGTTTCAACAGATAAGTCAAAGTCCAATTTCTCCGGAGTCAAATTTAAACGTTGAGCGCAAGTAGGAAAAATAAAAAAAAAGGGTAGAACCAGTATCAAATAAGGTATATACTTCGCTAGAGTTTATGATAAGATTACCTGTGATGTCCTCGTTCAGGTTCCTTGCTTTTTGGGAGGTCACGACAAACGCTCTCCCTTAAACTACTGGCTTTGACTTTTCTGGGACATCCTTTGGTGCCTCCATCCTAGCTGAACTTGTCTTTGGTAAACGACAAAATCGGGCTAGGTGACCTTCTCTTACACAATTATAACATGCTTTGGACGACATCGCAGTTTGGACTAATGTGTCCCTCTCCTCCGCATTTGAAGCATATGATAGGTGATCATTCTCTTTCCTTAACAATGGGTGTTGGTGCTGATGTCTTTCCATCAATGTTGAATCTCCTCTTCTTGAAATATCCATTCTTATTGTTTTGGCCATGATTACCACCGAGGTGGTTACCATTTCTGGCATGTTGATTCCCTCCACGCTTATTGTCACTACTTCAATGACTGTTAACACTGGTATTATCATTTTTCCGGCTGCTCTCTTTTGGTTGGGTTGACCCATTATCACGCTCCAATAACTGAGCAATATTAGCAACATCTGAATACAAACACAGTTTATGAGAGATAAGATATTGACGTATCTCGGGTTTTAAACCCCTTAAAAACATCCGTGTCATTCTATCCTCATTATCAACCAAATGGGACGCAAACCGGGACAACTCGGCAAACTTGGCTTCGTACTGCGACACGGTCATGTTGTTTTGTTCCAGTTTAATGAACTCTAACTCTTTCATATGACGAATACTTTCGGGAAAGTACTTGTCATTGAACAGTTCTTGAAACTTCTCCCAAGACATCTTTAGTGCGGCAGGTTCAGTACGTTTTACAGATTCCCACCAGTAATCTGCCTCTGCATATAACATGAAGGTGGCAAAGTGAACCTTTTGCTCATCGGAGCATCCCAAGATATCAAATATCTTGTTGATCAGCTTTATCCACGTCTCCGCCTTAAGTGGTTTTGGCTCTCCAAAAAACTCTGGTGGTCCCAGCTCTTTGAGCTACTTAGCAGTGACCGTCCGAGAGTTGCCACTGTTTCCACCTGTATTTCGGATAGGAGTCTCTCTTCCCTGATGCTGCATGAATTGTAGAAAGCCTCTGAACATTCCATCGTTCATCATTTGGTCAGTGTAGTTGTTTGCATGAAGATTGTCGCCTTCCTAATGCACATTGTCCTGATTATTGATCTGCGGAGACTCAACGATCTTATGTGCTCCATTGCTAGTCTCAGCATTCTCGGATGCCATTTTCAAATACTACCACAAAACAAGGGTTAATTGACATGCAATATATTATCCCTATACTCTGGCCGACCAATTAAATGCCAAATAAACTTAGGTAGATCATACTAGCGAAGGAACTCCCTATCTCTCCCCACCTAGTTCTTGTCTCACATCTCAGCAAGGGATCATATCACTAAGCTTTGATACCAACTCTGAAGCCCCCAAAATAGGTATACATCACCTATTCTGAGTCGCCAAATACATGGTACAAAATTCAAATACACCTTAATAATACAGTTGTCGTGTAAAATACGACAAAAATGTAAACTGAAAGTTTTAATAAGAATATTGTCATCTAGACAATATCCACACTCAAAGAAGTCCTCATTACATTTATTGCCACACTATTTAACAGAATAGTGAGGACTACTAATACTATCATCTGGATCGTCACTCCATTCCCCGACTAGTCCCGGCTACGTTCTCATTTCACAAGAGAAAACGGTGAAAGAAAGGGTGAGCTCAACTAGCTCAAGAAGAAATATTATGACTAAGATAATGCAGAATAAATTATCGTTAGCCTTCAACAGTGTTAAACAGATATAGTATAACAAACATCAAGTTTAACTGCAGCGGAATAAGCAATCCATTAAAAGAGTCAAGTAGAGAATAAAATCTACTATCTTTTATGATTTAAAATGTTTTTTCATCACTTTTATCATTTGGGACTCAAATTTTAATAAATAATCCACATTATCCTCAGACACGACCAAGGGTATTCATTAGTATCACAACCACAAATTATCCATACACTCTACGGCCAATGATATTCGTGTATTCATCAATGGTCATGATCATGTTAACGGTTTGTCCATCAATGCACTACGGGCCAATGAGGACTTTTACCACATCATTTGTAACATTACGGTCATGATTATACCGATTAATCCCTGGTCATAATCATACCAAGTCCATCTATGCACTACAGGCCACAGATGACTTTCAACATAATATAAACATGAGGATGATGACAATGATATAAGAATTCAATAAAACAAGTTCAAGAATTAATTTATACAGGAACTAATAACGTCTAAATTGTCAACATGATACTTCTTTGTAGAGTAAAACTTAAGAATGCCCAGAAAAATATTTCCATGAAAAGATACTGGATGAAGCGCAAATATCAAGGATATTCCACTAATTTCATGGAGTATAGAAGTCAAAACTTTAACCAACTGAGTATAATAAAGAATGCAATAACAAAAGAAATCACCAGGCATGCGATAGATCGCATGCATGAGTTATTCCAATAGAATAATAAATAACGGAACACGTCGTGCGTAAACGCATCGATGGATATTCAATGTAATAATAAATAACAGTAACCATGTCATGAGAAATTGCATGCAATGCGGGATGTTCCAACAAAATAATAAATAACGGAACCAGGTCATGCGTAAACGCACAAACTGTTAGGTTTGTAATATTCATGAACGCAATCAAATTGCATAAATAAGCGGAAACGTGGAAAATCAGAGTTTTAAAATTTTTACAAACCATATACCCGGATCACCCTTTATGCACAATTATTAATTAAACGAAAAAGATGAATAATAAACATACCCTTGAAGATCCTAGCTTCCTCAGGTACAAGTTCACCTCCAATCCTTTTCGCGTTCAACTTGAATCCACCGGGTTTGGTTCCTTCCTTTGATCAACGTTAGCCACCCAAGTGTTTGGCCTCTAGAGGTGATCCACCAAGGAAGAAGAAGAATTCAAGAAGATGGGTGGTTGGCTAAACCCTAGTTTTTCTATCTCTATAGAAAAGGAGCGTACTCTCCAACAATTGGAATTATTACACCGTCTTAATATCTGATATAAGACTCCTCTTATAAAGCTATCAAGTAACCCTATTAAAATAAGGTATTATTTAATTAAAACCTTTTTTTAATTAAAGGGCTCCCTAATCTTATTAGGATAATTAATTAAACTCCTTTAACTAATTTTCCTTCCTAATCCAATTAGGAATAAATGAGAGTACTTATATTAAATTAATTCCTAAACTCTTTTAGAAATTAAAATAATAATAATAATATTAATAATATTAATAAGACTCCTCTTATTAATTTATATTTAATATTTCTAAAATATTAAATAATAAATATTAAGCTATTTAATTTATTCTATCACCATAGATTAAATTAAATATACATAACTATATATTATTACGATTATGCCATTAACTTCTTAAATAATTATTCTTCCTTTTATGGTGTGACCCTTTAGGTTCTCCATATTAAACCAGGTTGTGAATAAATCAATTAGAACAATTCTAATCTTATTTAAATAAATAAATTAAACAATTAATTTATTTAAATAAATAATATTTATTCTACAATAGGGATAAGCCTCCCCAGCGATCAACGACATTTTTCCGGATAATATAGATTTCAACATTAATCATAAAAGAACCTTTGAGTAAATAGTTACCGTACAATTCAATCCTTCCGCCATACAATGTCCCAATTAAATATAAGACATGGAATTTCTGTCAAGTCTTATTTTATTTAATTATATGTATTTCGACTCTTAAATGACAACTCCAAATAATGCAAATTAGAAACTCCTTTCTAATTTCATTACGCTTTTGCCAAGGACAACCGGGTTGTCATTTATCGAATCACATAGGACATTTCTCTTCTTTTAATAGAAGTGGTAGATTCTTTATTGATCATACATTATCTCCATGTACAACTTATTATACCCAAGCATACCCTTTGATATACCCTAAGGGTCTTAAGGAATAAGTCAAAGTATAACTCATCATACACAAGATACTATGATGATCTCAAGTCCAAGGATCACTTAGACTACTATCACTACAGAATTCCTATTGACAGAAAGAAAAACTCCATTAGGTATTCCTTAGCGAGCAACGTCAAATGAACTTATTCTCTAATAAGCACCTACATACTTGCTTTAGTGTCTCCACACAAATGATCATGAGATCAATCATCCTCATCCTATGAAAGCAAGCGAACGATGTACCAATCTATCCGGATTCACTAATCCCCAATTTAGTAATCCAATGATTGGGAACTATTTTAGTTTTAAGATTTCTAAGAATTTAGATCTCATTAGAATGATCATCATCATTATTCTAAAAGCATTGCTTAAAACTATGGGTTTATCACATATTATAAAACAGCATCATGTAGATAATTAAAAGCCTTTAATAAATTAATACTTTTTATTAATAAATGAATAAGATTGTTACAAAGTATATGCTTTATCATCAAACATGATTGGCTTGTGTGCATACTACTTTCATAAATAGGATGTTCCAACAGAATAATAAAGAATGGAATAACAGAAGAATTTCACCATGTATGCGGTAATTCACAAAAACAGGTTATTCCAACATAGTAATAAAGAATGGAATAACAGAAGAATTTCACCAAGTATAGGGTAGCCCGCGTATACATGTTATTCCAACAGAATAATAAGAATGGAATAACAGAAGTTCACTTCATGAATACAAAAGAAATAATACCTCATACCGTAAAAGAAGAGTATTCTGACCGGTAGGGCGAGGATATTCTTGAAGAAAACTTGAACTACACTCAAAGCTTCTTAAAACTCTAAAGAAATATTCTCAAGATTATAGAAGAGAATTTCTCTGAATTTCTGGTTTGATTTCAATTCTAACTAAGCATCCTATTTATAGGAGAATAGAAAGATACTATTTAGAAAAAAAATAGGTTTTCGGACGAAACCAATTGAAGAATCATAGATGGCGAAACAATTTTTCCTCAGTCGTCCAATTTTCAAAATATTAATATAATATTCAATAAAATATAATATATTATATTTTTTCATAAAAAAACAAAATTTATAATATATATATATATATATATATATATATAACTTACCTTCCATTCACGTAATGTACTCCCTCCCCCCTTTTTGACAATTCAACATAATTCATATGTGGGCCCCACCTTTATTATATAAAAAAAACTGGATAACTTTTTACCGATTATTTTGAAAAAAATGGATAAATGGGAGGTCCATAAAAACAACAAATACTTCATAAAAATCTCCTCATTATTTTTAACAACATTTATCATCATTATTATAATTCGCAATATTAATCGACCAGGTCGTTCCCAGGAAAGAAGGGGCTTTCCAATAAGGATTTCTCCCTATTGGCGCGCAATTAGGTGACCAAACCTCTCCTTGACAGAACTTATAGACATCGTTAATATTGCAAATAATAATATGAATAACTTTGTCGTCTCAATTATTGATTTAATAATATATAAAATATCGACAATAATTGAATCAAATAACCTGAGATACTATGCAACAATTACTGAAGCAATAATTGAACAAAACCGAGTGACTTCTCACGTAAGCATCAATAATCAATACCGTGTCCTACTATGCAACCATGCGTATTCCAATACTTTTAACACTGGGTGTTTCAACAGTTAACGATAAAACTTCCGCCGTTATTTTCATAAAATATTTTTGTCGTTTTCTCAATTCAACAATAATTCCGTTGTGGGTTCCACCAATAATTGTGCCGTTGTATGAATATTCTCTGTTAAAACAAATATTCCCCGACCAATCGAATATTATTTAACAACTTGTGTACTTTGCAAAATTTATAAATATTTCCCACAACTATAACATTATATCAAATTCATTCCATAATATTTAAAAATGATAATTATAGAAAATTCATCTTTATTCATAAAAGTTGGGGTCTTACACTATTGTTGTAGGAAAACTCCACCAATGGTAAGAACTTGTCCCAACTTCCCTTGACGTCAAGGACACAGAGTCTTAATAAATCTTCAAGAGTTTGAATAGTCATTTTCGACTGCCCATCCGTTTGAGGATGGTATGCCGAACTAAATCGTAAATTTGTGCCCATAGCTTTTTGCAAACTAACCTAAAATCTTAAAGTGAATCTTGGGTCTCGATCAGAAACTATGGATACTGACATTCCATGCAATCTTACAATCTCGTTTATGTACATACTGGCAAGATGTTCAAGTGTATAAGTTTCTCATTTCGGTAAGAAATGGCAGACTTGGTCAATCTATCAACAATGACCCAAATCGCATCTATGCCTTGAGAAACCTTGGGAAGACCAGTAACGAAATCCATGGTAATGTCCTCCCACTTCCATTCTAGAATTTCAAGTGTTTGCAATGGACCTTTTGGCACTTGATGCTCTGCCTTGACTCGTTGACAAGTTAGATACCTTGAGATAAACCCTGCTATCTCTCTCTTCATATTGCTCCACCAAAATGTTTGTCAAAGATCACAATACATTTTGGTACTACAGGATGGATTGCAAACGGTGTGTTGTGCGCCTCCATCATGATTTTATACTTCAAGTCAGAATCGTTAGGAACACAAAGTCCGGAGTTGAATCGAAGTATTCCTTCTTCATCGATTCTTGCTTCCGGAATAGCACCTTCTTGTACTTTCTTCCTCATACGTAACAGCTCCAGGTCTGCAGCTTGAGCAGTATTAACTTTATCGATTAAAGTCGGTTTCACTCGTATATTCGCCATCATCACATGGGTCCCTGGAGTCTTTAATTATATTTCCATCCTTTCCAAGTCATACACAATGGACCTTTGCGTTGACAATAATGCACTCATGCCCGCATATGATCTTCTACTCAATGCATCAGCTACTACGTTCGCTTTTTCAGGATGGTATTGGATAGTGTGATCATAATCTTTCAACAACACAAGCTTTCGTCGTTGCCGCATGTTGAGTTCCTTTTGAGTGAAGAAATATTTGAGGCTTTTATGATCTTTATAGATCTCCACCTTTTCTCCATACAAGTAATGACTCCAAATTTTAAGCGCAAAAACGACTGCTGCCAACTCTAGATCATGAATAGGACAATTCCTCTCATATTCTTTGAGTTGTCGTGAGGCATAAGCTATGACTTTCCCATGTTGCATGAGAACACATTTTACCCTTTTCCTGAAGCATCATCAGAGATGACAAATCCCTCACGAGCAGGATGGTATTGCCGAGCAGTCTTGAAATGAGTCTCCTCTTGAGTTCTTGAAAACTCTTTTCACATTCCTCGCTCCAACCGAATTTTGTATCTTTTTGAGTCAGCTGAGTTAATGGAGTAGCGATTCGAGAAAACCCTTCTATGAATCTCCGATAATAACCAGCTAAGCCGAGAAAGCTACATACTTCGGTCACTTACTTAGGTTGCTCCCAGCTTTGAATTACTTCAATCTTTTCCGGGTCAACAGATATTCCATGATTTGATATTACGTGCCCAAGGAATGCAACTTCCTCAAGCCAGAACTCGCATTTCTTCAACTTGGCATATAGCTTGTTCTCACGAAGCTTTTGGAGTATAAGCCTCAAGTGTTGCTCATGGTCTTCACGGGTTTTGGAGTATATGAGGATGTCATCAATAAAGACGACCACAAAGTGATCCAAATATTCCTTGAATACTCGGTTCATCATGTCCATGAAGGCAGCAAGGAGCATTAGTCAATCCAAAAGACATGACTAGGAATTTATAATGCCCGTACCGAGTTCTGAAAGTAGTCTTTGGAATGTCATCAGTTTTAATCATTAACTGATGATATCCGGAACGAAGATCAATCTTTGAAAAGAATTTGGCTCCTTGCAACTCGTCAAACAGGTCATCAATGCGAGGAAACGGGTACCTATTTTTGATGGTGACATGATTCAACTCCCGGTAATCAATACAAAGTCGCATACTTCCATCTTTCTTCTTCACGAATAGAACAGGAGCACCCCAAGGAGAGCGTGATTACAGACTTAATGAAACCGGATGTCTAACAATTCTCGTAGTTGGGTTTTAGCTCCCTCAAGTTCAATAGAGCCATTCGATATGGGGCTTTGGAAATGGGTTTTGTACCAGATTCAAGGTCGATACAAAATTTAATTTCACGCTCTGGGGGTAGGCCAGGAAGTTCTTCAGGGAATACGTCAGGAAATTTATTAACAATTGAAATATCATTTAAATCTGACGTATTTTTATTTAAATCCATGACATGGGCTAAGAAATCTTGACATCCGTTTTTCATGAAACGAATAGCTTTATGACTTGATATGATGGTGATTAACTTTAGTGGTTTGGTTGCTTAAAATCGTATAATAGGTTGGTTAGGAATATGAAAGCTAACAACCTTATGAAAATAATCAATTTTAGCATGATGAATAGTTAACCAATCAATCCCTAAAATCACATCAAATGCAAGTATTTTCAAAGAAATAAGATCGACAGGTAACGTGCAGTTACCGATTTGAATCAAACAAGACTTATAAACGGTGGATGTGATGAAGGTTTCTCTTAACGGAGTTTCAACATATAAATCAAAGTCTAATTTCTCCAGAGTTAAATTTAAACGTTGAGCGCAAGTAGGAGAAATAAAAGAATGGGTAGAACCGGTATCAAATAAAGTATAAACTTCGCTAGAGTTTATGATTAGCTTACCCGTGATGACCTCGTTCGGATTCCTCATTTTTTGGGAGGTTACGACAAACGCTCTCCCTTGAACTACCGGTTTTGTCTTGTCTGGGACACCCTTTGATGCCTCCATCCCAGCTAGACTTGACTTTGGTGCATGACAAAATCGGGCCAGGTGACCTCCCCTCCGTATTTGTAACATACGATCGGCGGTCGTTCTCCTTCATTAACAACAAATGCTGGTGCTGACGTCTTTCCATCATTGTTGAATCTCCTCTTCTTGAAATGTCCACTCTTATTGTCATGGCCATGATTACCACCAAAGTGATTATCATTTTTGGCATGTTGATTCCCTCCACGTTTGTTGTCACTGCTTCGATGACTGCTACCACTGGTATTATCGACTTGTCAGTTGCTTTCTCTTGGTTGGGTTGACTCATTATCGCGCTCCAATAACTGAGCCCTATTCAAAAAATCTGAATAAAAACACAGTTTGTGAGAAATTAGGTATTGACCTATCTCGGGTTTAAAATCTCTAAGAAACATCCGCGTTATTCTCTCCTCATTTTCAACCAAGTGGGATGCAAACCGGGACAACTCAGCAAACTTATCTTCGTACTGCGCCGTCATATTATTTTGCTCAAGCTTGATGAAATCTACCTCCTTCATGTGATGAATACTTTCAGGAAAGTACTTGTCCTTGAACAGCTCTTGGAACTTCTCCCAATACATTTTGAGTGCAAAGCGAGTTGAGTACGCTTCTGATTCCCACCGATCCCACCAAGAATCGCCCGCCGCAATATGAAGGTGGCAAAGGGAACCTTTCGCTCCTCGGAGCATCCCTAGAAATCAAATATCTTGTTGATCTGCTTTATCCACGTCTCCGCCTTAAGTGGTTTTGGCCCTCCAAAAAACTCCGGTGGTCCCAGCTCCTTGAACTGCTTAGCGGTGACCGTCCGAGAGTTGTCAGCGTTTCCACATGCATTTTGGACAAGAGCCGCCCTCGCCTGATGTTGCATTAATTGCATAAAGCCTCTGAACATCCCATTGTTCATCATTTGATCGTTGTTGTTTACCTGAGGATTATTGTCCTCCTGTTGCACATTATCCTGGGTATTAATCCGTGGTGACTGCACAGTCTCATGTGCTTCATTGATTATCTCAACATTTTTGGATGCCATTTTCAAATACTTCCATAAAACAAGGGTTAATTAACATATCACATATTATCCCTATACTCAGACCGACCAATTAAATACCAAATAAACTTAGGTAGGTCATACTAGCGACGGAATTCCCTGTCTCTCCCCTCCTAGTTCTTGTCTCACATCTTAGCTAGGGATCATATCCCTAAGCTTTGACACCAACTGTGATGCCCCCAAAATAGGTATACATCACCCATCTTGGGTCGCCAGATAAATGGTAGAAAATTCAAATAAAAACTTAATTATACAACTGTCGTGTAAAATACGACAAAACAAATGTTGTGAGTTTTAATACAAATATTGTCATCTAGACAATATCCACACTCAATGGAGTCCTAATTACATTTATTATCATACTATTTAACAGAATAGTGAGGACTACTAATGATATCATCTGGACCGTCACTCTGTTCCCCGACTAGTCCCGGTTAAGTTCTCATTTCTTGAAGAGAACAGTGAAACAAAGGGTGAGCTCAACTAGCCCAGTAAGAAATATTATGACTAAGATAATGCAGAATAAATTATCCTTAGCCTTCAACAGCAATACAATTGATAGAATATAATAGACAAAAAGTTTTAGATCAACAACTGCAGCGGAATAAGCAATCCATTAGAAGAGTCAAGTAGAACTTAAAATCTACTATCTTCTATGATTTAAAAAGATTTTCATCAACTTTATCGCTGAGACTCAGCTTAATAAATAAACCACGTCATCCCTGCACCACGGTCAAGGATATTCATGTAATCATCAATGGTCATGATTATACCGAATAATCCTTGGTCATAATCATACCAACAACTGTCCACCAATGAACTACATGCCAATGAGAAATTTTACCACATCCTTCATCACATTACGGTCATGATTATACCGAAAAATTCGTGGTCAAAATCATACCAAGTCCATCTTTACACGTAAGCCAAAGATGACTTTAATCATAATAAAAGCATGAGGATGATGACAATGACATAATAATTCAATAAAACAAGTTCAAGGATAAATTTTAAAGATTTATAATTTAATTTATCAATAAATTAATAACGTCCAAATTATCAACATGATACTTCTTTGTGGAGTAAAATTCAAGAATGATCAGAAGAATATTTCCATGAAAAGATACTGGATGAAGCGCAAATATCAAGGATATTCCACTAATTTCATGGAGTATAGAAGCCAAAACTTTAACCAAATGAGTATCATAGAATATATGAAACTGCAAATAGATTTTCACTCGCCATGCGGTAATCCACGTAGACATATCATTTCCACAATTTAATAAGGAATGAATATGAAGGATCATTCACCATGCATGTGATAATCCACATGATAAAAGTTATTCCAATGTAATAATAAAGAATGGAACCAGGTCATGCATAATCCACACAGACAGGATATTCCAATAAAATAATAAAGAATGGAATAACATAAGAATTCACCATGCATTCGATAGACCACACAGACAGGTTATTCCAACAGAATAATAAAGAATGGAACAAGGTCTAGCGTAATCCGCATAGACAGGATATTCCAACAGAATAATAAAGAATAGAATAATAGAAGAATTTCACCATGTATGCGATACTTCGCATAGACAGGTTATTCCAACATAATAATAAAAATGGAATAACAGAAGCTCTCTTCATGAATACGAAAGAAATAATATCGCTTACCTTAGAAAGAAACTGGATACTGGAGTAGAGAGGTAGCAGACTTCTCTTCTTCTTTTCTCTCTATAATTTCTCTCTATAATAATTGCTCTATAGCTTTAGTGAATTGGTGAGAAATGAAGGAAGAATGAGCTTCTATTTATAGGAAAATATAGTTTCGATAATTACACGTTTTGGGGCTCGAAATATTAGTGTATAATACCTTCCTCTTTTTCTTCATTTTTAATTTAGTCCTGCAAGTATTATCAAACTTGCACCAACTCCCCTAATAGTAAATAATGTGAATCAATAGTAAATCATGTGAATCAATAGTTCTAGACATATAAAAATATGAATTATAGTATAGTATCTCCATTTATACCTTCATTTTTAACCTAGTCATGCAAGTATTATCAATCTTGTACTAACTCCCCTAATAGTAAATGAATGTGACTCAATAGTACACACATGTGAACAAATAGTTATAATCATGTGAATTAATATCAATTAATTGCTCATTTATCCGATTAATTACCCAATTGGTCAATATAACCTCCAGACATCAATTATTATCGAAATAAATGTCAATTTTCACTAACACTAATAATTCCAACACAATGGAACTATCAATTTTATCTTTAATCAATACGAACTTATTCATCATTAATATTATAACTCACAATATTTAACAACCAGGTCGTTCCTAAGAAAGAGGGGGCTTTCCGATAAGGATTTCTCCTTATTGGCATGCAATTAGATGACCAAACCTCTCGCTTGATAGAACTTCTAGACGTTGTAAATATTGCAATTTAATAATATGAATAACTTTGTCTTCTCAATTATTGATTTAATAATATATCATATTATGCAGATGATACTGTGACAATAATTGAATCAATAATATGAGAGATATGATGCAGCAATTATTGTAGCAATAATTGAGTATAATTGAGTGACTTCTCACGTAAGCATCAATAATCAATATCGTGTGCTACTATGCAACCCACGCGTATTACTGTACTTTTACTACCGGGTAGTTCAACAGTTTTAACGGTAACACTTTTGCCGTTATTTTTATAAAAAGATAATTCTGTCGTTTTACGATAATACTTCCGTTGTGGGGTCCACCAATGATTGTGTTGTCGTACGAATATTCCTTGTTAAAACTAATATTCCCCGACCAATCGAATATTATATAACCACTTACTTACTTTGTGAAATTTGTAAATATTACCCACAAGTATAACATTATATCAAATCCACACCATAATATTCAAAAATATATTTCGAGAAAATTATTCCTTATTCATAAAAGTTAAATCTTACAGTGAACGCCAAGCTCGGGGGTTAGGTAACCCGGATTTGGGGGTGTCACATTGGCACTCAACGATTTACCAGATTCTCAATGCTTTCGAAAATCTGTCTAAAAATGAAAATCGTGGAGTCTGGTTTGGTGTTCAACAGAAGCCTACACACCCACATGACCAAACTCCTACGGAGCAGGAGTTACTGACGAATACTGATGAGTTGGTCAAGTAGATGTCCATCATCACTAAAGAGGCAAAGATGTTAACCGAAGGAGGCAATGCAGTTTAAGACAGACTTCAAGCCACCGTGACTGATATATCCCTCAAAATCAAAGAGAGAGATCAAATCTACCTGAAGGCCATGATTGATCAAAAAGAAGAAGCTCTACAAACACAAAAGGCTAATGAAGAACAAATCATATCCCTCTCTAACAAGATTGACAATTTGAATCAGTCTCTTTCCTTATAGCTTGAGCTAAGCCAACAAGAACTTAAGATTGAGGTTAGTAACCCATCTTACTTGATGGAACAACTTATGTCCAAAATGGAATAGCTCTCACAAGTGATTAATGACAAAAAGGGGGAGAAAAGAGGCATAGAAAAAAGGAACTCAAGGAAAAGAATGGCGATCAGAAGAAAAGAAGATAAGAAAGCCAAGAGGAAGGCAAAGAAGAATATAGCAGCAGCAGTAGCAGAATCATCATCTGAGGGGGAGTCAAAGGATGATAATCTCATGAATACAAAGTTTGAGGGGGAGCTATACAAAGAGGAAGACCATGAATCTGAGAAGGAGATAAAATAAGAAATGGAGTCATCATCTAAGGGCAAGCAGAAGCAAAAAGATCAAACAGATAAATAATTGGTCAACAAACATCCTGGAAAATACACATGGAGCCAAAGAGGTACATCTCTAATTAGTTAAGTATGTTTTGGATCAAGGATGTAAAATGTTATAGCTTATATAATTCCACATCATTATCAATGACATTCATGATTATCTGTCTTAGAAATATAGCTACTCACTGTATATAAGATTCATTTATAACATGTATATGTACTAATTGTTTTTGTCATAATCAAATAGGGGGAGATTGTCAAGAATAAGCATGTGAATGATATTCCTATTTATATATGATTTGATTATGATATATATATATATATGAATGAATATGCAAGTATGCTTGCACTAAGAAAAGCTGTAAAGTGCTTTGATAGATAATAGGAGCATATGTACAAGGACTTAGAATGAATTGATCAAATATGTTAGGTTGATCCTAATAAGAAAAACAGCTTTGTAAAGTCCTTAAAAAGAAATGATGTACAAGGACTATAAATATAGAAAGATCAAGCTTTTTAGGTTGATCTTATAATGTAATAGATAGAAGCATTCGATCGTCAAACACCGCACTGTGAAATCGTAGAATCCGCCAGAGAATCAAGGAAAACTCGAGAGCTATCAAGGCAGAATCGTAGTGTACAAGATAGTAGATCTCGGAGTTCGTAGACTACCAGGAGAGACGGGGAAGGATCGTAGTGTGTCGAGGAGAACTTCCTCGTAGCCGTAGTCTACTGAGGAAGTCATGTTCAGAATTGTAGAGATAGTCTATCTAAGAGCTAACTGAGCATCAACCAAAGCCAAGTCAAGAATCGCAGACTACACTCGGAGTCGTAGAGTCTACTGATCACTTCAAATGCAGAGATCATAGTCGAGCAAGATCAGATGAAGACAACGAGCATAAAGACAGAAATCGTAGAGTATCAAGATCTGATCTCGGAGTCGTAATGTCTATATAACCCAAGGCAGAATCGTAGAGTGCAAAACTAAGGCTTCAACATATGTGCTCACAACGCCAAGGAAGAATCATAGAGAAAACATGATTATTAACAAATGAGCACTCCCAGAATATCCAAAGTAATGAAGCCTCTGGTCAGAGCTACAAAGATATATTCCACCTAAGGGAAACCAGAGAGCACTCAACAAATGGCTTGCAAGCTAACAGAAGATTTAAGCACCAACCCAATCAGCATCTAGATTGAGTTGTAAAGTCATTCAAGATGAAGCCTTCTACAAGTAGATCAAAAGAAGGCTTCAGTAAAAGTGATTGACTAAGGAAAAGTTAGCAAGTGCAGTAGCTGTCAAATGAACATAAGGAAATGATCTTGGGGTCAACCAGGATCGTAGTGTTTGCCAAGAAAAGAAGGAACTGATATAGTTTACACAGAGATACTGGATAGCTTCGTATGAATAAGCCAAAAGTGATTAAACATGGGTCAGTCCATTGATGATAAGTGAACGGGAGATCACAAAGAGAAAGCGAGCTAGGCATGCCACAAATCTGAGGTGTCTTGCTATTCAGAAGAGACCAGAACAAGTTGTCAAGCTATCAGTTCCTAAGAACAGTTGAAGACAAACAAAAGTATTGAAGCACTACACAAGAGAAGGAAGAGGTGTTCTACATTGAGGATCCAATAAACACTATTCAAGATTGTAGTGTTGTCTTAACTAGTTAATGAGAAACATTCAACAAGACACTACGATCAGGTCCAAGAATATGCATCAGAATCGTAGAGTTCGGTCATCTGAAGATTGAAGCATTGACAATAGTTTAATCTGAATAGTGATATTCGAATAGACTTATTGAGAGCATCGATGCAAAAGGATAGATCCTGATGTTCTAATCAAGAAGTCAGAAAGGAGAAATAAAGAAGACTACCTGCCTGAGGCATCAAAGTGACATCTCTAACGGGGTAGGTGAAACAGTAGACAGCAATGTCAGAAAGAAGAAAAAGGGGATGTTATGTCACATCAGAAGTCTACATCAAATAACTTGTGACGTGTAGATTATGTTATTTGTGATGAAAAACAGTAGACTTCAGATGTGTAGATTACTTGTCACATCTGAAGTCTACATCGAAGGATAAATTATGTTATTTGTGAAACAGTAGACTACAATGTTAGAAAGATGAAAAAGTGTCGAATTCTTATATGAACGCGTAGATTATGTTATTTATGACGTGTAGGCTTTTGAAAGTACCAAATCGGGCTTATAACGAAGAAGTTACGGCCCCAGGAATTTTGCAAAATTTTCAAAAATTGTTGAAATCTAAAACTGAGGTCTGGAGCCGCGATGCCAGACATAGTGTAAAATTGTCGTGTCGTAGCACCAGCACAGGGTATTTGCTACTTCTAAATGGCGTTCTTGGCGCGCCATCATTGTCTCTTAGCCATGGCCAAGACCGGAGTCACCATCGCTAATCAGCCGCATGATATAGTTTAGTATCAGTATAGGTCGACTTTGCAACGCTGAAGTTCAAGGTTCTTGATAGTGATTTAGGTTTTGAACTTCAATTGTTCGGGGACCTAAAGGGGTAATGTTTATAAACTTCATAAGTGTATTAAAGCTATTCGTATGCTACCTATACTAATGTATATGGTGTTAAAAACTTAGGAATTGAATGCATGTTAACAAGTTAAGAACGATGAACAAAGTTGGTACTTTATCAACGATGTTCGAGTCTAGTTAATAACGTCAGTTGAGTAATAAACCAGGACGAAGGGTAATAAGTCATGTTGACTTTAATAAAGTTATTAAGTTAACTAAGACATAGAAGAGAAAGAAGTTGGTAAAATAATGTGAACATTTATTTGTTAGCTAATTACGATTGTCTTTATGTGAATATATCATATAGATTACGTAAAAGTACGTGGTCGGTCGATTAAGTTATTTGAAGACGCTAAAAGGTAAGTTTTCTTAACGCTTGTCTAACTTTCAAGTTAGCTAAGTTTTATGTGATTCGTTGAACTGAATTGCAAGACTTGTTTTAAAGAAAGGGTCGATGCCAGATTTTAACTCGGGTAGACTATTCGTAATACATACATTGATTATTATTCATATCATTCTATATAGAAATATTAACGCTATCCTATGCCAAGTAATTGGTACAGACGTGAAGGTAAGGTTTGTCTATGAACAAACAGAAGTATTTTTCATCGATTATTCGATTGGCACGCGAGTTTGCCAAAAATATTAAACGCAAATACGTTTAATGAATGAGTGTTGATCAACATAGAGTACTATAGGCTGATCACCTAGCAGTGCTTGTAAGTTATGCGGATGAACGGCCTTAGTGCTATGGACTCCTTTTCAAGTATGAAAACTAAAAGTTACTATTCATGGTCTATCGACCGGTTCAGAATTCCTAATCTATTCTATACTTTAGGAATTGATGTTATGAACTGTTAAAGTATTATTGTTTCATAATACTTCATAACTATTGATCAATTATGTCAAACTTGTTATATAATTCACGAATGTGGTATTACTGTTATCCTTGATTAAACTTGTTGAGTTGTCATGCTAACTTCTTGCGTGAATTATATAACTGCAGTTACGGATGAACGTACTGTAAATGCCAAGAGAGATAAGGGCAAAGCTAAGATGGATGCTTAGGCATTGTGTAATAGTTTAGTAAGTTTGTATGTATTATACATTATGAACAATGAACGATGTAACCGGTTTATGAACCTGGGAAGGATTATACTTTAATTGTAATAAGAAAATAGTAATTACATTCATTTTGTTGGATTTCAATGGAATGATTGTATGGATTTTATTATAGTGGAGCACCATATATCGGGTTGGAAGATACCCGAATTTGGGGGCGTCACAGGTTGGTATCAAAGCCTTAGGTTATAAAACTTAAGGGGGAATGAACCTTATGCTAATAACCTCGTAAGGAAGGTAAAGTCCAAAGTATGAAATTCAAGTCCATTGAATTAATAAGGTATTGAGATAACTCAGTATCGAAAGGATTAAAAGATGGAAATTAATCTTAAAGATATTAAATGTGATTTGTACTTATACTATTGTATATTATGTACTAATTAACGTGTTATGTGTTTGTAGATGTCAACCGATAGCTTGATGTTTAGAAACGTGGAAATGATAAGTGAGGACTCAGTTAACCAAGTTGAGATAGTACCAATGCCAGTGGCGGAGGTTCCGATAGTTGTACTAGATGACTCAAACATTGAGGAGTACATCTCTGAGGAGGAATACTCTGAGGAGACCGTGGAGTTAGCATCATACCTTAACAAGATTCTAGACGTGGAGGAGCAGATAGAGGCGACATCGGTTAATACAGTGGTGCTTACTCAAGAGCCGACACCTCCAGATGCAATGAGAGCATTGTATCTAGCTGTGTTGGATAGGAATGTGTAACTGCGCACAGTAGTAGAGACACAAAATGAGGAGATAACTGGCTTATATGAGGCGAAAGAATCTGTAGAGGCAGACTTTGAGTCAGAGCATGACGAGAAAGTGCTTATAACTGATAAGGCTCATGACTATAAGGATGAGGTCCTTGAGCTACAAAAGAAACTAGTTGAGAAAGACCAGCAGATAGCTAGGATGTCATACATCTACGAATGCGCTCATGAGGATTTCAAGCTGAAAATTGCTTGTTATTCTATTGAGTCAAGAGAGACTCGGCATACCATAAGTTAAGATATAGTGTCGATTCTATCAAATCAGAAATATGAGAATGTCGTTCGACAGTGTTAATAGATCATTAGATCTTTTTGTATGTAGTAGTGACGTAAAACCCTCTTTTGTATAATTTAAGGGTAGTCTTTTTGTAAATCCCAATTTTTGTGTAGAAGGCAATCGCGGGATAGTATGCAATAGCTTTTGACTAAGGGAACATGATGTAAATAGTTTTGACTATGAAAGCATATTTATATAATGAAGTTTTTATTAATTGTGCTTGTTGTGGTATGAATGGGTGTTGTTGATTGAGAATGATAACCGAGTAGTTAAATAGATAATAACGAAGCTTTATTTATTTAATCAGAATTATGCCGCCGAGAAGGAGGCAACGTAACCAAGAGGTCGAGTCTCATAATGAGAATCAGGGGGGTCCTAATAACCCTATGCAAGAGTTCGTTAATTTATTACTTGGTTGCATTTAACCAAGTGGGGGTGGGATTCCTGTAGCTCTTGGGGTAGCAAGAACAACTACCTTTAAGGACTTTAAAAGTGTGGGTCCTCCCGAGTTCCGAGGAACGACGGACCCATTAGAAGCCCAGACATGGGTTAGAGAGATTGAAAAGGCATTTGTGATAACAAACTTAGGTGAGGCGCAAATGACTTCTTTTGCGACTTACATGATGACGGGGGAAGCCAACTACTGGTGGGAGGCTCACCAAGGTGCGGCTAGGACAAAGGCTGTTATGTGGGAACAGTTTAAGAAAGTTTTCTTCGAGAACTATTTCCATACTCGCATGCAGGGTAGGATGGAAATTAAGTTCCTAAAACTTAAGCAGGGGGATATGACAGTTCTCCAATATGCCGCCAAGTTTAACGAATTGGCGAGATTTTCTCCACACCAAGCGGATACAAAGGAGAGAAAGGCGCACAGGTTTGAGCAGGGCTTAAAACCCTTGCTCTATAGTAGGATATTGGTTTTTAGAGTGCTTCCTACGGGACCATTCTAGAAAAGGCGATATAATAGCTAAAGGTGGTGGTGAGGCATTGTCTCAGTACCACAAAGAGTGAAAGATCAAGAGCAAGTTAGAGGGAGGTAGTAAGGTCAAGTTGCAAAGTTGGGTGAGCGCAACTTGCCAAAGAGAAAGAGTTTTAACCACAGGAATATTTCGGGTAAAGGGGGAGATCCCATACGGAGGACGGAAGCATTTAGACATGCGGAAAGCCTCACATGGGAGTCTGTTTAAAGGGGAAAGCAATATGCTACAACTGTGGCAGGAGGGGCATTTGTCACCCAACTTTCCTAACCCTAAGATGAACTAGGATGTTTTGTCTGTGGGTCAATGGACCACATGGCAAGAAATTACCCGAATAAGGGTTTAGAGGGGAATAAGAGTTCTGGTAGTGGTAAATTAGCCATTACTGGACCAACACCATCGGTGGGTAGACCCTTAGCTCATACATTTAATTTGACTATCCAAGATGCGGTTGCATCAACGGATGTGGTAGCAGGTATCATTTCGGTCAATAAGATAAATGCTTATGTGTTATTTGACCCGGGTGCTACTTGTTCTTTTATAGCATGTGATTTTGCTAAGCGATTAGGTTTAATCCCTGAGAAGTTACCTATAACTTTAGATGTTAAGGTAGCAAATGAAGAGATAATCCCCATTGAACATATTCATAAGGATTATTGCGTAGAAATTAGAGGGAATAATTTATCGGTAGATTTGGTACCGATAAATTTAAAAGAATTCGATGTAATTCTTGGTATGGATTGGTTGGTTAACCATAAGGCGATTATATATTGCCATAGGAAAAGTTTAAACCTTCGGCTTTCTAAGAAAACCAAGGTAGTGTTCTTCAGTAGTAAATCACCGAGACGCTCTTGTTTTCTGTCTATGACACAAGCTAGGAAGATGTTGAGAAAAGGGTGTGTAGGTTATCTGTGCCATGTTGTGGATACCCAAAGAGTGGGAACATCCTTGGAACAGATACCTATAGTGCAAGAGTTCGCGGATGTATTTCTGGAGGAGTTATCGGGTATTCCACCGGACAAGGAGGTGGAGTTTATAATTGATCTGTTACCGAGAACGGCACCAGTTTCAAGGGCACCATATCGGATGGCGCCAGTTGAGATGAAGGAGTTAATGGTTCAATTACAAGAACTATTAGATATGAAGTACATTCAACCGAGTGTGTCTCCTTGGGTAGCATCAGTATTGTTTGTAAAGAAGAAGGATGGGACGTTAAGACTTTGTATCGACTATCAAGAGTTGAACAAGTTAACGATAAAGAATAAATACTCGTTGCCCAGGATCGATGATCTATTTGATTAGTTGAAAGGAACAAAGTATTTTTCTAAGATAGATTTGTGCACGGGGTATCATCAGTTAAAGGTGAGGAAGGATGATAAACCTAAGACGGCGTTCAGAACTCGTTATGGTCGTTACGAGTTTCTGGTAATGTCGTTTGGGTTGACTAATGCGCCAGCCGCATTTATGGATATGATGAATAGGGTGTTCAAACAATATTGGGACAAGTTTGTCGTAGTGTTCATTGATGATATTCTAGTCTATTCAAAGACGCCAGAAGATCATGTAGAACATTTAGGAATAGTGTTAGAAACACTAAGGAAGGAGAAGTTATATGCAAAATTCACGAAGTGTGAATTTTGTCTTGAGCAAGTGAAGTTTCTAGGGCATGTTATTGATAAGGATGGCATTTTCGTAGATCCGACAAAAGTAGAAGCAGTTAATGAATGAGAGCAACCAAAAATGCCAACTGAGGTTCGGAGTTTTCTAGGGTTAGCGGGATACTATAGAAGGTTCATTCTGGACTTTTCTAAAATAGCTACTCTGTTGACAAATCTGACAAGAGAGTCGGTGAAGTATGTGTGGACTGATAAATGTGAAAATAGTTTTCAGGAGTTGAAAAAGAGATTAAGTGAGGCACCTGTATTTTCCTTACCCGACAATACAGGGAATTTTTTAGTGTATAGCGATGCTTCAGATAAAGGACTGGGTTGCGTGCTCATGCAAAGATGGCAAAGTCATGCAGTATGCATCATGTAAATTGAAGGATTATGAAAAGGTCTATCCTACTCATGATTTGGAATTGGCAAATGTAGTTTTTGCCTTAAAGATATGGAGGCATTATCTATATGGTGAGAAGTGTGAGATATACACGGACCATAAAAAGTCTCAAATATATCTTCACACGTAAGGAGTTGAACATGAGATGAGAGAAGGTGGTTAGAGTTAATAAAAGATTACGACCTGTGATATTTTATATCATCGGGGAAAGCAAATGTAATAATCGGCGCGCTAAGTAGGAAGGGTAGAGAGAAACTCACAATGTTAACAACTCGGGACTTTTCTAAAATAGCTACTCTGCTGACCGTCGACAAGAGAGTCGGTGAAGTATGTGTGGACTGATAAATGTGAAAATAGTTTTCAGGAGTTGAAAAAGAGATTAAGTGAGGCACCTGTATTTTCCTTACCCGACAATACAGGGAATTTTTTAGTGTATAGTGATGCTTCGCATAAAGGACTGGGTTGCGTGCTCATGCAGCATGGCAAAGTCATTGCGTATGCATCATGTCAATTGAAGGATTATGAAAAGGTCTATCCTACTCATGATTTGGAATTGGCAGCTGTAGTTTTTGCCTTAAAGATATGGAGGCATTATCTATATGGTGAGAAGTGTGAGATATACACGGACCATAAAAGTCTGAAATATATCTTCACACAGAAGGAGTTGAACATGAGACAGAGAAGGTGGTTAGAGTTAATAAAAGATTATGACTGTGATATTTTATATCATCCGGGGAAAGCAAATGTAGTAACTGATGCGCTAAGTAGGAAGGGTAGAGAGAAACTGTCAATGTTAACAACTCAGAATGAGTTGATAACAGCGATGGCAAGCATGGAATTAGAAGTTAAGTTACCAAATGAGGAGGTGGAAATGTTATTTTCCATGGAAACCCAACCGACCATAGTGGAGCGGGTTAGGGGAGTATAATCGAGCAACGAGGAATGCAAGCAGATGAAGAAGAGGGTAGAAGATGATGAGAAGACTAAGTATAACCTCGATAAGGAGGGATTCATTTTGAAGGAATAATTTGGGTTCCAAATGATCCCGAATTAAAGGAGGAAATAATGATGGAGGCTCATAGTTCGAGGTACTCGATACATCCCGGTATCACGAAGATGTATCAAGACCTTCGTTAGAACTTTTGGTGGCCAAACATGATGAGGGAGATAGAAGAATACGTTAGTAGGTGCTTAACTTGTCAAAAAGTTAAGGCTGAACACCAACGACCTAGCGGGTTATTGCAACCGTTAGAAATTCCAGAGTGGAAGTGGGAGCACATCACAATGAACTTTGTGTTGGGACTTCCGACAACCAGAAAAGGATACGATGTTATTTGGGTGATAGTGGATCGACTAACAAAATCTACTCATTTTCTACCAATAGGAGTTAAGTATAACTTAGATCAGTTAGCTAAGCTGTATGTCAAGGAAATTATTTCTAGACATGGAGTACCTGTTTCGATCGTGTCAGATCGTGATCCACGATTCACATCGAACTTTTGGAGGAGTTTGCAAGAACAAATGGGAATGCAGTTAAGATTGAGTACGGCGTATCATCCTCAGACGGATGGTCAGAGTGAGAGGACAATTCAAACGATAGAAGATATGTTAAGATCTTATGTTATGGATTTCAAAGGGAGTTGGGACGAATAACTACCGTTAGTGGAATTTTTGTACAACAATAGTTTTCACGCTAGTATAGGCATGCCACCTTACGAAGCGTTGTATGGAAGGAAATGCCGAACTCCATTGTGTTGGGGTGAGGTGGGTGAACGTCGGATGTTGGGACCTGAGATGGTACAGCAGACGGCAGACATGGTGAAGTTAATACGTACTCGATTAGTTGCTGCTCAAGATAGGCAAAAGAAGTATGCAGATCCTCACTGAGAAAAGAGAGAATTCGATGTAGAATCCTTTATTTTTCTAAAAGTATCACCTTGGAAGGGGAAGATACGTTTTGGAAAGAAGGGGAAGTTAAGTCCAAGGTTTGTAGGACCTTTTGAGATTTTAAGAAGGTAGGAGAGGTGGCTTATGAAGTAGCCTTACCTCCAGAAATGGAACACATTCATAATGTGTTTCTTGTGTTAGTGTTGCGTCCTTATAAATCGGACTATAAACACGTAATAGAGTATGAATCTATTCAGATAGAGAAAGACTAGTCCTACGAGGAACATCCAGTTCAAATTATTGATAGGAAGGAATGAGTTTTAAGAAATAAGGTAATACCTTCAGTGAAGGTGTTATGGAGAAACCACAATGCTGAGGAAGCAACGTGGGAGCTCGAGAGTAAAATGAAGGAAGATTTTCCTTATTTGTTTATGTAATTATAAGCTAAGATTCTGAGGACAAAATTCTTATAAGGGGGAGAGAATGTAACGCCCGAGAAAATCGGATTTTTATGACAATTAAATTTTTATTTGATTATATGAATTAAATGAATTTAATTAATTATTATGTGAGTAAGCTATGTGAAGGTCATTCTATGACCTAGAATGTGCTAACGTGGTTAGTATTCTGGCTTCGTGCTAGAATTATTTGTTTGAAATTTCCAAGACAAAAATAATTATTTTTCGAGAAATTTCCGTAAAAACACTATTCATTCATTTTTGTTTGGGGAATTATTTTGAAATTTAGAAACGCGTGATGATAGAATATTGAGATTAGATGGAATATCTGATAATATTTCATTTATGGCAAACGCAGTTTTTGCCTACGGACTTAAAACCTAAGGGTTGAGTATATTGATTTCTGAGAAGGAAATAATATGCGTAGAAGGAATGACGTTAGGGTTAATGCGAGTGTTATACATTTATAATACTATTTAGTATCTATGTATAATACGTTGAGTAAATACGTAGTACAATATGATTATTGTATGAGTAGTATACGGAGAGAATACGTGAATTGTACGTATGGGATACGATTCGTATTATAGAATTAAGTTAAGACTTAACGACTAATTCAATTGTGTTGGATTATAATTAGCCCAATCAATTGAATGACCAAGCCCAAAGAGATTGATGGGTTAAGCCCAAGTCAAGGCCCATTGTTAAGTTAGTTAAGCCCAATTCATTAAAACTGAACCGTGGATCGAACCGGTGGGTTACAGAATGGGTAAAACCCATGGGGCAACCCATGGGATGTCACATGGCAAGAGGTGGGCCGGCCACTTGGTGTGCAAGCCAAGTTTGAGGCTTGATCACCAAGTATTTTACTTGGTGACCACACATGAATAATAAGGAGGTTTGTGGTTTAAAGTCCAAATTACCCTCCATTCTAGTTTCCTATAAATAAGAGGCTAGATTGTGTCATTTAGGAGTTTTATAAATTTCCAACCTAGATTATTTGAGAGAGAAAGAGAGCTAGACTTACAAATCCTTCACTTTAGAAGCTTGATCTTAGAGTTTTCCAAGAGAGTTTCATAAGAGTTCTTGAGGTAATACTTCTTGTTTCTCATTTCCATCTCTTTTAGATTTTCTTTTATCTTAGAGAATCATAGAATGGGTGGTATATGTCTTGTATGAGGGATTAAAGATGACTTACCATAGATTCAATCTCTACAAGTTATGAGATTATAAGAATCATAAGGTTTAATATAGTTTTGAACCATGAAAATATTATTTGTTGAGATCAATTGTTTATAAACGATTGAACTCCGTCAATATGTTAATATATGCATCTTGTTTGGTTAGGATGTAGATATGAAATCCATGGAGTATTCCATATGATTTGGCTTAGAGAACGCTAGTAACGAAGTTATGGCGGATTTCACGGAAATAGACATTAAACGTCGAAAATGTTGAATTCCGGATTAAGGGTCAAAAGTTTCCGTGAGACTTGAAAATGTTAGTTTTCAATGTCAACACGTGAGATAGGGTGATTAAGATTTATTGGTTCGAGAATCGTTGGATTCCGACTTAAAACAAAGAAAACGAGCATTGAACGCTCATTAACATTTACGAACGTCTAGAAAATGAACTCAATAGTGAATTTTGAGTTATCAAATTTAAAAGTGTTGAATTCTTATATGAACACGTAGATTATGTTATTTGTGACGTGTAGGCTTTTGAACGGACCAAATCGGGCTTATAACGAAGAAGTTACGGCCGAGAATTTCGTAAAATTTTCAAAATTGTTGAAATACAGAATCGAGGTCTGGCTGTGGCTGCCACGCCACCATAATAAGTGTAAAATTATCACGCAAATGTTTCAAGATAGGTATTTGTTACTACTAAAAGCCAGCAGCATTATCATTGTTCATGCGCCACAGTCACGAGACCGGAGTCACCATCGCTAATCAAGGCGTCGCGGCCTTGAGCCTAGTATTGTATAGGTCACGCCACAACGCGAGTTTAAGGTTCTTGATAGTGATTTTGGTTTTGAACTTCAATTGTTTGGGGACCTAAAGGGGTAATGTTTATACACTTCATAAGTGTATTAAAGATATTCCTATGCTACCTATACTAAGGTATATGGTGTTAAAAACTTAGGAATTGAATGCATGTTAACAAGTTAAGAACGATGAACAAAGTTGGTACTTTATCAACGATGTTCGAGTCCGGTTAATAACGTCAGTTAAATAATAAACCGGGACGAAGGGTAATAAGTCATGTTGACTTTAATAAAGTTATTAAGTTAACTAAGACATAGAAGAGAAAGAAGTTGGTAAAACAATGTGAACATTTGTTTGTTAGCTAATTACAATGTGCTATGTGAATATATCATGTAGATTCTGTAAAGGCTGTGGTCAGTCGATTAAGTTATTTGAAGACACTGAAAGGCAAGTTTTTTTAACGCTTGTCTAACTTTCAAGTTAGCCAAGTTTTATGTGATTCGTTGAACTGAATTGCAAGACTTGTTTAAAAGAAAGGGTCGATGCCAGATTTTAACTCGGCTAAACTATTCGTAATATATAAATTGATTATTATTCATATCATTCTATATAGAAATGTTAACGCTATCCTATGCCAAGTAATTAGTACAGACGTGAAGGTAAGGTTTGTCTATGAACAAACAAAAGTATTTTTCATCGATTATTCGATGCGCATGCGAGTTTTCCAAAAATATTAAACGTAAATACGTTTAATAAATGATTATTGATCAACATAAAGTACTATAGGTTGATCACCTAGAACTGCTCGTAAGTTATGTGGATGAATGGCCTTAGTGCTATGGACTCCTTTTCAAGTATAAAAACTGAAAGTTACTGTTCATGGTCTATAGACCGGTTCAGAATTCTTAATCTATTCTATACATTGGGAATTGATGTTATGAACTGTTAAAGTATTATTGTTTCATAATACTTCATAACTATTGTTCAGTTTATGTCAAAATTGTTATATAATTCACAAATGTGGTATTACTGTTATCCTTGATTAAACTTGTTAAGTTGTCATACTCACTTCTTGCGTGAATTATATAACTACAGTTAAGGATGAACGTACTGTGAATGCCAAGAGATATAAGGGAAAAGCTAAGATGGATGCTTAGGCATTATGTAATAGTTTAGTAAGTTTGTATGTATTATACATTATGAACAATGAACGATGTAACCGGTTTATGAACCTGGGAAGGATTATACTTTGATTGTAATAAGAAGATAGTAATTACATTCATTTTGTTGGATTTTAATTGAATGATTGTATGGATGTTAATATAGTGGAGCACCATATATCGGGTTGGAAGATACCCGAATTTGGGGGCGTCACAATCACCTTCTCAACAGGTATATAGCAAATAGCGTGAAACAGACCTAATCTTAACACCCTTCTCAATACAAATTTCATTCAACTCGTATTCATAATCCTTTCCGAAATCTGTATCAATTCATAGTACAACTGACACACAGCAATCTTTGTTGTAAGCTTTTTAGTCATTCAATCTATTCCATGTTATAACCTTATCAGATCACGGGGTGATCTCATCGTATATATTATAATTCATTTCTATATTATGATATTTTTATTTTACAATCTCATATCCTTGTACCTTTAGTCTTTTAGACTCTATCGATTCACCATTATTGTTCACCTTTATTATCAGAGTTAAGGAACTCCGTGTCTTTATAACCCGCCGAGATTCATCTTTGAATCTTACCGACACACTAACTTTATTTGAGTTAGTATTTATCCTAATCATTGCGGTTATTAGTCTCAGGTAACCCTACCTAACGTTCATAACCTTCAA
Organism: Panax quinquefolius; assembly: GCA_020205615.1. Taxonomy (NCBI): domain Eukaryota; kingdom Viridiplantae; phylum Streptophyta; class Magnoliopsida; order Apiales; family Araliaceae; genus Panax; species Panax quinquefolius. The sequence goes on along the minus strand of CM035155.1, from coordinate 87,522,870 downwards.
CTTTGATACCAATTGTAGCATCCCCAAATCCCGATCTTAATCACCAAGGATCTGTTATACTATTTCTATAACTATTGTGAAAGATATAAACATAAATTGTTTATATATTAAACATTACACACTAATACCAAGGTTGAGAACCTTAACATAATACCTAAATCAATATCCTATCTAACATACATTGTTATTATCATAAATTACTATTACAAACTTTATCTGTTCTATCAACCAATGTTGGACCTGTCCTTGACTTTTCTTGTGTCCGACGTATTTGTTCTAATCTGCAATATTTATCATGATATAGCAAGGGTGAGCAACAAGTTTGCCCAGCAAGTTTAAGTTCAATAAAGGATATATCGTGATTGAAAGAATTGAACAATAAGCTGGCCAAAATTCTATAATATAATTGTGAACTAGCATGAATAAATTTTCATAGCTGAACGAACATTGAATATTAACAACTATATCTGAACCGAATGGTAATGAAGGTGATTAGCCTTTCATCTTTGATGAATACATGCAATATGAGCAGAGTACGATTCAATAATTCTTAGACATGGCAATCAACAATGATTAACCACAAGTTAAATAATAGTTCAAGAAAACTTGCCTGATCCGTTGATTATCGTTACACAACTTATTTAGCTTTATCTAAAAACCTAATATAGATAATATCGACCTCCAAATATTTGAATAATATCATCACAGTATAATATTGCTATATATCATCATAGAATAACCTAAACATATAACGCAAAACCCTATCAGTCTATAAAGCACATAAGACTTAGTATCAAGTCAAATTATTTCAGTCTGAGTTGAATCCGGCACAACTCTAATATCCCGACGGCCTAGTCGGACAATTCTCGAGCCTAATATTACTAAGACTCGGTCTAAACTGGTTCACAAAATATCTTAGATAATTTATTATCAGTAAAAATATTTTTCATAAGCTCGTAAGAATTTTCAAATAATTATTACCATTTATCATGATTTTTCAATCATTAATATCGTATTTATATGATTTTAAATACCATATAATTCCTTTATCATTAATATCTATTTAATATTAAATATTAATGAAAATCATAACATAATAATATAATAAATTTATAATATCACAAAGTATTGTTAATTCCTTAAAATCATATTTATGTGCTTTTTAAATAGTTAAATTCATTATCCGATAATTGCTATTAATATTAAATATTAATATTTTTCATGACCAAATATCAAAAGTTATGTTTTAATGTTCTTCTTGTCTTTTTTCTTTGAATTGCTAAGCCATGAGTTAAAATCTGTCGTGAATCACAGTCCTTTAAAAAAAATATTTGATTTTATAAGCAATATATATTATATTAAATAAAGTTTATTTTATGCGGGCGCCTCCCATGTATGCATGTGTAAAGAATATAACTAAAGAAAAAGAATGGGTCTCATTTTTTTTCTACTTAATATATATTTTGGATCTGGCCAGTTTTGGTGTCCCATATGTTTTATCTTTTTTCCCCTCATCTTTTCCTTGACTGAACTTGCTTTTAGAATCATGTCACACTCTTTGGTGTTCCATTTGTGGTGCTTGTTTATTGGGATTGTAAAATCACCAAGAGCCCCCCACCACCACTTCCTTCCCCAACGTAAAAAATCTCATCTTTTTGCAAACAGCAATAAAAAGAAACTGTACCATAAAAACCAAACCAAAAGAATTTCCCAATTAAGGTAGCATTTTGTGAATTATTAAATTTGAATGATGGACACGCCACGATGGAAGGTTTCTAAAATGCAATCTTGGATGCTGATGGATCATTTGGGTGGAAAGTAATAAACAAATATTCAATTATAAATTCAATATCTTTATTCAATTTGTTGTTCTAGCTTTGTTGCCTGTAGTTGTTTTTTATATATATAATTTTATTTAAATTTAAATTACTGATTATTATCAAGGTGTGGAAGGGGGACATAAAACTTTGCAAGAAGTAGGCCATATAGGCTATTGAAGATATCTTCAACAAAATAATATGTTCTCAATAAAGTCTGTAACAGGATTTGATCCTTACACCTCCCTACTAGAGGATAAGAGAGTTACCACTAGATTTGTTCCTTTTGTTGTCTCTGGTTTGCTTTGATGGTTGACAATTCTTCTTCTTTCAAGGCTTTAATTTAGCAGTTGGTGATTGAGTGGAATATAATCCTTGAAACCTGGTTCTTTTGGTGGTTGTGAAAGACAATTTCTTCAAAATAATGCAGTTGCAACTATTTATTTTAATTTTTGGATTAATGGTTAATGTCATTTTGATGATAAAAAAGATAATCTGTGGATGTAATTAGTTAGAATGTTTTTTAAGATAAATAAGATTTTATTAGGACAAAACTGTGGGCACAGGAAAAAAATTGTGAAAAAATATCAGGGTACTACTTTTTTCTATATAAAAGCAACTTTTCCTAAATATTTTACAAAAAATTGACCTGTGAGGCAACCCCCTCCCCCCCCCCCCCAAAAAAAAAAAAAAAAAAAAAAAAAACAGCCCACCACCTGTATAATTGATATAGAAAATAGGTGCTTCCTTGGTGTCTTTTCATGAATTTTTTTGTACCTCTACCTTTATTAATTTTATTAGAATTTATGTCACATGCACTTCTCGTTTTTTTCATAATGTACCAGTATTCGACACTCAATACTCGGACAAAGGTATGAGTGCTAGACACTTCATTTGAGTGTCAAAAATTGACAAAATTGAGGAGTACCTGTTTCAAACTCTTCAAAGTACCCATGTTTGACTGGCCACACTCTGAGTTCATGTAACAGATTAGAATGGAGATAATACAAAAAGTTTATGTTCAATAAAGGATATATCATGATTAAAAGAATTTAACAATAAGCTGGCTAAAAATCTATAATATAATTGTGAACTAGCATGAATAAATTTTCATAGCTGAACGAACATTGAACATGAACAACTATATCTGGACCGAATGGTAATGAAGGTGATCAGTTTTTCATACCTAATGAATACATGCAATATGCACAGAGTACGATTCAACAATTATTAGATATGGAAATCAACAATGATTAACCACAAAGTTAAAAGAATAGTTCAAGAAAACTTGCATGATCCATTGATTATCGTTACGCAACTTATTTAGCTTTGTCTAAAAACCTAATATAGATAATACCGACCTCCAAATATTAGAATAATATCATCACAGTATAATATTGTTATATATCATCATAGAATAACCTAAACACATAACACATAACCATATCAGTTTATACAGCACATAAGACTTAGTATCAAGTCAAACTATTTCAGTCTAAGTTGAATCCGGCACAACTCTGACATCCCGATGGCCTAGTCGGATAATTCTCTAGCCTAATATTACTAAGACTCGGTCTAAACTAGTTCAAAAAATATCTTAAATAATTTATTATCAGTCAAAATATTTTTCATAAGCTCGTAATAATTTTCAGATAATTATTACCATTTATCATGATTTTTCAATAATTAATATCGTATTTATATGATTTAAAATACCATATAATTCCTTTATCATTAATATTTATTTAATATTAAATATTAATAAAATCATAACATAATATTATAATATATTTATAATATCACAAAGTATTTTAATACCTTAAAATCATATTTATATGATTTTTAAGCGATTAATTCCATTATTCGATAATTGATATTAATATTAAATATTAATATTTTTCATGACCAAATATTAAAACTTATATTTTATAACTTCAAATATTTTTATAACACTTAAATCATTTTTATATGATTTTTAAATCATTAACTCTATTTTCCATAATTTATTTAATTCAATTATTAAATAAATTATTTACCATTACTAATAAATTATTAAAGAAATTCACCACATAATATTAAAAGTCCTCAAAAATAACTTAAAATATTTTCTAACACCATAATATATTTGTAAATGATTTTTCAAATATTAAATTTATTTTTAAATAATTTTTTTAATATTATAATTAAATAAATTAATTACTATTAATATTCCAAAAATATTAATTATTAATGAAATATATTAAAAATTATTAAAAACCCATTTTTAGGCTTTAAAATAGTTTTTATGAATTTATTATTTATTTTTAATAATTAAAAACTATTTTTTTCAATTTATTTAATAAAATAATAATTTTTAGAAATGAAGTGTCGCTAAAGGGTGCCTATAGCGACAGAACCATCGCTATAGGTGTTCTTCATATTCTTGAGGCAAACCCCAGAAACTCATGTTAGTGTTCGAGTCATCACGTTTGACTAGTTCTAATTCATGGATCTTGATACTATCTGGGCTTGTAATGATGTTAATGTTGTAGTATTTATGTAATACTACAACTACAAATCGATTTCCTGACCAAAGTATATCACAAATGAGAGATCTAAGCTCCCAAAATCGTTGTCAGACCTGTTATTCAATTTCTAGGTTTTCCAGAATTAAAGAACAGTCTTAGGTACCTACTTTCGATCCTTATAACTTGCACTACAAGTCTTCTTTGTGTGATTTAAAGATTCACACTTGTAGTAGAGATGTTAGAGAACAACTATACATCATCATATCATCATAACATCAACACATGAGTGAGATCTGGCATGGTTAAACCATGTTAGAAATCTGTCCTTGAGAAATCTGGGTTTTCCAGATTTCATCATAAGGCTGGTGGTCAACGCTTATTTGACCCACAATATCTTTGATCCTCTTATGGATCCAAGTGTTCTAATAACTTTAATGTGTAACCTACATGTCAGACAACAACATTACTACAACAATATGACCAAATCACTGAACAACAGCAAGATCAAGGCCTTCAAAATTGGCTATCAGTCTTTTCTAGGTAATCTGGGTTACCTAGAAACAGTTAGTTAATGCCGATCAACGCACTTTGACCCTTAATAACTTACAATCTACACATGATATGGGCTTGATTCAAGTTCCAGATCAAAACCTACATGGCATAGAACCGATCTATATATCTAAACACCTATATCATCAAACACACACAGATCTAGAAGCTCCAACATTCGCTTGTCAGACAGTTTTTTAAGGTTCATGATCAGTTTTGAAAAATGCTATTCCGTGCATCTAGATGTTATAGATTTGTGATCTATCAACCCAAATCACTAAATGATACCCTCTAACATAACTTTCAAAAAAAACAACAACAAATAACATGAATCACATAGATTTCTAAGTTTAGGGTTTTATACCTCTTGAATGCACAACTTTTGATTCCGATCATTGATGTTTGTTCTTGGGTGTGCTGGAGACTTAGATAGGAACTGAATCGCTAAATAATTTTGTAGCTCTAGAGAGAGAGAGCATTTAGGTTGAGTGTTAGGTTACCAAATGAGACTTTCCTTTGACTTTCTCTCTCTCTTTAATCTATACAATGTTGAATGAAATGAAATATCTGATGTATATAGTCAATAAGTGGCTAATTGTTGTAATATAAGCACATGGAGTTGTTAGAGTTGGTCACCCACTCAACATTTTGGCAAGATTTGTACACTTTCTAATAAAAAATGCATAAAGGGCACTTTAGTCTTTTATCCTCCAATTTTAATGGTATAATGGTCATTTGATCTAACCCATAGGGTTTAACCCTTAGGGTTTGACCCTTAGGGTTTAAACCTAAGGTTTTAAAATTGAAATTTTAAGGATTTCTAATTAGGTTTTCAAAATAGAAAATTAATATTTTAAAATTATAATCAGGATTGTCTAATTTTATTAAGATTTCCTAATCATAATTAAAGCTTGCTAATTAGGATTAATATTTCATAATTAAAATTGCTAATTTAGCAATTAGTTCCCATAATTGTACATTAGGGTTTCAAAATTTCAAATTAGGGTTTCAAACTTTCAAATTAAGGTCTTCAAATTTAGCAATTAGGGCTATCCTTAATAAACACTTGAACATTTATCCTTTAAGTTCCCAAATTAGGGTTTTAAGATTCCTAATTAGGGTTTCGAATTCTCGGTAGTGAAATTACAGTTTTCTAGAGCCGGTATTAGGGTTTATATAATATCAATATGGTTTCCTAACTGAACATCGATGTTCTTAATACAATATTAGGGTTTGGACAATTATATAATTTATCTGGTAAACCCTTGACCATTAACCACATCATATACACCAAACATATACACTTATACCATTAACAATGTAAGCCTTCTCCAAAAATTTATAAATTCACAAAATTCCTTCCCAGAAATCTCAAATCCATTCACTTATTTTCTGTCTAGGTCTATTATTTAACCTTAATTCAATCTTTTAAGATTTAAATAATTTTCTAAATTCTCGGGTCGTCACACTTTCCTCCTTAAAAGGATTATGTCCCTAGAATCACGACTCGATAAATTCATTCGTTACATTCTTGCATCCGTAACAAGATTCTTTCCCCAGAATCGCTATACAAGATTCAGCAAATAACTGAGGATAATTTTTTATCATAACATCTTCAAGTTCCCACGTAGCTTCTTCAGCATTGTGGTTTCTCCAGATTTCCTTAAAAGAAGTTATCACTTTATTTCTTAATACTTGCTCTTCTTTGTCGATAATTTGAACATGGACTTCTTCATATGATAAGTCTTTCTCAAACTGTAATGGCTCATATTCTATAACATGCTTATAATCAGGCTTATATGGCCTTAATACGGAAACATGGTAAATGTTATGAATATATTCTAATTTCGGAGGTAAAGCTACCTCGTACGCTACTTCACCAACTCGTCGTAGCACTTCAAAAGGTCCTATAAACCTAGGGCTTAGTTTTCCCTTTTTGCCAAATCAAATTTTCGTTTTCCAGAGAGACACTTTCAAGAAAACAAAACTACCGACATTAAATTCCTGATTTTATCGTTGTTGATCTGCATATTTCTTCTGCCTATCCTGTCCAGCTATCAATCTTTCCCGAATCACCTTGATGATCTCGACAGTTTGTTGTACCAATTTTGGACCCAACAATTGACGTTCACCTATCTCGTCCCAGCATAATGGAGTTCTGCATTTCCTACCATATAACGCTTCGTAAGGCGGCATACCAATACTCGGTTGATAACTATTATTATAAGCAAATTCAACCAATGGTAGATGGTCATCCAAATTCCTTTTGAAATCCATAATACATGCTCTGAGCATATCATCCAGTGCCTGGATGGTCCTCTCACTTTACCCGTCGGTTTGAGGATGATACGTTGTGCTCATTCTCAACTGCATTCCCAAGCATTCTTGTAGTCGTTTTCAGAAATTTGATGTGAAACGGGATCTCTGTCTGATACAATGGACATCGGGACACCGTGTCTTGAAACAATTTCCTTCACGTACAGTTTTGCCAACCGGTCTAGGTTAAATCTAATCTTGATTGGCAAAAAGTGTGCCAATTTCGTCAATCAATCGACAATCACCAAGATCGCATCATATCCTTGCTGAGTTGTTGGAAGACCTACCATAAAATCCATTGTGATATGCTCCCATTTCTATTCTGGTATCTCTAAAGGTTGCAACAATTCGTTTGGCCTTTGATGTTCAGCTTTAACTTTCTGACAAATTAAGCATTTCGCCACACACTCAGCCACGTCCTTTTTCATATTCGGCCACCAGAAATGATGTCTGAGATCCTTGTACATTTTCATACTTCCAGGGTGAATCGAATATCGGGAGTTATGGGCCTCGCATAAAATTTGGAAATTTAACTAGGCACACTTAGAAGGGGTGGTTGAATAAGTGTGGGAGCAATCTATGACCAATTTTTAAACTTTAAATCAAACTATTAAATTCAGGCTACTAGATTGATGAATTCAGCTTGTTGAATTAATATGGCCTACTTAATTGACTGATTATTCTTTTATGAAAATATTCTGCTGAATTTATAACCTAAATAAAATACTTGGTGTTAAGGAATTATCTTAAGATAATGCAAGTATTCAAATTTTAATTATTAAGATAATTAAATAGCTTATGTGAGTTATTAAAGTAAAGCAATTAATAAAATCAACACCAAGATTTTTTACGTGATTCAGCTATTACCCTCTATAATAATATCCTAGTCCACGTCCAATACCAACTAGTATTGGAGACTCACTTTATTTATTTCTTTATAAATAAACACTGATTACAAAATAGATCCTTACAACAATTAATAACATTTAATTTCTCTTGAGCACTCTTGCTCCTTGTGCACCTATGCACTCTTAAAGCACATTTGCTTCCTTGAACCTGTTTGTAAACCCTTTATCTAATCCTCTAGGATTAACACCTTTAGACTAAACTTAGTCTAAACAGAAAATTAAATACAAATATAGAGGTCTATGATCAATGCAAGAATAATCAATTTAACAATTAAAGGCTCAACTATATGCAATGATCAATTAGCACGGAAAGATAAACAATTAAATCTTACCAAATACCAGCTAAAGAATATCAGAAATATAAATGCTTAGCTGCTCAAAGTTTACACCAATCAAATCAAGTTGCTAGATAATATCAGTAATTAGTGCAAGAATTATTTTTGTGAGTTGTACTGTTCCATACAATAAACACGATTTATATAGATCATAAATATTACCGTTAATTCTAGATAAATTTGTTCCATTAGTCCACAAAACAAACGACATGATAATATCTCAGAGAAAACCCCAACGGTAAAGAAGGTGAACATTTAATATTTATCCATTTTAACAACTCAAACCTTTTATACTGTTGGGATAAATTCAAAGACACCTTTAAGAGATAACCAATTACATAATACCTTTGACTTTATCTCTCTATAAAAGTGGCGTGTAGCAACTAAAGTGGCGTATGTCATCACACTTCTTTTTCAATAATCTAGGTCTTTATAGTTCCAAGATATTCATAATTACCTTTCTTGAAAACCGCACTTATCATGTCACAATTTAAACTCTATAGGCTACCATCTTTTTAGCTTACTAGACATGCTCATATATCCACGTGTAGTAGAAAAATTGACTTTGAATATAACCCATTATCAAGAAGTAACTTATAAGCACACGTAACATATATAAAATGTTAATCTCTTTTGTACTTGATAATTTATTATTCTAATCTAAAGTTATTTAATATTAGAAAAACCCTTTTCATTTGTTTCAAAATACACTTCATTTTAAGACATATAAAACTAAATGTCAATGATATGTCCTAGAGCCTTTAAATGAAAAATCAATTATTATGCAATTGACCTTACACTTGGTTCTCCTAGTAGAGAAAAGCTTCTTCAACCACTTGAAAATCCCACCAATTGTTCTTTATCATCATATACCTGAAATGCCATAAAATAATTTAGTATATGAACAATTCATCACCAAAACTCAATGATGGAATATGACTTAAGTCAACATTCTCCCCCTTTTTGATGATGACAACCAAAAAATTGAATTCCCATTAACTCCCCCTAAAACAATGCATACAGTATAATTAGCTCCCCCTAAATCCATGCAATTCAATATAATCATTTCAGGAAAACCAACAAAATATTAATCGAACTGAAATCCAATTTCAGTGTATCCTAAAATTTTAAAATAACCTGCTACCTGCATTCATTTTAGTTTATCAAATATCAAATATCATAAGCTAACATATTAGATATATAAGTTTTAAACCATTGTTAAAATCCCAAAATAATAAATAAGTCTTGTGAAGCATCAAAAACCATCAAAAAACAACATAAGTCTTTTTAGTCTACCAAAATCCAAAAAACTTAAACTTCTCCCCCTTTGTCATCAAACAAAAAGGAAAATAAAACATTTAGTCAAGATCTACCACTGTTGCACGCTGAGCAGCCCTTTGTGTGAAGTAAGGACGATGATTGGCACGGTGAATCCTTTCAGCCAGGGTAAGATCAGCAGCAAATTGAGGAGAACGTGGAATAAAAGTTGTAGGTGGTAATGGCACATCAAGGAAATCTCTAATATACTCGGCTAACCAGTTACAATGAACCCATTCCGTAACAGTAGAATGTTTATGCTGCATATGTAACTTAGAGCCTACACCATTGAAGCAAGATAGCCATGAACTCGCTTAACTGACTCATGACTCGATTGCTAACAAAATTGATCTCCTGACTCAATTGACAAGCATTCCGGTTGAGTCTTCGTTGCATGACCTCTGCCAAAGCAGTGGTTTAAAATTCAAACCCTGCCTATAAGTCGATAAACTCATCCTCAATGTTTTGATAAATTTTATTAATTTCAGGCGCACCCAAAGGCAGCATGCCTTTTTCCAACATAGACATACGATTGTGGAGACCAGACATCTAGATTTTCATTTTCTCTTGATTACTAATAATGACTTTCAACATGTCCACAATCTGAGGAGGAGACTGAGTTGGTTTCAAAACAGGGGAAGATGGATTTGAAATGGGAGGGATGGGATTATCAGAAGTGATACGAACAAACTGACCATCAAGTAAAATAATACGAGACATTTTTAAAGTACCAACACTGATGGAATCAGTAACAACCACAGAAATTTCATTTTCAAAGAAAATTTTAAAATGATTGAAAAGAGTGGTGAGACTGGCACTATAAGGTAGACACATTTTTGTTTTTCGCAAACAACTTGTCATTTTATGTAGCAACATTTGAAACAGATTAAAAGACACACCTTTCAAAATCATAGAAATTATTATCAAATCCTGATAGGTAAAATCTGCACCTCCACCTAAGCATGGCAAAAAATTGTACCTAACCAGATGATGAAGCACATATGCAAGAGGAGAAACATCTACTGTTTTGGGGGTAAACACATCATTAATCAGAGGATTGTTCATGATAATCTGTAATTGTTCCAAAGGAGTAAAAGAAATATGGACAACCTCTTTTCGAGTAAATGGACAGACACCCGTGAATGGAATGTTTAGAATGCTAACAAAATCTATGACAGTGAAATATAGTGATTTTCCTTTAACAAAAGTGGTATAGAAAACCCCATGACACTCCAGATTAGTATAAAACTGCTGAACTATTCTAGGATATGCAACTGAGGGAGGAAAAATCATGGAAGAAATACTACATGATTCAAACAAATTTTTCAGAGGAGACGTTTGATAGCGGATTTGATCAACAAATTTTTCATAAATAAATTATTTTGTGTAAATGACGGTCTTAAACCGTAACTCATAGACATTACTACGGAAGAAATTTTCAGGAAGATCAGAGGTGAGGATAGGGTTTATCGAATCCGATGGTGGAGTAAACTCAAGCTTACAGGATGGGATCATTGACTTTCATCGTCGAGAGGGTCCTGATGATTTCAACAAGGATGGACTAAAGTTTGATTCGTCAGAAGATGAAGAGTCCAATAACTTCATTTCTACAAACACAGCCTTCTTCAGTTTTCTTTGTTTGCGCGAAGGTCCGGCAGACGATTGTGGATGAATCAGCATTTGATTGTCATCAGAATCGATCATCGATCGCTTATGAGTCCGGGTTCTCATGGTGCTTGAGGTTTGTTGGTGAGAATAGAGAAGATGAGAGTATAAAGTGAGAGAAAAAAGGAGTCAGAAAAAGGTTTGAGATGTAAAGAGAATGGAGAGAGATACAGTAGTAAAATAAGAAGAACGGATGCATGTATGTATACTCCTATCCACTTAAGTTTCCCAAGAAACCCTAGCCGTCCTGTCTTTTTGATTTTCAATACTCATTATGATGGGTACTTTAATGTTAGTTGCACGTAAATCATCCTTTTTAACATATACCTTTTTAATCTTATTTTTCTTTAAGCAATTTATGTCCAAGTGACCTTTAATACAACAATTTCTACATGTTGTGAAAGGAGAATAATAATTTAAACTAAAACGTGACTTTGATTTTAGTATTTTTATATTACTCTTTTTATGCATAGAGTTATAACCAATTCCTTGTCTTTCAAAACTAGGTCATTGTTTACCTAATATGACATTTAAATTTTCTTCACCTTGAACAAATTTAGTAAGAAATTATTTTAGTGAGTCTATTTCTTTTTGAAGTTCATTATTAGGAAGGGTTTTAACAGAAGATTTATCACTAAATGCATCAATACACACATCTCTCATTTTTATCTCATTAGTCAATTTTTGGATTTCATTATTTAAAAAATTTACCTTATTGAAATATATTTTGTTATAATTGTCTAAATAATCAATCTTAACAATAAAAACCTTTTCTTCTTTACATGTAGATTCCTTTTCAATTTCTTTCTTTTCATCTATTAGTGAATCTACTTCACTCATTGAAGTATTAACTAAACCTTTCAAGCATGCATTCTTTTCTTTTAACTTCTTATTTTCTTGTTCTAATGATTTTAGTTCATTAAGAGATACCTGATTAGATTCACCTTCAATTCCCACGAAACATACTTGTGCTATCTCATCTTTAGCATCGATCTCCACTTTTGATTCCTCATCACTCCAAGTAAAAAGGGCTTTGTTCTTCTTATTGTCTTAGTAGTTTGTCTTCCCTTTGTTCTTTAATTTAAAACAATCTTTCTTGAAATGACCAGGACGTCCACATTCGAAGCACGTCTCTTCAGTTTGCTTTCCTTTGGACTTATTCGAATTGAAAGTGTTTCTTCTCTTGTCCTTCCATTATAGTAGCCCCTTGAGTCTTCTTAACATCATGGCTATTTCTTCATCTGAATCATCATCATTCTCCTCACTATCTGCAGTAAGAGCTAAGACCTTTCTTCGAGGAGTTTCTTTCGCATCATCATATATCTTTAACTGATGTTCATATTCTTCTAATTAACCAAACAGAGTTAAAGTATACATACGCAGAAATAGTAGCAGAATCTTGACGAGTAGTAATTTTAGAAGCAAACCTTTTGGGCATAGCCCGAAGCAACTTACGGTTGATTTTAATTTGAGGAATAATCTTTTCCAACAATTTCAAGGAGTTTATAAGAACTAGAAATCTTGCTTGAGCTAGCTTGATGGTTTCATCTTTTTCAAGCTTAAACATTTCATAATCGTGCACAACCATGCTTAGCTTGACTTCTCGTACTTTGGATGTTCCTTCATGACTTACCACTAGAGTATCCCAAATTTCCTTAGCTGTGTTGCATGAGGAAACTTTGTCAATCTCGGATTGTACCATACCACTGAGAAGTGTGTTCATTACCCTTGAATCATATGAAACCATGTAGATTTCGGTTAAATCCATTTCTAGCAGTGTCTTTGGTGTCCGATCATCTCTTCGTGGAATAACTGGTCCTTTCTCCACAACCCACCATTCCCAAGGATCTCTTTTGAGATAGATCCTCATTCAGAATTTCCAGAAGTTATAATTTTCTGTTCCAAACAGCAAAGGAGGTCTATTGGTTAATTATCCTTCTTGATTCTTGTTCCCGAACTATGCCATATCAAAATCTTTCCCTACAAGTCACCTTTAAGACCAAGATAAGTAGAGCCAAGCTCTGATACCAAAAGAAATTTAAATAGGCACACTTAGAAGGGGGTTGAATAAGTGTGGGAGCAATCTATGACCAATTTTTAAACTTTAAATCAAACTATTAAATTCAGGCTACGAGATTGATGAATTCAGCTTGCTGAGTTAATATGGCCTACTGAATTGACTGATTATTCTTTTAAGAAAATATTATGCTGAATTTATAACTTAAATAGAATACTTAGTGTTAAGGAATTATCTTAAGATAATGCAAGTATTCAAATTTTAATTATTAAGATAATTAAATAGCTTATATGAGTTATAAAGGTAAATTAATTAATAAAATCAACACCAAGGTTTTTTACGTGGTTCAACTATTACCCTATATAATAATAGCCTAGTCTACCTCCAATACCAACTAGTATTGGAGACTCACTTTATTTATTTCTTTATAAATAAACACTGATTACAAAATAGATTCTTACAACAATTAATTTCTGTTGAGCATTCTTGCTCCTTGTGCACCTATGCACTCTTAAAGCACATTTGCTTCCTTGAACCAGTTTCTAAACCTTTTCTCTAATCCACTAGGATTAACACCTTTAGACTACACTTAGTCTAAACAGAAAATTAAATACAAATATAGAGGTCTATGATCAATGCAAGAATAATCAATTTAACAATTAAAGGCTCAACTATATGCAATGAACAATTAACACGAAAAGATAAATAATTAAATCTTACCAAATACTAGCTAAAGAATATCAGAAATATAATTGCTTAGCTGCTCAAAGTTTGCACCAATCAAATCAAGTTGCTAGAAAATATCAGTAATTAGTGCAAGAAGTATTTTTGTGAGTTGTATTGTTCCATACAATAAACACGATTTATATAGCTCATAAATATTACCGTTAATCCCAGATAAATTTGTTCCATTAGTCCACAAAACAAACGGCATGATAATATTTCAGAGAAAACCCGCAACGGTAAAGAAGGTGAACGTTTAATATTTATCCATTTTAATAACTCAAACCTTTTATACTGTCGGGATAAATTCAAAGACACCTTTAAGAGATAACCCAATACATAATAACTTTGACTTTATCTCTCTATAAAAGTGGCGTGTAGCAACTAAAGTATCTTATGTCATCACACTTCTTTTCCAATAATCAAGGTCTTTATAGTTCCATAATTTTCATAATTACCTTTCTTGAAAACTGCACTTATCATGTCACAAGTTAAACTCTATAGGCTACCGTCTTTTTAGCTTACTAGGCATGCTCATATATCCACGTGTAGTAGAAAACTTAACTTTAAATATAACCCATTATCAAGTAGCAACTTATAAACACACGTAACATATATAAAATGTTAATCTCTTTTGTACTTGATAATTTATTATTCTAATATAAAGTTATTTAATATTAGAAAAACCTTTTTCATTTGTTTTAAAATACTCTTCATTTTAAGACATATAAAACTAAATGTCAATGATATGTCCTAGAGCCCTTAAATGAAAAATCAATTATTATGGAATTGACCTTACACTTGGTTCTCCTGGTAAAGAAAAACTTCTTCAACCACTTGAAAATCAAACCAATTGTTCTTTATCATCATATACTTGAAATGTTATGAAACAATTTAGTATATGAACAATTCATCATCAAAACTCAAGGATGGAATTTGACTTAAGTCAATAAATTTCCTCTTAAATTTTCGGTACTGGCGGCACCCAAATTCTCCCATCGAATCAAAGTAACCCTTCCAAATCAACTTTAAATTTGTTTTCCTCACCTTTAGACACTTTGCTTCTTATCTCTTCACAGTTTTCATCCTGGAGTTGTGCATTTTTAGCTTTATCTACCAACGTTGAACTATTTCCTATCTAGAATACTTTTTCGTTTGATTCTGTCATATATTTAATTTCCAACTCTATCTTTGCCATTTCTGACACTAGCTTCTCCTGAGCAGTCAACATCATTAATTTCTCTCGTCCCTTTCTACTTAAGGCATCATCAACAACATTCGCCTTTCCGGGATGATAAAAAATCTCGCAGTCATAGTCTTTAATCAACTCCGACCATCTTCTCTGTTGCATATTCAAATCTTTCTATGTAAAGATATACTTCAGACTTTTATGGTTGGTATATATCTCACACCTCTCTCCATAAAGATAATGTCTCCAAATCTTCAAGGTAAACACTACCATAACAACCTCTAGGTCATGAGTCGGATACCCTTTCTCGTAATCTTTTAATTGACGTGATGCATACGTAATAACCTTGTCATTCTTCATAAGCACACAACCTAGTCCTTTATGCGATGCGTCACTATACACTACAAAATTCCCTGTATCATCAGGCAATGATAACATAGGTGTTGAACTCAATCTCTTCTTTAATTCTCAGAAACTTTCCTCACACTTCTCCGTCAAAACAAACTTAACTACCTTCCTAGTTAAATTTGTCAACGAAGTTGCGATCTTGGAAAAATCTTGAATAAAACGCCTATAGTAACCTACCAATCCCAAGAAACTACTTACTTCTGATGGTGTCTTCGGCCGATCCCAGTTGATTACAGCTTCAACTTCTTATGGATCTACCAAAATTTCGTCCTTATCAATAACGTGCCAAAGAAACTGTACACGTTCTAACCAAAACTCACATTTTGAGAATTTAGCGTACAACTTCACTTTTCTCAATGTCTCCAACGTCACTCTTAAGTGTTCAACATGTTCCTCCATGGTCTTGGAATACACCACTATATCATCAATAAACACCACAACAAATTTGTCTAGACATGGTTTAAACACCTTGTTCATCAAATCCATGAACATTGTAGGTGCATTGGTTAAACCAAATGACATAACCAGAAACTCGTAATGACCATACCAAGTTATGAACTTTGTTTTTGGTACATCTTCTGGCCTCACCTTCAACTGATGATAACCATTCCCCAAGTCTATCTTTGAGAAATATCTCGCTCCCTTCAGTTGATCGAACAAGTCATCGATTCTTGGTAACTGATACTTAATTTTAATCGTGACCTTATTAAATTCTTAGTAGCCAATGTAGAGCCGCATCAATCCATCTTTCTTTTTAACAAACAACATCGGCGCTCCCCATAACGATACACTCGGCTGGATATACTTCTTGTCGAGCAATTCTTGCAACTGCATCATCAACTCTTTCATCTCTACTAGGCCATACTGTATGGTGCTTTAGATATCGAGGCCATTTTCGGTACTAAATCAATCACAAACTCAATTTCTTGATCCGACAAAAATCTAGGCAAATCTTCTGGAAATATGTCTGCAAAATCTCTTATGACCGGTATCTCTTCTAACTTCACACTCGTCTTCTGTGTATCGATTATGTAGGCTAAGTATCCTACACATCCTTATCTTAATAACTTTTTGGCTTGCATCACCGTCAGACAACTTGCTTGTCTAGGTGACTTACTTCTATATAACACTACCTTTAACGGAGTCACAAGGTTAACACATTTCTTTTGGAAATCAATTACTACCCCATAATTGAATAATCAATCCATTCCAAGTATAACATCAAATTCCCCAAGTTTAATTGGTATCAAATTTACCATCATCTCATGACCCTTTATAACTACTCTAAAATTATTATATATAAATCTAACAAGAATCACTTCCTTATTCGAAATCTCTATGCTTAAGGGGAATTCTAATTCTTCTTGAGGCAAATCTAAGTTCTGAGCAAATTTATCGGATATAAATGAACAAGTAGCACCCGAATCAAATAACACATAAGCATTAATACCATTAATCAGAATGATACCTGACACCACATCCTTTGACTGCACAACATCCTACATGGTCATATTGAAAGTCTTCTCAGTAGATCGGCTTGATTGTGCTGGTCCAGTGATTGTTAATATACCACCACCGTTGTTTCCCTTTCCTCCACTTGCACTTCCCGCTGACTTTTTAGGGTAATCACGAGCCATGTGATCTTCTGAACCGCAAGTGAAACATGCTCCTTTCTTTGGCCTAAAATAGTTTGGTGCAATGTGACCCTCTTGGCCATAATTGAAACACACCCTCTTACCCTTCAAACACATCCCCAGTGTGGTTCTTCCCACAAGTAGCACAAGCTTCAAACTTCTTCTTTTGTTGACTTCCTTGCTGTCCTCCCGTATTTGAATTCTCACTCCACTTTCTCTTCTGGCTTTACCTCCATTATTACTTCCACCATTCTTGTTTTCATTCTCATTCTTTCTCTTCTTCTACTCTTGGTTATACTTGGTTAAGGCATCGCTTCCACCTTCAGCGATAATTGCCTTTTCTAGTATATCCATAAATGTGTTTAACTGGAACATTGAAACCTTGCTATAAAGCCAGGGCTTCAACCCTTGTTCAAATCTTCTTGCCTTATGCTCATCGGTATTAACTTGATAAGTAATAAATCTTGCCAACTCATTAAACTTTGTAGCATATTCCGACATAGTCATGGTTCTTTGTTTTAGCTCTAAAAATTGATCCTCCAACTAATTCCGAGATCTCGCTGAAAAGTACATCTCAAAAAATATCTCTTTAAACATATCCCACGCTATCATTCCCTGTCCCCCACGAACCTTATTCGCCTTCCACCAATAGCTAGCTTCAGACTTCAACATAAATGTTGTGAAAGCGGTGTTCTAATCCTCGTTGACTCTAGCAACATCGAACACCTTCTCCATTTCCATGATCAAGGTTTGGGCTTCAACTGGATTCATTGACCATTGAAACTTTGGCGGTCCAATCGCTTTAAAGTCCTTGAAGGTCATGACATGGGCTTGCGGTTGATTCGCAAGTGCTCCCATTAACAAAGTCACCAAATTTTGAATTGGGTTAGCATGGCCTCATTATTATTATTAGTAGACCCCTCAGGAGGTGGTTGTTGGCGTGGTTGTCTTCTTCTAGGTGGCATTTTCTGTTAAAATATACACTTATAAGTTCATTACCCAACTTGTTGAATACTTGAAGTTTAACTTTAAACATACTAAGATTAAAGCTATAACACATAACATTTCAATAAACTTTGATATTTATTCATTCATAATTTTCCAAAACATAATAAGGATAACATCCCTGCTATCAACATCCATTTTCCTGAACTAAACAAGTTTCAGGTTTACATCCTCATATTACCCCTTTATTTATCTCATAATAAGGGATTCACAATTTATTTAGTCACATACTTAATCACATATTATTATTAGTATCCCTCCTATCTTGGCATATTAAGACATCGAGAGGTTTCATTACGCTCTTCCTCCATAATACGATATGCCATCCTGCGATCCAACACGAACCACGACAAGTGTTCAAACTGAGGTGGGTAATAAAAGACTCGATCCCGAGTCCTATCAATCGCAGAATGAAAGGCATAATCCATTTAATTCATCTTGGCCTTCTTCGTTTGAACCTTAGCTTCAACGTGGTTTGCACGCTAAGTCGCCTTTATCCAAGCATCTTCTGCTCTCGCACGTTTAGCGGTCTGCTCCTTGAAATCATCTTTTAGCTTTTCCACTTTAGTGTTCATCTTTTCATTTTCAGCCAACAGATCCTCTTGTTGTCCCTTTGTATGAACTAGGTCCCATTCTGTGTTTCCAAGTCGTGAGTCAAGTTCTTGAATCTCGGCATCCTTCCGCTCTATAGTAGCTTGAAGCATCTCAGCTAACTCCTTCAGCTCCTCAATATTATCATGTAATTCTATATTTCGATCATACAGTGCATCATACATCTCAGCTGATATAGAATTTGGTGGAAACTCCACAGGATCCTCTTCCTCATCATCCTCCTCTATGTCCTCAGAGTTCTCCTCCTCAGGATCAGACACAGGCTCATCCTTCTGTTCTTCCTCAGCGACCAATAGAGAAGGCTCCCTCCGAATCAACTATTCTCGAACCACATGAACGTCTCGGGGTTCCTCATCTCTAGGTATCTGAGGTATCACTTCCCTAACTTGATTGGATCTTTCAACGTTAGACATCCTGACAACAAAATATTTTTAATTTTTATTTATTATATAACACTCTTCGATACTCGCAAGCACTTAAGTTATTAACCCATACCACATAATATCTTTTATTGTTTATCTTTTAATGAATTTCCTCAATTCAATCCTTAGAACTTGATAAGAGTTTGACACGACTATGTTTTTTTTCTCCTTAAAGGTCCTAAGTTTCCCCCACCTAAGGTTCATAACCTAAGGCTTTGATACCAACCTGTGACACCCCCAAATCTTTGTACTCCATTCTCATAGGATTTGGTGCTCACTATCCAAAACAATTACATCTAACTACCCATAATAAAGGATAAAGACATAAAATAACTTCAACAATAATCTTTCCCATTTAAGGTTTAAATCAACTTAAATTAATCCCAGATAATCTAACCTTAAATTATTACATAAGTCTACAGAATACATCTCAATTTAACATAAGTCTTATAACATAATTCATTTAAATAAATTCACATAAGTCTTCATCACTTGGAATTCTTGCCCTTTCCTTTGCTAGAAGATGGCTCTTTGATTTTCTCAACTTTAGCTGCAATGTTAATTGTAAGAGTGAGCAAACAATTGCTCACTAATATAAAGAATAATAATAGCAATAACATGAGATTAGACAATGAATATTGAACAATGGTGAACTCTTTGTACGAATAAAAATAGAAAATAAGTTCAAGATTTATATTTGAGGGACTTAAGACCACGAACTATGTCCCCAGTAATTACGTATTACTACCTCAACCTTAACAGACATTTAGACTATACATACCCTTCCTTACGTACTTAGGGGGGTCAACCCTTTGTACCATGTATTGTGTATAAACATCTAAACGTTACCACGTACATAAATCCCCTATATTAGGGTTGTTAATATCAGTTTGACTTTAGGATTTCCGCACTAAAGAAAGTTTAGTTTGGAACTAGCTTATCAGTGATTCTAGAATTTTAGAACACCATCAAGTATAGATTAATCCAACCAATAACAGCTTGCTTGCTATTCGAAGGTTCAACATAACAATATAGAATTAGACAATGATATTTAAGCCAAGGATTTAATAATGACAATGTACAATCGAATAGACATGGTACATATGCAAGGTACTACATCCAAAAGAGTTAAGAATTCTTGTTAGGAATAATGAAGTTAATCAGAACATGCTTTGAATAACAAAAATAAGAATTAGGATTATGAAGCTCACTCAACGTAAAGAATTAAAATCCAAGAGCTTATATTAACATAACAAGATAGAATCAATAAGCTTGCTCAACTATAATATAAGATTTAGGAACTTGCATAATGATAAATTAGAAAGCTTGCTTGACAACAAAGAGTAAACATAATTATGAAACTTGCATTCATTACAAAGAGAATGAAGTTAGGGAACTTGCCTCGTGTGTAAGCTACACAAGTATAATAACGTTCACCAATTACCCTACACATACCATTAAAATCGCAATACCAATTTGTTATATTATCATTAGCTTTATAGGTTTAACCCACCATTTAAGCTATAACCTTTAACTTAATGTCTAACCATGTTGGTTAATCACTCATATGGATCTAAAAAACTTACTTTTACCTAATACAATATTCTATCATTCACCTCTATATCTCTTGGAAACATCAATTATCATTCGTTACATAACTTGTTAAGTGATTATTTAAAATCTTCACTTTTTGGTATTACCACACATAACAATCTATTATTATATCTTTTGATATAGCTTAACATCTCTATCATGCCTAATAGGTTACATTAAGTCTTCATTTTTTTGGTTTGCAATTAATTAAAACTCATTGTCTCTGCTTAGGGCACAACGCAACTACGCCGCCCAAGCTCAGACGGCCAATTGCTACTGGTGCACGACCTTAGAAGGCCAATCTGACTTGTTGTGTCATTTCTACCTTTGGTAATGCACAGAGTCAGCTACCAGACGCGCAATGTAAAGCTAGTAGTAGCCTCACTACATTTCAAGCACCAACACTCCTTCCAAATTTCTACAAAAATTCTCAAAACCCAACAACTAAAATTTTGTAATAACATCAACAAGCATGCATATCATAATTCTATCAACATAAATATTTTATATAATTAACTTTCAAGAATCAAAAATCATATTTTTTTCTAATTTCTTTATATTTCAATACTTTTCGCGAATTCGATTGACAAATCTTCGTTTCTTAACCATTTGACACCATTCCAACTATGTTGTTTTCATTTCTTGATGTACTATCACAATCCACAACCAATTTACAGATTCTATCAAGTATTGAACATCAAATTTTAGACTTAAGTAAGCCATTTTACACACACATAACACTGTTAGTCTAATTTTTCTTCTTCAACCCATTTTTTCATGAATTTTTTTACTCAATACAACTTCTATATAACAATTATCAGATTACACATGTATATAATCAACACCTCAAACCCTGACCCAACAAAATCAATTACATAGAATAAAACCACAAAACCAAAACTCAAATTTCTCTTCTTCAACATATTTATATGGATTTTGATTACTTCAACATCACTTCTAGATAATTATAATAGATTATACATATATATAACCAACATTTAAACTCTAATTCAACAAGAATTCTAATTCATAGAAAATAGATATTGCAAAGAAAAATTTGGAATTAGGGTAGATTATGCCTTAATCATTTGTTAGCAAGATGATAACAAGGTTTTTCTCAACACTCCTTATCTTTCTTCTTGACAAAATCACAGAGAATGAATTCTCTCTTCTCTCAATTCTCTCTAACACTCTAGTTTTTCTGAGTTAGCCTTTAGGAAAAATATGTGTAAGATATAAATTGGTTTCCCCACGTACGTCAGGTTAGAAAACCCAATAGGTTGCATCAGTTAGATTATGTCAAAGGTCACAAGACCTTATTTGGCTACACTTAGTTTAGGTTTCCAATTTATTTTTATAATACTTATATTATATAGTTCCACTTGTCACTTTTATTTAATTAACTTATGCTCTTATAATTATAATTATAATTTCCATTATAATTATTTTTATACTTAACAAATTATTACACACTTAATTAAATTATTAAATTATACTAGAACATTATTTAATTATTTTAATTATTTTCTTAAATATTAAATGATTTATTTAATTTAATTATTTTATTAAATCAAATCTTAAAATAATAAAATTACCATTCATGAATTTAGTTAACATACATACTTAACTAAATTATTGCACCAAAACTTCACCAATTATTTATTTATCTCAATAAATAAATAAATAAAATTAATATTATTTAATTCAATAAATATTTAGAATTAATTACAAAATTCTTGTTCGTTACAAAGGTGCTGGTGTTGAGACTTGGTTCACGTGTGATTGTCTCCTAGTTTCTAAAGCTTCAAATCTTTTAAGTACACCAGCCAACTTAACTTCGGTAGCAATTGAATTCTCAATTGTATGAACACCCCTAGATGAACTAGGTTTATCGGTCTCTCGGGTGGTTTCCCATTGCATAGTTTTTTTCTACTAAGTCTTCTAAAAACTCCCAAGCCTTTTCCTCATCATTATTCAGAAAATCCCCTTGACATATTAACTCTAACATTGTTTTAGTGGGATAGTTTAAACCTTCGCAGGCAATTTGACACAATCCACATTTCTCAATTCCATGGTGTGGGCACTAAGATAACAAAATTTTAAATCTATCAAAATATTTCCAAAATGACTCTTTTTTAAGTTTGCAAAATTGATGGATTGCGGTCCTAATTTTAGAAGTTTTATGATTTGAAAAATATTTTTTTAGAAATGTAACAACAAATCCCTCCCAAGTTGATATGGAATTATTTGGTAGGGTATATAACCACTTTTTAGCATTATCTTTTAAAGCAAATGTGATAAATCTTAGCCTAATTGAGTTATCAAATTATTGTTGAATTTTCATTAGAGCTCAAACCTCCTCAAATTTCTGAATGAATAAGTATGGATCTTCTATACCAGTGAACCTTGATAACATATTTATGAAATGTGGTTTAAGTTCAAAATTATTACCAGTTACCGGTGGTAGACTTGTTCATGAAGGTTGGGCAGAGCGGGAAGGATAACATCGATCCCTTAAAGAAACAGTTTGTGCACCCTCCATTTTTCTTAAAGTGAGATCTTTTAAAGTGAAATCCGAAAAATCATGTTTTCTCACTAATCGGGATGTTTCATCCTTAGTCCACACTTTTTGTATACACTACTTAGTAAATAAGTAGATAAGCAAAAAAACAAATAATATAAAAAAATAGCAAAAATTACTTCTAAGGTCAACTTAAAAAAATCTAGACAGCTCCTAACTGTTCCAAGTTACACCGCAAGATCCACCAAATTCAAAATTAATCACACCACTAGCCAGTTAAGTATAAGAAAGGTTGTAGTCTCTCCGTAGATACGGTGACTAATTGAATAACCACACAATCTTTAGGCGTTTAACTTTAGAACCACTTGCCTAGACACCAGCAGTTTGATTATATTTAAAATTCAGCCTCCTCTTGGAGTTTCTTGTCCTAATTGAGCTCGAGAGTCCTAGGGGCCAACGTCTACTTGATTTTATTAGGTCATGGTTATGCAAAATGCAAATTGGGTTATTTGTGGGCCAAGGAAGGGTGATGAAATCCCAACCTTATCTTGTTACAGGTTGTGCCCTTAATGTTAGATTAAATATGAAAATGCACAAATAAAATGTCCTAAAACAATGTGAATTACAAAAGAATGAGAAATTTTGACATACCTCAATCTTCTAGCAGTCACCATAGTTTATATTTGACAAAAAAAAAATAAAAATTAAAAATAAAAGCCTAACAGGATGTGCTCTACGTGAGTGAATGCATGAATGCGGCAAAAAAAATACTAATAATAATAAAAGACTAAACTACTATATATTTTTATTTTTTTATTAAAAAATATGGAGATACGAAGTACTGAAGAAAGCATAGCAACAAAATCTTTACCTTTTCACTCCTTCGACCTGCTTCAATAATCCTGAAAAAAAATCATTTAGATTTAAAACTAATTTGAATAAATAAAAATTAATTCTAGTCCTCGGCAACGTCGCCAAAAACTTGATGTGATAAAATTATGTACTGCAAGTGCACATTGTCTATTGTAGATTTGGCTAGTGTAGGTCGAACCACAGAGCCTAGATCAATTCTTTAATATATCCTTAATTAATATTTTAGGCAAATTAGAAACAAAAATGGTGGATAAGATTTATTAACTAAATTATGCAAACTATTAATTAGAAAAGATACCTAAGATTTAGAATCCACCAAATATTAACATAATAAATAATTTCTTATTTCTTAAATTAATTCCCAAATTATTTTCCTTTCCTTTAAAAATAATGATTTATATAATTAATATGGGTAAACATAAGTTATGATAAATTCACAGATTAACTATAACTTATCATAACCTCGCAATCAATATAAGAATCATATGCAATTTATGCGGATGAAAATATGAAGGCAAAAACAATTAGACATTAATTTCAGAACGAAAAGAGAATATTATTATGAAATACCTAATTTCATCATCATCCTAGGTATTAGAAATTTAGCTAGCCATGGAATTAAAAATAAAAACAATTAATATTAGTACTACTATTTGCATGAAATAAGAACAATAATTAAAAGAGAATTTCTAATATACCAATAAAAGAAAGAATACAAATACTCCTTACAGTACTTCCACACATGATTGGAATAAGAGAAAAGACAAACTCTAAATATCTTACTCCCTTCTACACCAGTGAAAAACTAAGAAAAAGAAAATAACAAGTGGTGTCATTCCCTATAAAATAAGAGGCCTATTTATAGGGAGAATACATTTGTGCCCTAATTTAGGTTCATTGAACTCAGATAGTTTTATTCCCTTTTTTCTCTTCTTTCCTTCTTGACTTCCATCTCTATATGGTAATCCTCTAAGAGTCCTTTTTCATATTAAAAAGTTAGATACAAATCCTTTATTTGCTCCCCAAGAAAAATAAATGTTATTTCCTACAAAATAAAATAAAATAAGCATATAAAATAATAAATACGGGAATATTAAAATGTATTAATTACGTGTCTATCAATGGTCAAGCTATTTGATTTGTTATTCGTAGCTTAAATAATGAAATTCAAAAGGATAGTATTATGTTATATTAAAATATATGATAGTTCCACGAGGAACGAATTAAAAATGAGATATAACGAAATATTAATAATATAGCTTAATACGATTTATGAACAAATTACTAATGATAACTAATGATTTGGAATAATGGAATTTTTACGGGGAAACGTTGACACGAATAAAATAGAGTCGTAGGCTTAAGAATGGACTCATTCCGACTTCGGATGAGGAAGTTATGAATTTTTGAAAATTAAATTGGGCAACATTTTCTCAGACCTGCGCCGCAGCATCGGCTCCCAAGCACAAAAGAAGCATTGTAGTGTAACTCTGTAGTAGCTCCCAAGTTTCAAGTGCGACAACGCAAACATAAAGGACAAATCAGGCGTGTGATGCCCCCAAATCTGAGTCCCTTAAACCCTAGGATTCGGTCCGCCACGATACTACTATCTTCATATTATTTATATATTTTATTCATAACTTAGTGAATAGAATTTTCTTATTACAATTTAGAAAATAAAATCTTCCATTTCAGGATCTGTACAATGACCCAAAACTTTTATAAGTTTCAAATATTGGTCATTTACCATTCCTGTCTTACATCATATTCGATGTTATAAAAATATATGGAATAATTTGAACTTTTTCAATCTCCTTTGAATTTTTTTTTTATTGATTTCTTAACTTAAATCAATTGCGTATCCTTGAATCAAATTATGTTATGATTCATTCTATTTGAATTACTGTATAAATTTTTACATATCAATTTTAATTCCTCTATGTACCGCATAGTACAACTTTACAACTTAATATGTATTACACATCGTAAACTACTATCTTGTACATCTACTAGAACCTAAACATGGTTTAAGAGCATCTATTTAAATAATAAATTAATTTCCTTTGATACTATAAGACACTTAATTTTATGAAATAAAAGTATTCAATTTTTTTATTTAATAAATAGATAAATTGATAAAAGTTTAAAGTTAAGGGTGATATATATAATTTTTTTCAAAATAAGCAAGTGGTTATAAAATACTCATTATTGTCGGAGAATATTCATTTGGTCATGGAATATTCTTGCTGTTGGGGAATATTCGTACGACGGCGCAGCCATTTGTGGGCCCCATAATAGAATAACTGTCGGATGAAGAAAATGACAAGTATGAGTTTATATAAATAACGATGTAGTTGTTATCGTTGAAACTATTGGAATACCCGGTGGGTAAAGTAAAGTAATACGCGTTGTTTTATAGTAGCACACAGTATTGCACAATATTTTTGGATTATTGATTCTTACGTAAGAATGCACTACTAAATAATTGTTACAGTAATTACTTTTCAATATTTTATTTTATTGATTCAATAATTGCTACGTTGATATTTTATATTATTGTTGTTTCAATAATTGTCACTACATAATATTTCTTATTTTCAGATCAATAATTCATATTACTTGAATACTATTATTAGATACATTATTGGCAATATCTAATGAAGCTCTATCTAGGAAATGGGTTTGGTCACTTAATTGCGCCAGTAAGGAGAAATCCTTATCGGAAAGCCCCTTCTTTCTTGGGAACGATCCGGTTGTCATTATTGTGATTCTGTAATATTATTTGTGAATAATTAATTATTAATTTTTATGATAAGGAAATATTTATTTTCTGTGGATATAAATGAAGGAATTAATGTTTCAGTGTTTTATCAGTATTTTGTCAGAATGGGGGTGTTTTATCAGTATTTTGTCAGAATAGAGGTATTAAAAATCGTTTGTATGTGGATTTCGATCATTTTCTGTTTGGAATTTAGAAAAACTTTCTTCTACAAAGTTGTAGAGAATTAAATTTCCTATAGAATAGACATGAGATTTGAATTTTATGGATAAAAGGACTATTTATTATGTAATGTTGAAGTTTTAGAAAAAAATATTTTTATTAAAAATATGGGTGGGCACCACTTTTGGTTGTTGTGGAAATTTCTGAAATTGGTGGGCCCCACTAATGGTCTTCTGAAATTGGGCAAAGATGGTGTGCGTAGAAATTTTATAAAATATTATTCTATTAAATTTTAGTCTGCTTTGGCGTTTTGGCATTTTCCTATAAATAGGGTGCTTAATTAGAATTAAAAATCACACCTGAATCTGAAGTTTTCTCTCTCTATAATATTGAGCATATTTTATGAGTATTTAGATACTTTGAGAGTTGCTATTCAGTGCAAGTTTTCCTCTGCATTATATCCGATATTCCAGTAAGAAATGTTATTCTTTTGAGGTAGGGGATGGTAAGGGATGTTATTTTCTTCGTAAATGATGTTATTCTTTCAATATCATTAAACCAAAATATTGGTATGAATTTTATTATAAAATTTTTACCTTTTCATGTTTAGGTTATTATTCACGTATGCGACACTATTCACGTATATGACACTATTCACGAATACAGTACTATTCCCGAAGTATGATTTTTATTGGGAAATTTCTACCTTTTCGTGCTGGGGTTACTATTCACATATGCAACACTATTCACGAATATGACACTATTTATGTTGTTGTCGTCGGGATTTTTTAGTGTCCCTTTTCGTTACTTGTTCTTTAGTGTTCTCATGTTAATGTGAGATTTGTTTGAAAAAATAAGTGAAAAAGGTTCGACATATATAATGTTGACAATTTGACTTTAAGAGTCGCCAGTTAGTGTATTTAACTGGTTGCACCAACGCAAGTGAAAAAGGTTTACATATTGACCCAATGATGTGGCACTGTTAAACGGGTCTGTGAAACCGAGATTCATTTGGGTTCGGGGGCTTGATTATGCGGAGGGAAGGTGTTAGGTACCACCCGACATCCGTGTTGCCACAATGACCGCCACTTTTCAAAGAAAATGTTATATGAATGTGTGTGTGTTTATCAATGTGCAATTATTTAGAAGTAGTGTTACGCCTCGTTCGCACATATATACAAAGGGTTTGAATTTATAGAAAAATTCAGTTTTAAACAAGATATAACAATGAAGTTTTGTAAAAAGATGTTTTTTCAAACCCTGTGCTCAATAGTAATTGAGGCCTTTGATACTTCCATTTTATTATTAAATGTTTGGCTTGTTTGCTTTTATTTTTGATATGTGAAGCATTTCGAGAAAATAATATACAGCGCTGCCGAACTCCTCATGGGAATGACAACCATCTAAGGAAATTCAAACACTGTAAATAATATACAAGTTGCTTACAGCTAAAAAATGTCCATCAGAGGAACCGAATCTAGATTTAGTAGACTGAATATGTGATCACATGATTCCTAGGCTCACATGATCTATAGATTTTTATGGAAAGCGATGGCGATTATATATATAAAAGTTGTAAATATATATATACAGACATGATCAACCACCACGTAAGCAACTCCATGGGGATTAGAAATGTAAATATATAAAAGCGGTAAATATATATATATATATATATATATATATATATATCAACCACCAAGAAAGTAAACTCCATGGGGATCGGAAAAGTAAACAAAGCGATAAATGTGATCAATCGCCATAAGTAAACTCCAAAGGTGACTTAAATTTAAATAAATCGTAAAAAAGGCCACAAAGTAAACTCTGTAGGCTTCGATAAATAAATAATATATATATATATATATATATATATATATATATATAAGTAGTAAATGCACCGGATATAAATCTAGGCTCATCGAATATGTCCGATAACAATTATATATATATATATATATATATGTAAAAGCAGGTAAATGCTCTGGGTATAAAATCCAGGCTCATCAGATATTTCTGACAACAGTTATATATAAGTGTATATATATATATAAGGAAGTAAATTCTCCAGACATAAGTCTAGGCTCAATCGAGGCATAACTCGATAATGTTAGTCCATATATAAAATATATACATATATAAGTATATATATACAGACAGAAATGAAAGCCACAGATAGAAGTCCAGCCATACGCACACAACACTACTCTCAATGTGTATAACAGTGTGTGCAAAGATGAAAATGAAGGCTCTATAGAATGTGAAAAGGCTTATAGTGGGCTGCCAATGTAGGCTTCTATGACTCTATATGGATAAACACTCAGCTCCCGTCGGATAAAAATATAACTATATGTGAGCCAACAAATGTTTAAAATGAGGAAATACTCAATATGGGTGTGTACAGAGCAAATTAGACAGGGCTTCCTAGCCTCTCTCTCCCTCAAAATGGCTAGCCCAAGCCCCATATATATAGAACTGATGGCCGCAGGTGTACCTGCAGCAGCCTCTGTTGCACCTGTGGCTGACCGAGCTGCCCGGGGTTCTACGGGTCCCGTCGTCTCAAAGTACGTGCACTATAATGTTCGCTCGAACTTGCAGAACTTCAATCCGAGCATCAGAACGAGGTATATACAACCTTCTTCGGTCCGCTTGTGTCGAGAGTTACGCAATCACATGGGATTTGCCCTTTTTGATTCCAGTAAGATGGGTCCATCAGCGAAATAGCATTCTCAGGTTTCTGTCAGGCAATCCGGTGAGCCGTTTTGCGTAGTTTTCGCTCTGAAGTTAAGATATGAGTCTTGTGGGACTACTTTTGAATTAATTTGAGTTGACATGAGTGTATTTGATTTGAAGTGAAGTTGAGTTTGGCAAAATGACTATTTTGCCCCTCCCGGGGTTATCTCCTGTTTTTGCACAGTTGTAGCCGGTTTTTCCCAGGGTTATCTCTGAGATGGTCATGTTGTTGACTCTAAATGTTCTCAGGGTTATCTCTGAGGTTGGAATTAATGTTGTGGTCCTCCAGGATTACCTCTGGAGTGTGAAAAAGATACTTTTTACCTCCTGCATAGTTAGTAACAGGAAAAGAAAATTTCGAGTGTCTACAGATGCCCCTCTTTATCATGTTCATGCAATGCAATGGAATGGACATGATAAAGATTAAAAGACACTTGAAACATGATAATGTATATTTAATGATGAAAATCGCAATGTAGTGAATGTGATGATGAATGTTTAAAACGTTTTCACAAATCGCAGTTCGTAAATCGCACATCGGATTTCGCACTTTGCATTTCGCTTTTGGTCAATCGCACTTTGTAACTCACACATCGCATTTCGCATATCGCAAATCATAAATCGTGATGTAATGAATGTTATAATGCATGTTTAAAATGTTTTTCGCAAATCGCTTTACCTTTACCGGGGATTGCTGATGCCTATGCTGGTGTCGACTACAATGGCTTGGCTTTTTGTCAGTGCTGCTAATGCCTATTTGATGAAGAGAAATTGAAATGTCGCTGATGCATACGCTGGTAGTTTACAATGGTGCCTACCCTGATGGTAGTTTGATAACAGATCCTACCCTACTGGTAGTTGACATCGCCCAACTGTTTTGGTTCCCACTCGAATGGTAGTATACAAAGCTTTCATTGCTGGACTGTCTTGATGTTGCATTGAATTGATACCAATGGTTTTGAATACCGGATCTCCTGATACCTTCGCTAAAGTAATATTCAAAGGTTTTCTTTGCTAGATTCTGCTTGATGTTACGCTGGATAGAGATGTACGTTGATGTAGCGCCTCACCCTTTTTGAGGTGATTTGTAGTTTCCTTTCGCTGTTGAGTGCTTGTGCCCCATTTCCTTGAACATTTGATTCGCATCCCGGCTGAACTGATGATCTGAATGTCGCTGATATCCCTAGGGGGTGCAATTTGTACTTTCGCTACCGAACTTTGAACTTTAGTGTAGAGGCCTCAACTTATGAGGATTTGGCACAAATTAACATGTTTGAAGGTGTAGATTTCATTCGCTAGACCCTTAATTATTGGGCTTCTGCTCTTAAGTTAAGAACTTTGTTGAGAATTTTCCCCTTCGTTTGTAGGGGCAAGCTAATGTCGCCATGATTTTTTTCAGGAGTTTTCCTTCTTTTGATGAGAAGCCTGATCCCGCCTTAAAATCCTTCGCTTTCCTGAAATCGGAAAATGCCCCAGTCCTTTCGCATACTGATGTCCATGATTCATACAAAAAACTCTCTTTGTTGATGAAGTCGCAAGTGAGTAATATCCAAATCGCTAGTGAGCTGATGCGAGGGAAGCTTTGATGATGATGGACCATGCTGATGGTGTTGACTAGGGCATTTTCCTCTGTAGGATGGTTGATAAATGCCAAGTGTTGAGTTGTCGTTGTTTCTGAGATCGCCCAAGTCTTGTTGTAGGGGTCGCAATATCGGGTTATCGTCGAATTTGAAATTGACCCAGTCTTGCTTGTTATCTAGGATAGTTGCTTTGACAGATAGGCTGATAAGATGCTGAGATCGCAAGAGGCTTTTACCTCTGTACCAGATGGTGAACATACAGTAGAGTTGGGCTTTGATGCCCTCAATTATTATTCATGACTTGTTATTGCAATTGGTCTTGATTTTCTTCTGATTTGATGAAGACTCATGATTAAGGGTGTCGAATCTTTGAAGGTCCTCGCTGCTGGTTGTCTTGGCATATCGCTGTTTCTTCCTTTTTGGGATTTATGCCAGATTTGATGGAGTGACATTGAAGTGTTGTTGGGTTTTCTCCACATGGGTCGCTGACTCAGAGAGCTGTCTTTGGGCGTAGACTTGAGATTGATGTTTTGGGTTTGGATGTTTCTTTTGAGGATCAGACCACAACACTGATGGTTGCCTACATACTCCTGTATGTGAGGGAGCTCAGGTTTGCGTAGTTTCGGCTTGATAAGATAAACGGTTTGACAAGTGTTTGTTTAAGAAGTGTTTGTTTTGGGAGTGTTTGTTTGAGAAGTGTTTGGTTTGAGAAGTGTTTGGTTTGAGAAGTGTTTTCTTTGAGAAGTGTTTGCTTTGACCGCACCATAAATGGCTGCCTACGTACTCCCATTGATGAGGGGAGATCAGGTCTTTTGTAGTTCAGGCTTGATGAGCTGAAACCTAAATGATTTTTGATTTTATTTTTTTTTTTTTTTTTTTTTTTTTTTTTTTTTTTTTTTTTTTTTTTCTTTTCTTTTTTTTTGTTTTTTTTATTTTTTCTATACATGCATGGAAAATAAAAATCATACTGCAAAGGAAGTGATACCGTCCCAACATCTTCTGGAACTCGCAACTTTATCCCTTAGATCTACATCTTTTTGGCTAGTTGAGGCCTGATAGTCCAGTTGTCAGAGGTTGTGTTACCTTCAAGGCTCGCGACAGAGGTTACTTCTTGGTTTTAAATGTCTCCACTTATGGCTATAACTTGATCGCTTCCTGGTTCAGTACATTCATCAAGGATGCTTGAGCTGGACCCATCGCAAAAAGGTATGAAATCTTGTTTCTTTGATGGGTTGGCTTCCCTGACAACCTTGCTACCCTTTCCTTCATCTGTTCCTTCACACTTTTCCTGGGCTTGAGAGGATTCGATCATGAAATCTCCCTCGAACTGCTGTTGTATTTCTTGCAAGGAACTTTCCTTTTTTGCTTTTTCTTCCTTGGAAAGGATCAGTATTTCCTCCGCATCATCCAAGGTTATAAGATCTGGACTATTGTTGTCATCTTTGGACCATAGGATGTTGGAGGTTGGCGGAGGAATCTCGTTTGGGGGTTCCCTTGTCTCCTCTGTCATTTTCTGCATTAGGATTATTCCATCTTGGGTTCTGCCAGGATTATCGCCCATAGCCTTCACCTCATTTTCAATGCTCGTCTCGAGTGGACATCTTAAGCTTTTTATTGCCTTCTCGCCTTTTTTGGTCATGGGAAATTCTATCTCAAACTCTCCACTTTTAATTAGATCCTGGATTTTATGTCGCAAAGACCAACATTCCTCAGTCGTATGTCCAAGTGAGTTAGAATGGTAGAGACATATCTTGGTGGAATCATAACTCTTTATCTTGGGATTTATAGGAGACAGCAACTCAGTAATCCTTCCTTCGCTTATCAGAGAGTATAACATTTGTTCATTGGATTTGCTTAGAGGGGTGAATTTTTGAGATCTTGTGGAGGTTATTTGATCTTTCTTCTTTGAGAATTTACATTCCCCGAGCGATTTTTTTGTTGGCGAAGTTTGCTAGCAGTTTTATCATCCCCCTTTTCTTGGCCTTCTGATAGTTGAGCGAAGAAATGCCTCGTATTCGGATGTTGGCGCACTATCAGCTTAGCTAGCAGATTTACTTGATTTTGGATCGTCTCTAATTTTTGCATTACCATGATACCTTCCTCTGAGTTTTCCCACTTTAGGACATTTGTTCTATGCCTTTGGGGGTAGTCCTCTATCCTTCGTATGCACTTACGAATTGGATATATTTTAGCGCTTCCTGACACGATCATGTTTACTTCTTCCGTATCATCCTACAACGGAAAGTTGGTGTTGACATTTTGTTGATCTGGTTGTTGGACCACAATACTACCACTTTCGATCAGATTTTGAATTTTATGCTTTAAGGACCAACAATCTTTCGTATCATGTCCTGGAGACCCTGAGTGGTAAGCACATCTTTGGCTTGGATTATATCTTTTGCTCCCTGGTTCTAGAGGTGGAGTCGGTTCAGTAATTTTCTTATGATGCATCAATATCGCCAATACATGTTCAAGGGAATCGCCTAGTGGAGTGAACACCCGATTTTTCGTTCTTTAAAATTTTCTTTTCCTATCTGGGTATTGGTTGAACGCAACCTGTTGTTGAGATGGCAGATTATCTTGTATTTTCCGAATGGGGGGACTGTAGGTTGGTCTCCTAACTTGCCCCTGTACAACAAGGGATACATCTTCATTGCCTTTATCAAGTACACCATTGGGATCGCTCGCATACTTGTCAGTCTGTATATGTTTGGCGACTGCTTCCAAGGCAGTGAAGTCTTTAATATTGCCTGCCTTCAGGCCCATCTCTGCCATTTCGCCGTGTTTGATCATTTTTGAGAACAACTTTCCTATGCCTGCTAGGATCCTCTCGTAGTACGAAGCCTCTTGGATATCAATAAACGTCATTACCATCTTAGCTTCTGTCATTGATGGAATGACTTGCACTGCTAGATGTCTCCTTTGGGCATATTCTTGGAAAGATTCAGTACTTTGCTTTTTGACTTTAGTCACTTGGTATCGATCAAGTGCCATTTGTGACTGAAAACTGTACTGATTTAGAAAGGCGTGGGCCAATTCTTCCCAGTTGTGAATTTTGGCATTATCAAGCCTGGCATACCAGGCTTTAGCCTCTCCAGTGAGACTCTTTTGGAAAAGCTGTATTCTGAGGCTTTCATCTTCAGATAAGATCCTAGTTCGCCAATGTACACTTTCAGGTGCGTATAGGGATCGTCTTCCCCATTGTACTTTTCAAACTCTGGGACTTTGAAATTTGCAGGATAGCGAGCCCCTGGGAATATGCAAAGATCTGAATAGGTGACACTCCCATAATTTCCAGTTCCTTTGATTGACTGGATGGTCTCCTCCATTTGTTGGACTTTCTTTCTTATATCCTCAGTTTCTCGATCATCCCAGAGATTTATGATTTCTTTATTGGAATGAGGTTTAGGTATCTGGGTTTCCATTTTTTTACCAATACCCTGACTGCCCCTGGAGTGGATGACTCTGGTTAAGTAGGCATTGTTTGGCGCTGGATTCCTCCATGTGCAGAGGATTCTGTGTGGATGGGTATTTGTGGACCCTGAATAGATTGGTGTAGTTCTTTGAGCATAACAGTGAACTCTGTCATTTGATAGCTTAATTTTTCGAACTCTTCGCGAGACACAAAAGTTGGATCAGGTTGGGCACTTTTATCCATGTCTGACTGTGGGCTTAATGCCCTTTTGGACTTTGAACGGGAAACGGGATCAATTGCTTCCCTACAAAATCACTTACGTAGTTTAGTCTTAGGGAATGTATAAGTGTTACATGCTATGTGATCTATCCATTTTAGGAATTTTATCCTGCAAAACGGATGCTAGCTATTTGTAATACAAGATAGCATGTCAGGTTTTAATATGCATGTACACATATTCCTTCATATTTTCAATTACATTGAGATTGACAAGTAATTGAAATTACAAGTAATTTAAATGGGAAAGTATGAAGAGACTTCCCTTCGCGTTTGGTTTATCAGAGGCTGACCTATCCTAGGTTTACTCTCGCGGCTTTTTGGCATGAAGGTTCCCAGATCATCGCAATCTACTTGACGGGAAGTTAATCCGGTCTTTCAACTGGAGCGAATCTGGGTGGTGCCTTTCCTGAGCCCTGTTGGAATTATTCTTCCTATGAGTCCAATAATCAAACATCGATAGGATAGCCTCCTAGTGGAGGAACCACACAATATACATTCACATACAACGTGTCTCACCGTTTATGAAAATGATGACATGTGCGAAACACTAATATCACAAAAAGATATAGTATAGTGCAATAAGTAAAATGCATTCGCACACATTCATCATAAATGTAAATGCAACATTTACACATAAGCATATAACAATTTTGAAAAGCTTGTAATAGCGGCTTAAGCCCTCTTACTGGAGTCCCCAGCAGAGTCGCCACCTGTCGACGTCGAGATTTTTTAGTGTCCCTTTTGTTTACTTGTTCTTTGGTGTTCTCATGTTAATGTGAGATTTGTTTGAAAAAACAAGTGAAAAAGGTCTGACATGTATAATGTCGACGATTTGACTTTAAGAGTCGCCAGTTGGTGTATTTAACTGGTTGCACCAACGCAACCGAAAAAGGTTTACACATTGACCTAGTGATGTGGCGCTGCTAAACGGGTCTGTGAAACCGAGATTCATTTGGATTTGGGGCTTGATTATTCGGAGGGAAGGTGTTAGGCACCCCCCGACATCCGTGTTGCCACGGTGACCACCACTTTTCAAAGAAAGTGTTATATTAATGTTTGTGTGTGTGTGTATCAATGTGCAATTATTTGGAAGTAGTGCTACGCCTCGTTCGCACCTATATACAAAGGGTTTGAATTTATAAAAAAAATCAGTTTTAAACATGATATAGCAATGAAGTTTTGTAAAAAGAGGTTTTTTCAAACCCTGTGCTCAATAGTAATTGAAGCCTTTGATACTTCCATTTTTTTATCAAATGTTCGGCTTGTTTACTTTTATTTTTGAGATGCGAAGCATTTTCGAGAAAATAATATACTGTAGTGCCGAACTCCTCATGGGCATGATAGCCATCTAAGGAAATTCAAACACTGTAAATAATATACAAGCTACTTACAGCTAAAAAATGTCCATCACGGGAACCGAATCTAGATTCAATAGACTGAATATATGATCACATGATTCCTAGGCTCACATGATAATGTCATGATTTGTATGGAAAGCGAAGTAGGATTATATATATAAAAGTTGTAAATATATATATATATATATACATGATCAACCACCACGAAGCAACTCCATGGGGATCGAAATGTAAATATATAAAAGCGGTAAATATATATATATATATATATATATATATACCAATATTCATTTTATAATTATTGTAATAACCCGATATTTTCTATATAATTAAATCGAGAAATTTTCAAGATAATTTTATTTTATTTTATTTATTATTTATTTTAAAGATGAGAATGCGTACAAGGTAATGTGTATGTATTTATGTGATGAATATAAAATATATTTATTACATGAATGATTACAAATAATTTTATTTTAGAATTATTGATCATTATAAATTATATTCTTATAATAATTAATTTTATAGTAGAAATATTTTTATTAATTATTTTCCATGAAAATAATAATTATTTTATTATATTATATGAATTTATTTCAGATTAGTTAGGTTAATTTTTTTTAACTTAATTAACAATGTTATATATGAAAAATAAGTCGATATGGAATCCAAATACTAAATTATGGATTTGGAATAAGGAAAGAGAATACTAATATAATATTATTTTTTATTTTGGTGCTATGAATATGGATATGTGTAGATTAATAATGGTTGGTAAATTATGATAAAGTATTACAAGATCCTAGTATTATTTTAATAAACCCTAGTTTCGAAGTCAAATGAGACTTTAAAATCTGTCAAGTCATTGTGTTATATGAATAATGACATGTACTGTAGAATTTAATTTTAATTAGGGAGAACCCTAATTATAATAAACCCTAATTAATATTTGTGGACCCTAAGTGATTAGAAACCCTAATTAGCTAATTAAGAAACCCTAATTTGTTAAATGGAAACCCTAATCGTTGATTTAGCGAGCTTAATGTTAATTAGTAAATTCTTAAACATAATTTCATGTCTAATGTAAATAGTAAACCTAAACTAATTTAGAAAACCTAAATTTGTAATTTGGAAAATCTAATTTTCTATTTTAGCCCTAATTGTCAAATTGAAAACCCTAAATTGCTAATTATAAGTCCTAATGATAATTAGTGAATCTATAATCCAATTTTTATGTTTCATGTAATTAGGAAGCTAAGTATGTTTACAAAATACTAATTTGAAAATTTTAGAAACTAAATTTTTCATTTTTGGCCTACCTAGAAATCCTACAATTTTGTGCTAAATCTTATGATTAAACCCCAAGGGTCAAACCCTAAGGGTTTGCCAAGTTACCATTTAGCCATTAAATTTATAACATAAATGACCCATTTACCCTTGTTGCATTATTTGGACATAACTTGCAAATCTTACCATGATCTAGAGTTGTTGAGCTACTCTACCAAACCCATGTGCTCTAATTAATCAGCAAACAAGCCACATTCATCAGCCATTGCATTATATTCAATCTACAAATAGGATTGAGAGAGAAAAATGTACATCCATGCTCATTTTTACTCAAACTCCTTACAAAGTCTTTCTCTCTCTAAAACTTACGAAATTTCTAAGTAAATCAGTTCCCAAACCAAGCCCCACCATCACCCATAACACATCTAAACCCCAGATTCAAGAAAAGTTCATAAAAAGGTATAAAGCTAACCTTAGTAATCTAATCATGTATGCTATGTTAGATCTTATGTTTATGTGTTGTAATATGTTATATGTAGTGTCAATCAATGATCTGGGTTGGTATCTTGTAGATCCATAACATCTAAATGCTCAAAATTGAAGATTTCTTAAATTTGGAAAAAAATTATTTTGTGTTCTGACAACGAATGTCAGTGGCCTTAGATCTCATCCTGTGTATGGTTTTTGCTGTTTAAATGTTTAAACATGTTGTCTGTTATGAGGTCTTTCATATGGTACTTGAATCAAAGTCATAGTATGAACCGATTGGAAGTTATTCACTGTCAAAACCCGTTGACCGAGCATGACCAAATGATTTCTAGGTAACCTAGAAATCGTATTTTAGTGACTAACAACGTTTTTAATCGTTTTGATCTATCAGATGTTAGGTAATTGGTTGATGTTATTACATCTAGGTTGTAGTGTGTCACGGGGACTCTATTTACATGGCTTTAAATTACATAAATAGTCAGTAGATCGAGCATAGTAAATGGTCAAACTAAGCCTGTCGATCACGAATGACATTTCTGGAATTTCCAGAAACCGGTTGAACCTTCTTTCTGACATGGTTTGACTGGGAAATATCTAGCGATTGTGTTGTTGTTTTATTGATTTTATTTATTAGATCTCTTTGTTTACATGTTGTTAAAACACTGAAAGTATTAGATCACATAAAGCAAACACAGAACGCAAGATATAAGGATCGAAAGTGGGCATCTAAGACTGTTCTTCAATTCTGGAAAACCCAGAAATTTAAGAACATGTTTGACAACGTTTTTGAGAGCTGATAACTCTTTGATGTGTTGTTGTATTTCCATGAAACATGATTCTAGTTTTAGTATTACACTAATACTACAACCTGGACACCATAACAAGCCCTGATAACAACAACATCTATGTTTAATGTCTGGTCAAAGTGAGCACCTCAAACTCTGACATAAGTTTCTGGGCAGGCTCAAGAACACCTATAGCAACAATTTCGTAGCTATAGGGCCCTTTAGCGACATTTATTTACAAAAATTAATTATTTTTATTAAATAATTAGTATTAAATAGTTTTAATTATAGGAAAATACAAAATAAATTCCTAAAAATTATTTTTAAAGTCTGAAAATTAGTTTTAATAATTTTTAATATATTTCATAAATATTTAATATTTTTGAAATATTAAAGGTATTTAATTTATTTAATTTTTATATTAATTAAATTATTTAAAATAATTTTAATACTTAAAAATCATTTAAAATTATATTATGGTATAAGAAAATATTTGAAGTTATTTTAATCACTTTTAATATTTTGTTATAAATTTCATTAATAAATTAATATTAATGATAATTAAGTTATTTAATAAATGTATTAAATAAATTATGAAAAATAGAATTAATGATTTAAAAATCATATAAAAATGATTTAATGGTTATAAAAATATTTTAAGTTACAAAATATAATTTTGATAATTTTTCATGAAAAATAATATTTTAATATTAATGATTTTAAATTTATTTAATATTTATGTTAAATAAATTAGTTTAAAAATGATTTTAATATTATAAAAAAATTATTTTAAATGAAAATAAAGTGTTTAAGAATATTTTAAGTTATAAAATATAACCTTTAATATTTAAAGGATGATTTGATTAATAATTTAATATTAATGATATTAAATTTATTTAATAATTATATTAAATAAATACTTTAAAAATTGTTTTATTGATTTAAAAGGATATAAATGAATTAAAAATATTTTAAGTTATAATTAATAACTTATAATATTTTGATAAATAAGTACATTAATATTTAAATATTAATGGTAATTATTTAAAATAGTTTTAAATGTTTTAAAAAGCATTTAAGGGTAATATTAATACTTTAAAATATTCTAAGTTATTATAAATAA
>CM035155.1:87259774-87482372 GCA_020205615.1 Panax quinquefolius | reverse complement strand
AACTATTATCACCACTATTTCACGAGAATAGTGAGGACTACTAATCTTATCCTACGGACCATTACTTCCGTTCCCAGGCTTCGTCCCGGCTATGTTCTCATTTTCTGAAGAGAAACGGTGAAAAAAAAAGGTGAGCTCAACTAGCCCGATGAAATATTATGACTAAGATAATGCGAGAATAAATTATCATTAGCCTTCAACGATGTTAAGCGATAAAATACAATAAACAACCGGTTTAAGCTATGACGGAATATCTGATCCATTAAAAAAGTGAGTAGAGAATAAAATCTACTATCTTTTAGGTTTTAAAAGGTTTTCATCAATTTTATCATTTGAGACTCGACAATAAATAAACCACACATCTAATCATCCACTGTACCACGGTCGAGGATTTTCATCAAATTATCGATGGTCATGACTATCTTAGAATCACCCACTGGTCATAATCATACCAAAAACTATCCATCAATTTGCATTCTGAGGCCCTTTGAGGACTTTTGTCACATCATTTATATCAAGTCGTGATTATCTAGAATGATCCACAGTGGTAATAATCATACTAAGTTCATCTATGCGCGTAAGCGAAGATAACATAATATAACATGAGGATGATGATAATGACATAATAATTCAATAAAACAAGTTCAAGAATTATTTAATCCATGAATTATTAACGTCCAAATTATCGACATAATCTTTGTTTACGTGAGTAAAATTCAAGAATGATCGGAAGAATATTTCCATGAAAAGATCTTTGGATGAAGCATGAAATATCGAGGATATTCTACTAATTTCATGGAGTATAGAAGTCAAAGTTTTAACCAATTTGGGTATAATAAAGAATGGAATAACAAAAGAAATCACCGTGCATGCGGTACTTGCGCATAGGCGAGTTATTCAACAGAATAATAATAACGGAAACGGTCGGTGAAATTCTGCAAGCGGGATGTTCAACGAGAATAATAAAGATGGAACCCGGATCCGGTGTAAAAACACGAGATAGGATATTCAGCAGAATGATAAAAAGCGGAACCCGGTCGGTGTAAAAACACCTGTGAACGAGGATGTTCAACGAGAATAATAAAAAGCGGAACCCGGTCGGTGTAAAACACCACAGAGCAGGATGTTCAACGAGAATAATAGAAGAATGTCACCAAGTATAGGGTAGGCCGCGTATCTGAGTTATTCAATGAGAATAATAAGCAATGGAATAACATAAAGATTTCACCAAGTATAGGGGTATCAGCGTATCTGAGGTTATGTATAGGGTATACCACTTTTACGAGTTATTCAGCAGAATAATAATGAATGGAATAATGAAGTTGATAAGAAAGAAGAAGAAAGAATAACACCCACTACTAGTAAAAAAAGCTGAATATAGAAGTAGTGAAGTAGCGAGAATACTCTTCTTCTTCTTTCTATAATTTTCTCTCTATAGCTTCTCTCTATAATTTCTCTCTCTAGAGTTTTGATGAATTAAGTAAGAAAATAATGAAGGAATGAGCTTTATTTATAGGAAAATGGAATGCATAGTAACTAATCCATGAGCGGTCAGTTGATTTACTTTAATCGGCGGTCCATATTTAAAGAAAAATCTTTTAAATAAAATATAATATATTCTATTTATATAAAAACATTTTACTATGCAAACCTTTATGCAATCTTATGCAAAACACTTATACG
Organism: Panax quinquefolius; assembly: GCA_020205615.1. Classification (NCBI taxonomy): domain Eukaryota; kingdom Viridiplantae; phylum Streptophyta; class Magnoliopsida; order Apiales; family Araliaceae; genus Panax; species Panax quinquefolius. The sequence goes on along the minus strand of CM035155.1, from coordinate 87,480,689 downwards.
AAAATCTTACTGACACTTATCGTAATAAAATATAATATATTACTATTTATAGAATAACTTTAATAAAGTATTCTATTTTATATAAAAAGATGTTTTACATTTTATTACGTTAATAATCTGAATAAAACAAAAGCGATAAATTATCATTATAATAATTCATATTATTAATCGTGATAATGGAATCAAAATGGTGACTTCTCACATAAGCATCGATAATCAATCTGGTGTCTTCTTATGCGACCACACTTATTCTTTGTACTTTTACTCAAGAGTAGTTCAGCGGTAACCACGGTAAAACTTCGTAGTTATTTCGATAAAATATTTTTGTCGTTTTCTCGATCAATGATAATTACATTGTGGGGTCCACTGATGATTGGTAGTTATACGAATATTCTACCTTAAGCGAATATTCCGAGGCCAATCGAATATAATATAACCACTTGCATACTTTGCAAAATTTATAAATACTACCCACAACTATAATATTATCTCAAATTCACACCATAATATTAAAAATTATTTTCAACAAAATTTAAATCTTTATTGATAAAATGCGGGGTCTCTGATCTCCCCTCCTTATGGAATTTAGCCCTCGAAATTAGAGTGCGATACTGGTATGATAAAGAGATGAGGATACCTTGAATACCTTTATCGTTGAAAATATTAAATTCATCTTTATAATCCAGGCGAAGATATTCATTAACAATTCATCTTTTTCTCTGGCCAAATATATATAAGCTATAAAACCAATAATCTTTGAGACTCGACAATAGTATCACGACCACGAATTATCCATTTTTTCTTGGCTAAGGATATTCGTGTTTTTCAATCTGATCGTGATTATCTTAGAATAATCACAGTAATGGTAATAATCATACCAAGTCTATCGATGCACTTCTGACCGAAGATGACTTTTACCACATCCATGAATTAATATTTCATTCTTTGAGACTCACTCGATAATTAATCCATATCATCGAATCATCCCACACTTCTGGGCGAGGATATTCATTAGTATTCGACCACGAATTATCCATACCTACGACGAAGATAATTGTGTATTCATTAGTATCGCGACCACAAATTATCCATACCACTAAAGATAATAATAGTATCACGACCACAAATTATATTCATTAGTATCACGACCACAAATTATCCATACTTTCGGCCGAAAGATAATTGTGTATTCATTAGTATCACGACCACAAATTATCCCATACACTACGACGAAGATAATTGTGTATTCATTAGTATCCGACCACAAATTATCCATACCTACGACGAAGATAATTGTGTATTCATTAGTATCACGACCACAAATTATCCATACTTTTCTGACGAAGATAATTGTGTATTCATTAGTATCACGACCACAAATTATCCATGCACTACTGGCGAAGATAATTGTGTATTCATTAGTATCGCGTATCTACGCGAAGATAATTATGTATTCATTAGTATCGCGACCACAAATTATCCATACACTACTGGCGAAGATAATTGTGTATTCAATTCTGGTTATGATTATCTTAGAAATAATCCATGGTCATAATCATACCAAGTCCATCTATACCTTCTGAATACGAGATGACTTTCAGCGTAATATAAGCATGAGGATAATGATATAAAGAATCAATCGAATGAGATAAAGGATAAATATTAAACATTTATAATATAATTTATCCGAGTTCAAGAATATCCCATGTTATCAATCACTTAATAATCTCATAATCTAATAACATTAATATTATAACAATATTTTAATCACTTCTTAAATTTATAAACAATTTATCTCAATTGTTTACGCTTTACTATATAATGCATTTAATCATTCAAAATGCCATACTCATAAAATATCATCACCAATTATCAAATCCCTCATCAAAAAAAATATGCATATACTACTATATAGGATTCTCAGCCATAAAATCCTATTTTCAACTTTGTTACTTCACATAACATATTTAACTCGTATGTTAAGTAACTAAACTATTTTCATGAAAATACCAAATCAGTCCCAAAAATATTTCTTTTCTGGGATTTAGCATAATATAGTCCCATAATGAAAATATATTTTTTTCGAAATTTTAAAATTCATTTACTATTTTTTAAAAATCAATTTCTAATTAATTCCTTAAGAAATTAGCTACCTCAAGTTTAACTCCAAAAATTCCCAAATCTTGGCAGGACCTTACACATGTTAACGTGAGCTTCTAGTTTAAATTTCATGGTCATCGGAGTTATAGAACTCCGGTTATAGCGTTTTTCGTCGGAAAAACCTAAATATTGAAATAGTCATAACTTGCTCATTTTAAGTCAGAATGAGCTCATTTTTGGACAGGAGGTACTTTATACCATATACTTTCATGTCCCAAAAGGCCAGAATTTTTCTCATAATTTAAGTGGCCGAAACAGCCCCTTAAAGTTTCTGGGCAGTAGCATTTCGAAATTTACAGCTTTGGCCTCCTTTGCTAAAATCAGTCCACACAAAATCTACAACACCTTTTCCAGTAATTCCACTTGGATTAGTTAGGTAACTCATAGATCTAACTCTAGGACTTGACCACATTCAAAAATTCAAAATATAATAGGAGATATGGTCAATTGAATTTCATATTACGTTTTCACCAAAATCGATTTTCAACTCTTTGTGATTTCTAAGAAACTTTCATGTTTTTCATAATAACCAACATAACTCATCATAACACTTACTAATACCACATATACCCATGATTTTCATTAGTCAATGCTTTTATTATGACTTTCATCATAAACCACGTAAGCAGATCCTTTTAGTTGAAGAAATATTTGAGGTTTAAGAAATGGGTTTTTTTTGTCTTTGGGGTTGATACAAAATTCGATTTTTCACGCTCTAGGGTAGGCTAAGAAGTCTTCAAGAATCGCCAAGAAATTTATTAATAATAGAAATATCATTCAAAATTGTGACTCTCATCCAAGACTTGGATAGTCGTCACATTGATACTGTTGTGACTTATCCCTTAACTAGATAGCACCTCACAATGATACCTATAAACTTGCCATCTTCATTCACGGCGTCGCCTCTGAGAAAGTAAAGCGGTGCATTCCACACAAGGAAGTCAACAACGAAAGGATCGGGCTCTTTACTTATGGCGATATAATGATGATTAACTTTAGGGTTTGGTTACTTTGAATTAGTATAACGAGGTTGGTTATGAATATAAAAGCTAACAAACCTGAAAAGAATAATGAGTAGTTAATCAATCGTTTTCAAAAATTACCTCAAAGGCAAGTATTTTCAAAGAGATAAGATCGGACGATTAGCGTGAAAGTGTTTATTTGAAACAACAAGATTTAATAAGCGATGGAGGTAATGAAGGTTTCTCCCAACGAAGTTTGATAGATAAATCAAAGTCTAATTTCTAAAGTCAAATTTAAGCGTTGAGCATAAGCAGAGAGATAAAAGAATGGGTGAAGCAAGGTATCTAATAAGGTATAGACTTATGAGAATTTATAATTAACTAACCCGTGCTAACCCGTTCGGGTTTATCCACTTTTTGAAAGTCGAAAACGCTCTTTCTGAAAAAACAGAGCTTTGTTTTGTCCGTATCGCCTTTGGTGCCACTATCGACTGGACTTGACTTGATTATCTGACAAAATTGAGCTAAATTACCTTCTCTTCTTGCAATTTCCACTTCTATTATCTTTGCCATGATTACCACGGAAGTGGTTACCATTCTTAACATGATAATTTCCCCCGATGGTTATCATTGTTACGATGGCCGTTGCCACCCGTATGATTATTATCGTGTTGTTGGTGGCGTTACCTTTTGTTTGGTGAATCAACACTCTCATGTGCTTCATTGCTTATCTCATTTTTAGGATATCATTCTCAAACTTTGTCACAAAACAAGGGTTAATTAACATATCACATATTATCCCTATACTACGTGAGCCAATTAAATACCAAATAAATTTAGGTAGGTCATACTAGCGAAGAATTCCCGTCTCTCTTATCACATCTTAGCCGGGGAGTATCTCTCCCTCCTAGTTCTTATCTCACATCTTAGAAAGGCGGGGATCGTATCCTAGCTACGATACCATTGTGGCCCCCAAAATTAGGTATCGTCACCCATCTTGGGTCGCCACTTACATGGTACATAAATTCAAATCTGACTTACTAATATAAGCTATAGTGTATGCAATCGACATAAGCGTGAGTTTGAATACAAATATTGTCTACTAGATATTATACAAACTTCGAAAAGAGTCCTCATTACAACTATTATCACCTTTATTTCACGAGAATAGTGAGGACTACTAATCTTATCCTACGGACCATTACTTACGTTCCCAGGCTTCGTCCCGGCTATGTTCTCATTTCACGAGAAGAAACGGTGAAAGAAAAGGTGAGCTCAACTAGCCCGATGAAATATTATGACTAAGATAATGCGAGAATAAATTATCATTAGCCAACGATGTTAAGCGATAAAATCTGATGAACAACCGGTTTAGCTGCGGTGGAATAAGCGATCCATTAAAAAAAGAGTAGAGAATAAAATCTACTATCTTTTAGGTTTTAAAGGTTTTCATCAATTTTTATCATTTGAGACTCGACAATAAATAAACCACCACATCTAATCATCCACTGTACCACGGTCGAGGATTTTCATCAAATTATCGATGGTCATGACTATCTTGAATCACCTGGTCATAATCATACCAAAAACTATCCATCATTTGCATTACTGAGCCCCCTTTGAGGACTTTTGTCACATCATTTATATCAAGTCGTGATTATTATCTGAATGATCACTGGTCATAATCATACTAAGTTCATCTATATGCGTAAGCGAAGATAACATAATATAACATGAGGATGATGATGATGACATAATAATTCAATAAAACAAGTTCAAAAATTATTTAATCCATGAATTATTAACGTCAAATTGTCGACATAATCTTTGTTTACGTAGAGTAAAATTCAAGAATGATCGGAAGAATATTTCCATGAAAAGATCTTTGGATGAAGCAAATATCGAGGATATTCTACTAATTTCATGGAGTATAGAAGTCAAAGTTTTAACAATTTGGGTATAATAAAGAATGGAATAACAAAAGAAATCACCGTGCATGCGGTGCTTAGCATAGAGCGAGTTATTCAACGAGAATAATAATAACGGAACGGTCGGTGAAATTCACCGCAAGCGAGGATGTTCAACGAGAATAATAAAGATGGAACCGATCCGGTGTAAAAAAACACGAGATAGGATATTCAGCGAGAATGATAAAAGGCGGAACCGGTCGGTGTAAAAACCTGTGAGCGAGGATGTTCAGCGAGAATAATAAAAAGCGGAACCGGTTAGGTGTAAAACACAGACGAGGATGTTCAGCGAGAATAATAGAAGAATGTCACCAAGTATAGAATTAAGTAAAAGCGTATCTGAGTTATTCAAGCAGAATAATAAGAATGGAATAACATAAGGATTTCACAAGTATAGGGTATCTGGCGTATCTGAGGTTATGTATAGGGTATGCCACTTTTACGAGTTATTCAGCGAGAATAATAATGAATGGAATAATGAAGTTCTCTTCGAAGAAGAAAGAATAACACCTTACACTAGTAAAAAGAGCTGAATATAGAAGTAGTGAAGTAGCGAGAATACTCTCTTCTTTCTTTCTATAATTTTTCTCTCTATAGCTTCTCTCTATAATTTCTCTCTACAGAGTTTGATGAATTCGTGAAAATAATGAAGGAATGAGCTTATTTATAGGAAAATGGAATGCGTAGTAACTAATCCATGAGCGGTCAGATTGATTTACTTTAATCGGCGGTCCATATTTAAAGAAAAATCTTTTAAATAAAATATAATATATTCTATTTATATAAAAACATTTTACTATGCAAAACTTTATGCAATCTATGCAAAACTTTATCAAAATACTTATATGACACTATATCGTAATAAAATATAATATATTATTTATAGAATAACTTTAATAAAGTATTCTATTTTATATAAAAGATGTTTACATTTTATTACGTTAATAATCTGAATAAAACAAAAGCGTCATTATCATTATAATAATTCATATTATTAATCGTGATAATGGAATCAAATGGTGACTTCTCACATAAGCATCGATAATCAATCTGGTGTCTTCTTATGCGACCACACGTATTCTTTGTACTTTTACTCTAGAGTAGTTCAGCGGTAATCAGCGGTAAAACTTCATAGTTATTTTAATAAAATATTTTTTGTCGTTTTCTCGATCAAAGGCAATAATTACATTTGTGGGGTCCACTGATGATTGAGTAGTTATGCGAATATTCCTGCTTAATAGAATATTCCCAGAGCCAATCGAATATAATATAACCACTTGCATACTTTGCAAAATTTATAAATACTACCCATGACTATAATATTATCTCAAATTCACACCATAATATTAAAAATTATTTGACAAAATTTAAATCTTTATTGATAAAATCTGGGGTCTCTGATCTCCCCTCCTTATGGAATTTAGCCCTCGAAATTAGAAGTGCGATACAGTATGATAAAGAGATGAGGATACCTTGAATACCTTTATCGTTTAAAATATTAAATTCATTTTTGCAATCCAGGCGAAGATATTCATTAACAATTCATCTTTGCCTTTCTGGAATTTAAAGATATCTAAGCTGTAAAACCAATAATCTTTGAGACTCGACAATAGTATCACGACCATGAATTATCCATGCACCTTCTTGGCTAAGGATATTCGTGTTTTCAATCTGATCGTGATTATCTTAGAATAATCCGTGGTCGTAATCATACCAAGTCTATCGATACTCTGACGAAGATGACTTTTACCACATCCATGAATTAATATTTCATTCTTTGAGACTCATTTCGATAATTAATCCATATCGCCGAATCATCCACCCTAGCTTCGGGCCGAGGATATTCATTAGTATCACGACCACGAATTATCCATACTTCTGGGCGAAGATAATTGATATTCATTAGTATCACGACCACAAAATTATCCGTACACTTCTGACGAAGATAATCGTGTATTCATTGTATCACGACCACAAATTATCCAGTACACTACGGCCGAAGATAATTGTGTATTCATTAGTATCCGACCACAAATTATCCATCCACTCTGACGAAGATAATTGTGTATTCATTAGTATCACGACCACAAATTATCCATGCGAAGATAATTGTGTGTATCACGACCACAAATTATCCATACGGCGAAGATAATTGTGTATTCATTAGTATCACGACCACAAATTATCCATACACTTTCTGACGAATAATTGTGTATTCATTAGTATCACGACCACAAATTATCCATGCACTACGGCGAAGATAATTGTGTATTCATTAATATCGACGACCACAAATTATCCATGTACTTCGAAGATAATTGTGTATTCATTAATATCACGACCACAAATTATCCATGCACTTCTGACGAAGATAATAATTGTGTTTCAATTCTGTTATGATTATATTATCTGAGAACAATCAGTGGTCATAATCATACCAAGTCCATCTATACCTTCTGAGATACGAGATGACTTTCAACATAATATAAGCATGAGGGATAATGATATAAAGAATCGATCGAATGAGATAAAGGATAAATATTAAACATTTATAATATAATTTATCCGAGTTCAAGAATATCCCCATGTTATCAATCTTAATAATCTCATAATCTAATAACATTAATATTATAACAATATTTTAATCACTTCTTAAATTTATAAACAATTTATCTCAATTGTTTAAACTTTTTACCATATAATGCATTTAATCATTCAAAATGCCATACTCATAAAATATCATCCCAATTATCAAATCCTCATCAAAAAATATGCATATACTACATATAGGATTCTACAGCCATAAAATCCTATTTTCAACTTTGTTACTTCACATAACATATTTAACTCATATGTTAAGTAACTAAACTATTTTCATGAAAAATACCAAATTAGTCCCAAAAATATTTCTTTTCTGGGATTTAGCATAATATAGTCCCATAATGAAAATATATTTTTCTCGGAATTTTTAAAATTCATTTACTATTTTTCAAAAATCAATTTCTAATTAATTCCTTAAGAAATTAGCTACCTCAAGTTTAACTCCAAAAATTCCCAAATCTTGGCAGGACCTTACACATGTTAACGTGAGCTTCTAGTTTAAATTTCATGGTCGCCGGAGTTATAGAACTTCGGTTATAGCGCGTTTTAAATCGGAAAAACCTAAATATTGAAATAGTCATAACTTGCTCATTTTAAGTCAAGAATGAGCTCATTTTTGGAAAGGAGGTACTTTATACCATATACTTTCATGTCCCAAAAGGCCAGAATTTTCTCATAATTTAAGTGGCCGAAACAGTCCCTTAAAGTTTCTGGGCAGTAGCATTTTTGAAATTTACAGCTTTGGCCTCCTTTGCTAAAATCAGTCCACACAAAAATCTACAACACCTTTTCCAGTAATTCCACTTGGATTAGTTAGGTAACTCATAGATCTAACTCTAGGACTTGACCACATTCAAAATTCAAAATATAATAGGAGATATGGTCAATTGAATTTCATATTCGTTTTCACCAAAATCGATTTTCAACTCTTTGTGATTTCTAAGAAACTTTCATGTTTTCACATAATAACCAACATAACTCATCATAAAACTTACTAATACCACATATACCCATGATTTTCATTAGTCAATGCTTTTATTATGACTTTCATCATAAACCACGTAAAGCAGATTCTTTTAGTTGAAGAAATATTTGAGGTTTAAGAAATGGGTTTTTATCTTTGGGGTGATACAAAATTCGATTTCACGCTCTAGGGTAGGCTAGAAGTCTTCAAGAATCGTCAAGAAATTTATTAATAATAGAAATATCATTCAAAAGCTGTGACTCTTATCCAAGACTTGGATAATACGTCACATTGATACCATTGTGACTTCATCCTTAACCTAGATAGCACCTCACAATGATACCTATAAACTTGCCATCTTCATTCACGATGTCGCCTCTGAGAAAGTAAAGCGGTGCATTCCACACAAGGAAGTCAACAACGAAAGGTTCGAGGGCTCTTTACTTATGGCTTGATATAACGATGATTAACTTTAGGGTTTGGTTACTTTGAATTAAGTATAACGGGTTGGTTAGGAATATAAAAGCTAACAACCTTACGAAAAGAATAATGAGTAGTTAATCAATCGTTTTTTAAAAATTACCTCAAAAGGCAAGTATTTTCAAAAGAGATAAGATCGACGAAGTAGCGTGAAAGTGTTTATTTGAAACAACAAGATTAATAAGCGAGTGGAGATAGTGAAGGTTTCTCCAAGCGAAGTTTGATAGATAAATCAAAGTCTAATTTCTCGGTCAAATTTAAGCGTTGAGCATAAGCAAGAGAGATAAAAGAATGGGTAGAGCCGGTATCTAATAAGGTATAGACTTAGCAAGAATTTATAATTAACTAACCCGTGCTAACCCGTTCGGGTTTACCCACTTTTGAGAAGTCGTGAAAAGCGCTCTTCTGAAACCCACGACTTTGTTTTGTCGTATCGCCTTTGGTGCCACTATCGCTGGACTTGACTTTGATTGCTGACAAAATTGAGCTAAATTACCTTCTCTTCTTGCAATTTCCACTTATTATCTTTCTTTGATTGATTACCAAGAAGTGGTTACCATTCTTAACATGATAATTTCCCCCGATGGTTATCATTGTTACGATGGCCGTTGCCACCGGTATGATTATTATCGTATTGTTGGTCGTTACCTTTTGTTTGAAATTTGAATCAACACTCTCATGTGCTTCATTGCTTATCTCGGCATTTTAGGATATCATTCTCAAACTTTGTCACAAAACAAGGGTTAATTAACATATCACATATTATCCTATACTACGTGAGCCAATTAAATACCAAATAAATTTAGGTAGGTCATACTAGCGAAAGAATTCCCGTCTCTCCCCTCTAGTTCTTATCTCACATCTTAGCGAGGATCGTATCCTAAGCTCGATACCGCTGTGACTCTGGACACCAACTTGTGTCGACACCTCACATTGGTTGTGGTCCCTACGGAATGCCCCAAAATTAGGTATCGTCACCCGTCTTTGGCGCCCCAAAATTGGGTATCGTCACCCATCTTGGGTCGCCACTTACATGGTACATAAATTCAAATACAACTTACTAATATAAGCGTAGGTGTGCAATCGACATAAAGCGTGAGTTTGAATACAAATATTATCTACTAGATATTATACAAACTCGAAAAGAGTCCTCATTACAACTATTATCACACTATTTCACGAGAATAGTGAGGACTACTAATCTTATCCTACGGACCATTACTTCGTTCCCAGGCTTCGTCCCGGCTATGTTCTCATTTCAAGAGAAACGGTGAAAGAAAAGGTGAGCTCAACTAGCCCGATGAAATATTATGACTAAGATAATGCGAGAATAAATTATCATTAGCCTTGATGATGTTAAGCGATAAAATACAATAAACAACCGGTTTAGCTGCGACGGAATAAGCTGATCCATAAAAAAGTCAAGTAGAGAATAAAAGTCTACTATCTTTTAGGTTTTAAAAGGTTTTCATCAATTTTTATCATTTGAGACTCGACAATAAATAAACCACCACATCTAATCATCCACTGTACCACGGTCGAGGATTTTCATCAAATTATCGATGGTCGTGACTATCTTAGAATCACCCACCTGGTCATAATCATACCAAAAACTATCCATCAACTTTGCATTACGGGCCCTTTGAGGACTTTTGTCACATCATTTATATCAAGTCGTGATTATCTTAGAATGATCCACTGGTGTAATCATACTAAGTTCATCTATGCGTAAAGCGAAGATAACATAATATAACATGAGGATGATGACAATGACATAATAATTCAATAAAACAAGTTCAAAATTATTTAATCCATGAATTATTAACGTCAAATTATCGACATAATCTTTGTTTACGTGAGAGTAAAATTCAAGAATGATCGGAAGAATATTTCCATGAAAGATCTTTGGATGAAGCATAAATATCGAGGATATTCTACTAATTTCATGGAGTATAGAAGTCAAAGTTTTAACCATTTGGGTATAATAAAGAATGGAATAACAAAAGAAATCACCGTGCATGCGGTGCCGCGCATAGGCGAGGTTATTCAGCGAGAATAATAATAACGAAACGGTCGGTGAAATTCACTGCAAGCGAGGATGTTCAACGAGAATAATAAAGATGGAACGGATCCGGTGTAAAACACGAGATAGGATATTCAGCAGAGAATGATAAAAGCGGACCCGGGTAGGTGTGTAAAACACAGGATATGAGCGAGGATGTTCAGCGAGAATAATAAAAAGCGGAACCCGGTCGGTGTAAAACCTGAGACAGGATGTTCAGCGAGAATAATAGAAGAATGTCACCAAGTATAGGGTTAAGCAGCGTATCTGAGTTATTCAGCGAGAATAATAAGAATGGAATAACATAAGATTTCACCAAGTATAGGGTATCTGGCGTATCTGAGGTTATGTATAGGGTATGCCACTTTTACGAGTTATTCAGCGAGAATAATAATGAATGGAATAATGAAGTTCTCTTGAAGAAGAATAACAACACTACTAGTAAAAAAGGCTGAATATAGAAGTAGTGAAGTAGCGAGAATACTCTTCTTCTTTCTATAATTTTCTCTCTATAGCTTCTCTCTATAATTTCTCTCTACAGAGTTTGATGAATTAAGTAAGAAAATAATGAAGGAATGAGCTTATTTATAGGAAAATGGAATGCATAGTAACTAATCCATGAGCGGTCAGATTGATTTACTTTAATCGGCGGTCCATATTTAAAGAAAAATCTTTTAAATAAAATATAATATATTCTATTTATATAAAACACATTTTACTATGCAAAACCTTTATGCAATCTACTATGCAAAACCTTATCAAAACAAAATTTATGCAACACTTATGCATAATAAAATATAATATACATTTATAGAATAACTTTAATAAAGTATTCTATTTTATATAAAAGATGTTTACATTTTATTACGTTAATAATCTGAATAAAACAAAAGCGTCATTATCATTATAATAATTCATATTATTAATCGTGATAATAATGGAATCAAAATGGTGACTTCTCACATAAGCATCGATAATAATCAATCTGGTGTCTTTCTTATGCGACCACGTATTCTTTGTACTTTTACTCTAGAGTAGTTCAGCGATAACCACGGTAAAACTTCCGTAGTTATTTTGATAAAATATTTTTGTCGTTTTCTCGATCAAAAATGATAATTACATTATGGGGTCCACGATGATTGGTAGTTATGCGAATATTCCTGCTAAGCCGAATATTCCCAGGCCAATCGAATATAATATAACCACTTGCATACTTTGCAAAATTTATAAATCTACCCCTGACTATAATATTATCTCAAATTCACACCATAATATTAAAAATTATTTTAAACAAAATTTAAATCTTTATTGATAAAATCGAACCGTGGATGGGGTCGCCTGCGAACGCCGCATTATTTTAGTAGAGTCTCGCGTCGCAATATTTGAGGCCAGGAAGTTAGCCATCGCTAACTAGCGCGTATGACCGATCCAGCCTAGTCTTTATAGAGTCGCGTCGCTGGCCTTGATAGCAAAGTGTGGTTTTGATAGTGACATAGGTTTTAAACTTCGATTGTTCAGAGACCTAAGGGAGTAATGTTTGTACACTTCATAAGTGTATTAAAGCTTTTTCTATACTACCTATACTAAGGTATATGGTATAGAACATAGGAGTTGAATGCATGTTAATAGGTTATGAATGATGAACAAAGTTGGTACTTTATCAACGATGCTCGAGTCCGGTTAATAACATTAGTTGAGTAATGAGTCGGGACAAAGGGTAATGAGTCGAGTTAACTTTATTATTAATATTAAGTTAACTAAGACATAGAAGAGAAAAAAGTAGGTAAAACAATGTGAACATTTGTTTGTTAGCTAATTACGGTGTCTTTATGTGAATATATCATATAGATTACTGTAAAAAAGTGGTCAGTCGATTAAGTTATTTGAAGACACTGAAAGGCAAGTTTTCTTAACGCTTGTCTAACTTTCAAGTTAGCCAAGTTTTATGTGATTCATTGAACTGAATTGCACGACTAGTTTTAAAGAAAGGGTTGATGCCAGATTTTAACTCGGTTAGACTATTCGTAAGATATAGATTGATTATGATTCATATCTTTCTATATAGAAATGTTAACATTATCCTATGCCAAGTAATTGGTACGGATGTGAAGGTAAGGTTTGTCTATGAACAAACAAAAGTATTTTTCATCGATTATTCGATGGGCACGCGAGTTTGCCAAAAATATTAAACGTTAATACGTTTAATGAATGAGTGTTGATCAACATAGAGTGAAATAGGCTGATCACCTTGAAGTGCTCGTAAGTAATGCGGATGTAACACCCTTAGTGCTGTGAAATCCTTTTCAAGTGTGAAAACTGAAAGTTAATGTTCATGGTCTATCGACCGGTTCAGAATTCCTAATCTATTCTATACTTTGGGAATTGATGTTATGAACTGTTAAAATATTATTATTTCATGATACTTCATTACTATTGTTCAGTTATGTAGGAATTGTAATATAATTGACGAATGTGGTATTACTATTATCCTTTATTAACCTTGTTAAGCTGTCATGCTCACTTCTTGCGTGAATTATATAACTACGGTTAAGGATGAACGTCTTGAGAATGCTAAGAGAGATAAGGGCAAAGCTAAGATGGATGCTTAGCCGTTGTGTAATAGATTAGTAAGTTTTTATGTATTATACATTATTAACAACGAATGATGTAACTGGTTTATGAACCTAGGAAGGATTATACTTTGATTGTAATAAGAAGATAGTAATTACCTTCATTTTGTTGTATTTCAGTGGAATGATTTTATGGATATTAGTACAGTGGAGCACCATATGTCGGGTTGAAAGATACCCAAATTTTGGGGCGTCATAGTATTTAATCACATGTTTACACATACCTACTAGTTTTCGAATATGTATATGTTATTTAAAAATATCGTTGACCAGAATAGAATATTATTGTTACTCAGTTGAATTATTCTAATTCAAATTTTAGATTAATTATGAACATCCCGAACATGGAAAACTTTTTTGCGCCAAAGGCGGAACAGCTGAACGACTTATTGTTCAAACAAGTAGTGTTGATCAATACAGGACATAACGGGCTGATCACCCTCCATGTCCGTAAGACTTGACGATTTGCAGATAAATTTTTGTCTAACCTTTTCGAAAATTAAAAATAAAGTTCATAGTTTATCAAACTGTTCCCTATTCATAGTCAGTACGTAGTTTTAAAAATGAAAAAGAATTAATATGTCGTTCAGTATTGTTTCAGCTTACTTCATAACATTTACTTCGTTGTAGAAGTGTCGTCCAAAGAAAACATTTAAATCTTTCAGATAATCTTTATTCATTTGTTATTACTTGTTGGGCGCTCAAATGCTCATTTTTGCTTTAAATTTAAATGTTTTCAACTAAGCTAGCACGACCTGAAGGTTCCAGCAAGGACAAAGGGAAGGGGAAGCTGAAAGAGTAGGTTAAATTATGTTGTTATGACTGTTTGTAGTAAGATAATATAATATTTATCATGTAATGTAAGACTTAAAGGTTCTCGAGACTAGGAAGGTAGATAACTTTGATATAATAATTTTTTTTAATTAATACATTAAGTAGTTAAATGAATGTTATCGTGAAGCACCGAATACGGATTTCAATTACCAGAATTTGTGGGCGTCACATAATTGAATCAAACTGAGTGACTTCTCACGTAAGCATCAATAATCAAAAATATTATACAATACCGTGTGCTACTATGCAACCACGTGTATTAGTGTACTTTTATCACCGATTATTTTATGACAACTTGCTTACTTTGAAAAAATTTCACATATCACCCTTAACTTTATCCTTTTATCAATTTAACCATTTGCTAAACAGAATAATAATTATAAGAAAATTGAATACTTTCGTTTCATAAAATTTGGTATCTCATAGTTACTAACGTAGATTTCCCACTAATACTAATAAGCATGACAAAGAGTTTTGTCAGTGTAAGCACAACAAAACAACTTGTCCAAACAAAATTTTAAGCATGTCAATTTTCGGACAAAATTTTATTTGACTAAATTTGTTAAATAGAGTATATATTAACACATAACACTTTCAGAACGGAGAGATTTTATTAATGTAACTGAGTTTTACATATCCGAGTCTTATTAAGGTTTTGGGTTTTTACAATTAATCATCCTCTTAATAACTATTTCTCTTTTAATTCACTTAGTGAATTTCCTCATTCCACATTATGCCACACAAGGCCTTTCACAATTCTCAACGTTAATTTCACACTTCTCAATAAAAATTTACTTTGCACTAGTCGAATTACTCATTGTACAACACATCAATATTTAGAAATAAATATTCATTTTCTTATTATATTGAGAAAATTATTTAATCCTGAAATTCTCGATTCTTACATCCCCCCCCCCCCTTATAAAAATTTCTTCCACGGAATTGTACAAGGTTACATAAATAAATGAGGATAATCCCTTCGCATCTTATCTTCTAATTCTCATGTAGCCTCTTCGGCGTTGTGGTTTCTCCAAAGTACTTTTACTGAAGAGATAATCTTATTCCTTAATGTTTGCTCTTTCCTATCGAATATTTGGACAGGAATTCTTCATATGCTAGATTCTTTTCTACTTGAATGGGAACATACAAAATCATGTGTTTATAGTCAGGCTTGTACGAACGCAACATGGAAATGTGAAACGCGTTGTGAATGTGCTCAAGTTCAGGAGGTAATGCTACCCCGTACGCCACTTCATCGACTCGCCTCATAATCTCAAACGGTCCTATGAACCTAGGGCTCAACTTGCCCTTCTTCCTAAAATGAATCTTCCCTTTTCAAGGATATACTTTCAGAAATGCATAGCTTCCTAATTTAAAATCTTTCTTCTTGCGATGTAAGTCCGCATACTTCTTCTGGTGATCTTAAGTTGTTACTAGTCGAGCTCTTATCACCTTGATGATTTTTACCATCTGTTGTACCAACTCTGGTCCCAATAATCGACGTTCTCCAACTTCATCCCAGCATAAGGGCGTTCTACATTTCCTCCCATACAGTGCTTCGTACGGTAACATTCCAATACTGGCGTGGTAACTATTGTTATATGCGAACTCTACTAATGGAAGGTGATCTTCCCAACTACCCTTAAAGTCCATCACACAAGCTCGGAGCATGTCTTCAAGTGTTTGAATCGTTCTCTCGCTTTGCCAATCGGTATGTGGATGATACGCAATACTCATTCATAGTTGTATCCCCATTCTATCTTGAAGACTCTTCCAGAAGTTTGACGTGAATTACAGATCTATATCTGATACAATATATACCGACACCCCATGCCTTGAGATAATTTCCTTGACATACAATTTGTTTAACTAGTTCAAACTATACTTAAACTTAATTGGCAAAAAGTGAACTGACTTAGTAAGATGGTCTACAATTACCCATATGGCATCGTGCCCTTTCTGCGTTGCCGGAAGTCCCACCACAAAGTCCATTGCGATGTGCTCCCATTTCCATTCTGGAATCTCTAATGGTTATATTAACCCGCTTGGTTATTGGTGCTCTGCCTTGACTCTCTAACAAGTTAGACATCTACTTACGCATTCTGCAACCTCTCTCTTCATGTTTGGCCACCATAAGTGGTGACGTAAATCTTGGTACATCTTCGTGCTTCATGGGTATATCAAGTATATCGTATAGTGTGCTTCTTGCAAAATCTCTTCTCTCAGTTCTAGTACTAATGGTACCCAAATTCGTCCTTCAAATCTTAGCAGTCCAGTGCTATCAATCTTAAATTTCAATTCATCAACTTCAGTCAATCACTTCTTGATGTTATTGCAAACTCCGTCCTTCTCTTGTGCCTCTTTAACCTTATCCAATAAAGTCAAGCTCGTCGTCACTATAAATAATTATTCGTTGGTCTCCATCGAATACTTAATCTCCAAGTTTAGTCATTCAAATTCTTTCACCAATTCTTCTTGAATGGTCAACTTCAATAATTTCTCTTTGCCTTTTCTGCTCAAGGCATCTGCCACTACACTTGCTTTTCTTTGATGGTACAAAATCTCACAATCATAATCTTTGAACAATTCTAGCCATCGGCGCTGCCTGTAGCACCCCCAAATCCGGGTCCTAAATCACCACAAATCTGGTACACTAGTTCTATCTATTGCGGAAGATATAAACATAAATTGTTTATACATTAAACATTATACATTATCCCTAAGGTCAAGTAACCATAACTTATACACAATTCATTATCGTATCTGACATACAAAGATTTTATCATACATTATTGTTACCAATCTATCTGCACATGTAAACTAAAGTTGGAACTGTCCTAAACGTTTCCTTGTATCCGACGTATTCGCCTTAATATGCAATGCTTTGCCATGATATAGCAAGGGTGAGCATGAAAGTTGCCTAACAAGTTTAAATTTTATTTAAGGATATATCATGATTGAAAGAGTCTGAATAATAAGCTGGCTATAATTCAACAATGTAGTTATGAATTAGCACGAACAAACTTTTGATTGAACAAGTATTAAACATGAATAAATATATCTGAACCGAATGGTAATAAAGGTGATCAGCCTTTCATACCTAACTTATACATACAAATATGTACAGGGTACAATTCTACATGGCAATCCACAATGACTAACCCTAAGCATATCTGAATGAAACAACTCTTAGTAGAGTTAAGAAAACCTTGCCTGTACCGTTGATTACCGTTACTAAATATCACAACATCACATTTTACCCAATACATCACTCATAAGAGTAAAAATTTTCTAATTGTGCTGAGGAGTCATATAGACCATTTGTCTATCATTTTTACAAAGGTTTTATGGAGATTCATTCGCAAATTGTCATAACTTACGGACACAAAGGGTGATTAGACCGATAAGCCCTATACTGGCCAAGTACTGCTAGTCGGAACAATTTATTCCTCTTATCCGCCTTAGGCGCACAAAATTTCTTACCTCTGTCTTATTGGATTTCATACCAAAACAATTTGGTTCGGGAGATTTCTTTCAATGAACACTTAGAGTTTTCATAAACATTTGTCTAGCTGAATCTAATAGCATAGACTCATATCAATAATTCAATTCAATCGAATTATTTACGTGTAATGATCTAGTTGGCAAATTAAAATCTTGAAAATATTTTTGAGAATAACGTCGTGATGCCGTACTGTATTAACAGTCCGTTTAAGGATGCCGTTATGGTATGACTTTGTCATAACACATCATACAATAGTGGAATAATAATTTTTTTGATCGAATTCACACTATGTATTCCTGTATTTATAACTTTATCAACTTTTTTATCACCTCTGCACCAGGTTACATGGTACATGAGTGATAAATAAAAATATATTTTGATATTTCAAATCATTTACGTCTAGCCGAAATAAGTAGCATAGACTATACTTTAAACCTTTTCAAAAATGATTACGAGTCTGCATATTTTTTTTTTAAAAAAAGCACATAGTACGTATTTAGCTTGATATCAAAATTTCGAAGTCTAGCATAGCTATGAGTCTTGGAAAACTTATATCATTTTCTTAAACAGTCTATTTATTCCTATTATCCTCAATACTCCATTCACACTTAATTCAACCACATTTGTCAAACTTACCACACTTATGAGTTTAAGAACTTTCCACAATTATATGAGTTTAAAAACTTGTCCTAGTTAGACTTTTGGCGTCCATTCGCTGAGGAGTTCATAAACATTTCATATAACCATGAGTCATGAACGTAACATAAGTATGAGTTTTAAGAACTCGTACTTAACCTTGTATACTCTACTTATAACCTATCCATTTGTTATATATACGAGAAAGGAATCACCCTCTCAACACGCATATAGCAAACAGCGCGACACAAACATTTCATAATCCCCACTTAATTCTAACTTCATTCTTAATACGAATTTCATTTAATTCGTATTCATAATCCTTTCACGAATCATACCAATTAAGTAGTATAATTCATACAATAATCAATCTTAATCTTTGTAACTTTTCAATCATTTGCTTGATCCTTCTCCATACTATAAACTTATCAGATCACGGGGTGATCTCATCGTATATATTACGATTCATTTCTATGCTATGATTGTTTTTTTTATGATCTCGTATCACTGTACTTTTAGTCTTTTAGACTATCTATTCATCACTATTGTTCACCTTTATTATCAGAGTTAGGGAACTCCGTATCTTTTTAACTCGCCTAGATTCGTCTTTGAATCTTACCGACACACTAACTCTATGTGAGTTAGATCTTATCTAATCACTGCGGTTATTAGTCTAAGGTAACTCTACCCTAGGTTTATAACCAACAGCTTTAATACCAAATGTAGCGCCCCCAAATTCAGGTCCTAAATCACCACGGATCGGGTACACTGGTTCTATCTATTGCAAAAGATATAAACATAAATTGTTTATTCATTAAACATTATACATTATCCCCAAGGTCGAGTAACCATAAATTATACATAATTCATTATCTTACCTGACATACAAAGATTTTATCATACATTATTGTTACCAATCTATCTGCACATGTAAACTAAAGCTGGAACTGTCCTTAACCTTTCTTTGTATCTGACGCATTCACCTTAATCTGCAATGTTCTATCATGATATAGCAAGGGTGAGCATGAAAGTTGCGCAACAAGTTTAAATTTTATTTAAGGATATATCATGATTGAAAGAGTCTGAATAATAAGCTGACTATAATTCAACAATGTAGTTGTGAATTAGCACGAACAAACTTTTGACTGAACAAGTATTAAACATGAACAAATATATCTGAACCGAATGGTAATGAAGGTGATCAACCTTTCATACCTAACTTATACATACAAATATGTACAGAGTACAATTCTACATGGCAATCAGCAATGATTAACTATAAGCATATTTGAATGAAACAACTCTTAGTAGAGTTAAGAAAAACTTGCATGTACCATTGATTACCATTATGAAATATAACTTAGCTTTATCCGAAGACCTAATATAGATAATACCGATCTCCAAATATTAGAATAATATCATCACATTATAAAAAACCTAAACACATTATCACAGAATCCTATCAATCTATTCAGCACACAAGACCTAGTATCAAGTCATACTATTCCAATCTGAGTTGAGTTCGGTACTATTATTACATCCCGACAGCCTAGTCGGACAATTATCGAGTTTAAGTTCAATTAAACTCTGCCTAAACACTTAATAATTATCTTATATAATTTATAAATCAGTCAACATAATTTTCATAGGCCCATAAAAATTTTCAGATAATTATTATCATTTATCATGATTTTTCAATCATTAATATGATTTAAATACTTAATTCCATTATCATTAATATTAATTTAATATTAAATATTAATGAAATCCTTAACATAATATTATAATATATTTATAATATCTCAAAGTATTTATAATACCTTATCATCACCATTAAATGATTTTAAAGTAATTAAAACCATGATTAATTATCTCGCAATTAATATTAAAATATTAATATTTACATGTCAAAATATCAAAAGTTATATTTTACAACTTAAAATATTTTTATAACACTAAAATTATTTTTATATAATTTTAAAGCATTAATTCTATTTTTCCATAATTTATTTAATAGATCAACTAAATAAATTAACTACCATTAATAATAATTTATTAATGAAATTCATCACAAAATATTAAAATTCATTAAAATAACTTAAAATATTTTCTCATACCATAATATAATTTTAAATGATTTTTCAAGTATTAAAATCATTTTAAGTAATTTTTTAATATTATAATTAAATAAATTAAATACCATTAATATTCCAAAATAATAAATATATTCAAAATAATTAAAACTATTTTTCGGACTTTAAAATAATTTTTAGGAATTTATTATGCATTTTTAATAATTAAAACTAATTTTCTCTATTTTTTAAAATTAAATAATTAATTTCTAAATAAACTGTCGTTATAGGGACTTTAGGCGACAAATCCGTCGCTAAATGTGTTCTTGGGATTTTCTTGAGCTTTTCCTGAAACTCATGTCAGTTAATAGGGTAGGTAGTTTTTACGGGTTTAATTCAGTGTTCTTTTTGATTTCTAGGTATACTAAGACATTAATCGTGTAGTATTTATGTACTACTACAACTATATATAATCATCAAAGTCATTAAGCAGCACATTTTCAAGATCTAAGCCTGCAAAATTGATGTCAGAGACTTGCTGGGTTTTCTGGGTTTCCTAGATTCCCAGTTAGTTTCGAGCGACCACCTTGTGGTTCAATTTTATACATGTTCCAATCATGTTTCATGTGATGTCAAGGTTCAAATCTATAGTAAGTATGTCAAGGTACAACAACAAATCACAAGATCAACTTAACAACATCAAAATAGTAAGATCTAGGTCGGTCAAACTAGTCCACAACAACTGTTCTTGAACATTTCTAGAAAACCCAGAAATGTTCTTGAGCAGTCTGGTCAACGGTGGTTTGACCACCAATAATTTTGATTCTGAGCAAGATCTAGGTTATCTAATGGTTTTGATGTGTAGTTCTTATACCATTCTACAAGGTTAAAACAATAACATGACCTGTCTATCTAAACATAGCAAGATCTGAGCCCACGAAAATCGTTGTCAGGCGTTCTGGAAATCTGGGAATTTTTCAGGGTTGCCCAGAAACAGAAATTGTGCTCGGTCAATGCACTTTGACTATATCTTGCAAAATATACATGATCTAAGCTTGCTTCAAGTTTCAGAGCATAGACAACATAGCATACTACAGATGTATAACATAAAACATACAAAACAACATTCGGTTGTCAGACCATCCAGTTTTCCAGATTTTTGAAATCTTTAATTTCAAGCATCTAGATGTTATGGATCTGGAATCTAACAACCTAGATCACTAAATGACACCCTTTAACACATTTAACCAATCATTAACAACATCTAACACCAAATATATAGATTTTCAAGTTAGGGTTTTATAGCTCCTTTTTGAGCTTGATCTTGATTCTGACCTTGATGTTTGTTTATGGAAAGCTAAAGACTAACATTGGCTTAACTTATCACTCTCTCTCAATCTACATTTTTCAAATTTTTAGAGAGAGAAGGTCTTGGCTATGTTGAAAAGTAAAGTAAGTGAATTTCTTTAGTTTTTAACTTTGATCTTAGGTTCAATGAATTTGTAGGATGCAAGATGGCTGGTATTTGATGATTAAAGTGGACTACTAGACCACATGACTAGCTTAGGGTTGGTCACCAACCACAAGTAGGGTTAGATCTACACTCCACCTCATTATAATATTAGAAAGAGTAGTTTGGTCATTTGACTCATAAAGTGAATGACAACTTTATAACTTCTCACAATCATTAGGTTTTAACCCTTAGGGTTTGACCCTTAGGGTTTAACCCTAAGGTTACACAAATTTATATTCTAAACTTTTTTAATTAGGTTCTAAAAATAGAAAATTATAATTAGGATTCCCTAATTATAATAAAGTTTACTAATCACATTCCAGCTTGCTAATTAGGGTTAAGGCTTCCTAATTAACATTAAACTCTATAAATTAATAATTAGGTTTTCTCTAATTGTATATTAGGGTTTCCAATATTAGAAATTAGGGCTTTCTAATTAATCAATTAGGATTATCCCTAATTATACTTATAATTAATAACATAAAAACTTTAACACTTATCTTCAAGCTTCCCAATTAGGGTTTTAATATTACGAATTAGGGTTACGGACTCCCGGAACTGAAATTAGCGTTTCCATAGTCGGTAACAGTGTTTCTTATCAATCGATAGAGTTTTCTAACTGAACGTCGAGCCTCTTAGTATATTATCAGGGTTTGTGACTGATATAATTTATCCGGTCAACCCTTGACCCTTAACCACATACTGTACACATATATGACCATATACACATATACTCTTAACACTGTAGACCTTCACAAAAAGTTTTTAAATTCACAAAATTCATTCCCAAAAATGTCAAATACATACACTTCTTTTCTGTCTAGGTCTATTATTTAACATCTATTTAATCTTTTAAGATTTTATAAAATTGTCTAAATTCTCGGGTTGTCACACTGCCTCATGTTTAACTCTTTCTGCGTGAAGATATACTTAAGACTCTTGTTATCCGTATATATCTCACACTTCTCGCCATACAAATAATGCCTCCAAATCTTCAAGGCAAAAACTACCGCTGCTAACTCCAGGTCATGAGTCAGATATTCCTTCTCATAATCTTTCAGATGACGTAAAGCGTGACGCTTAATGACCTGTAGTGTTACATCAGTATTACGACCAAGACCACGTGTGACACATCATTATACACTATAAACCCTCCTATTTTGTCTGGTAAGGCCAACACAGGTGTTTGACTAAGCCTCTTTTTCAATTAAAGGAAACTTTCTTCACACTTCTCCATCCAAACGAACTTAATTATCTTTCTGGTATGATTGGGCAAAGGAAATGCTAATTTTGAAAAATATTGAATAAATCTTTGATAGTATCCCGCCAATCCTAAGAAACGCCAGATTTCTATCGGCGTCTTCGGCTGTTCCCAATTAATAACTACTTCTACGTTCGCTGGATCCACCGAAACACCATTCTTGTCGATAACGTGCCCCAAAAACTGAACTCTCTGCAACAAAAACTCACACTTGGAGAAATTTGCATATAGCTCATCCCTTCTTAATGTCTCCAACACTATTTGAAGATGCTCGGTGTGTTCTTCCTCCGTTTCTGAACACACTAGAATGTCATCGATGAATACGACAACAAATTTATCCAAATACTATTTGAACACTCTGTTCATCAAATCCATAAATACTGTTGGCGCATTAGTCAATCTGAATGACATTACCTGACACTCAAAGTGTCCATACCGAGTTCTAAATGCCTTCTTTGGAATGTCCTCGGGCCTCACTTTTAGTTGGTGATAACCGATCCTCAAGTCAATCTTTGAAAAGTATTTCGCCCCTTTCAACTGATCAAATAAATCTTCTATCTTGGAAACGGATACTTGTTCTTAATGGTGACCTTTTTCAATTCTCTGTAGTCAATACAAAGTCTTAGCGACCCATCTTTCTTCTTTAAGAATAAGACAGATGTTCCCCATGGTGATACATTCGGTCAAATGTATCCCTTATCTAACAACTCTTGTAATTGTCCCATCAGTTCTTTCATCTCTACCGCTTCCATACGATACGACGCTTTGTATACCGGTGTTGTCCCTGGTGCCAAATCAATAACAAACTCAATCTCTCTATCCGGTGGCAATCCCGAAATCTCATTTAGGAAAACATCATCAAAATCCCTTACAATAGGTATCTAACTCAGTTCACCCTCGACTCGTCGAGTATCAACCACGTGAGCCAAATTAATAACCTATACAACCCTTCCTAAGCCATCTTTGCACTTGCACCATCGTTAGACAATGAGATTGTCTCGGTGATTTACTACCACAAAATACCACCTTTGACTTATTCGGAGTCTTAAGGTGTACACACTTCTTTTTACAGTTTATAATTACCTCGTGAACTGATAAGCAATCCATTCAAAGGATTACATCGAACTCCCCCAAACAAATCGGTATCAAATCCACTTTGAGCTTAAATCCTCGCAATGCAGTTTAACAATTCCTATGAATGTAATCTACGGGGATAATTTCCTTGTTCGCTACTTCTATATTCATAGGGTGTTCTAATCTCTCACGGGGTAAGTCTAACTATTTAGAAAATTCTTCAGAAATAAAAGAGCAGGTAGCAACCGAATCAAATAACACGTATGCATCTATATTATTGATCGGAATGATACTTGACACCACGTCCTTAAAATCCACCGCATCATATACGGTCATGTTGAACATTCGTGTTGTTGGTCTATTGGCTTGACTAGCTGGCCCTCTAATGTTCAACCCATTGTTGTTGTGGTTGTTGCGGTTGCCGCTAGCTACATCGCCCTTTCTCTTAGGGCAGTCCTTAATTTGATGGTATGTGGCTCCACACGAGAAACATCCTCCCTTCTGCTTATTCGAACACTAAGGAGCCATGTGCCCCGATTGTCCACAACGATAACAAACACTCTTTCATTGCATGCACTCCCCCGAGTGATTCCTCCCATAGTTGTTGCACTTCATACTTTTCTTGGCCTCCCGCCCGGACTTATTACCTCTAGAGGATTGGCTCTCCGTCCATTTATGCTTGTTGGGGTTGCTTCCTCCGCTGCTTCCCCCTTTCTGTCATTCCTGATCGGTCTTCTTTTCTTCTTTGAATCGAGCGATAGCTTTATTGTCTCCTTCGGCAATGATAGCCCTTTCCAATAGACCAAAGTAAGTCTTAATTTTTAATACAACCACTGCTTTCTGCACCTATAGTTCAGTCCTAATTCGAACCTCCTTGCCTTCCTGGCCTACGTGTCAACCTGATCTGAAACGAATCAGGCCAACTCGTTAAATTTTACCGCGTACTCTGCGATAGATATACTACCCTGCTACAGTTCTAGAAACTTAACTTCCATATCCGGTTGCGTATTCTTCGAGAAGTAATTCTCGAGGAATAGCTCCTTAAACTTGTCCCAAGGAATAACTCCTTCGTCTGTTCGTCCCTTATTGGCTTTCCACCAATAGTTAGCTTCACCCTTCATCATGAAAGTGGAAAAACTCATTTTTTGTGCTTCAGCCACTCGTGCGACCTCATACACCTTCTCCATTTCTTCTATCCATGTTTGGGCTTCAATTGGGTCCAAGGTTCCCCGGAACTCCGGTGGTCCCACCAACTTAAAGTTCTTAAAGCTAGTCAAGTGATGTTGGCGGGAGTCTGTTTTGCGTTGCCTCAGTTAACAGGTTAACGAAGTTCTGCATTGGATTGACATTTCCCCCTCCACCATTGTTAACGGATGCTTCCTCCCTCTAGTTCCGCGGTAGTCTCTATAACGACCGAGAAATTCAGATTTATTGTAAAATAATTTTATTTAATTATATAATGAATAAAATTATATTATTATGTGTTAGTAAGATGAATGTCGTTCTATAACCTAGAGATGTCGGAATGTCGTAGTATTTTGGATACGTGAAGGAATAAAAGTGTTTGAATTTCCAAGACGAAAATAAAAGTTTTCTGAGAAATTTTCAGAAAAAACATTATTCACTGATTTCTGCTCAGAAATTATTTTTGACCTTTCGAGAAATACGTAACGATAGAATATCTAGGAGAGATGGATTATGTACTAATAATTCATGTATGGAAAACACAGTTTTTCGCTTGTGGACTTAATTTGAGAACGTTAGGAAAAGTAAAGTGTTAAGGAGTTAAACGATGATCGTTTGATACGTAAGAATTGTACGAGGTAATCAATACGAGTATGATACGAGATATTATACGAGAATGCATGAATGATGGTATGTCGTATATGATGAATAAGTATACGAGTTAGAATATGAGATTAATACATAAACAATACGTTCTAAGGCTTTAAGCCATTTGTAATGGACGTGTAGGATTGTGTTGGAAGTTGTAAAGTCCAATTGGAATTATGATTAAGCTCAATGCTAACTAAAGGTTAAGGCCAAAATGTTTGTTAATGTATAAGCCAATGTGGATTAATGCAAGCCCAAATCATAAGTAAGTTAATTAAAATTAAAGCTCAAACTAAGAATCCAATGGGTAAGGATGACCCATGGGGGAACCCATATGGGCCCCATGATCACATGGGTGATCTTAGTGGGCAAGCAAAGGATAAGAGTTGTGATGATCAAGTAAACTTGATGGCTAAGTAATGAATAGTAAGGAGGTTAATTAAGGAGGTGGGATTGGTTTAATGACTAAACTACCCTAACTTTGGTTTACCTATAAATAGAAGGCTTGCTAGATTATAATTCACTCGTTATATTTCATCCAACATTATAAGTGCTTAATTGTTTGAGAGAAAAAGCTAGAAAAGCTAGAAAAGTTAGTCTTTCATAGTTGAAGAAGAAGAACAAAGTTGAACTTGAAAGGTAATGATCCTAGACTATTAATCTTCCATATCTTCAATTGTAGGTTGATAAGAGAAGTTTTGATTGGTAGACGTGTATGCTAAGAAGTAATAAGGATGGCTAATTAATGGACTTAAGCTTCAATAAGTAATGATTAAGCAAATTATACTTTTATAAGCCATAAACTTATGAAGAACAAGTAAGAACTTATCATTTATATAAGTTAATGAAATATGTATGTTAAGATGTTATTATGATGGAATGAATCCATTTTAAATGATGAAAAAATCTTAAGTAACAATGTTATGGCGGAATTCACGAGTTTGGACGATAATCATCAAAATCGTGAAATTCTCGGAATGGAAGTCAAATTTTGGCATTGAGCTCGGAAACTTTGGTTTTCGATGGGGATAAGTCTTATTTGGCATTATAGAGTTGCGGACCCAAAAATTACCGAATTCTAACTTAGAACGAAGAAATGAGCAGTGAACGTTTACAAACGTTTATTATTTTCATTAAAAATGAACTCAAAGGTGAATTTCAAATTAACGGATTCAAAAATGTAAAATTCTTGCAGGAACACTTAGAGTATGTGTTTTGTGAGATAATGGATTTTGAACGAGCCAATTCGGACTTAAAATTATTAAATTTGACAACTGGAAAGTTTGCAAATAGAAAAAACTCATCAAAGTATCGGTGTGCATGAGCTAGCACTGGCAGTGCAAGTAGAAGGCTAAAGGTGGTCTTCTTGTAAATTGAAAGTAGTGCCTTCGACTCATCAGACTTTCAAGGCCAAGAAGACGACTTAACCTGAACTAAGAGGCGCATCGCCTAGTCGATCCTCGACCAGCGAAGTGTGGCCCCATGTTATGACTTTTAGAGTAAAAGGCATGGTGTCACGATTACCCAAGACTAGGCAAGACCTAGAAATTAAGGTTTTTGAATATAAAAGGAAAGAGGTAATTGATTAATGGAAATTCATATCCTTAATTAACTTAATGTAACATCATTTAGGATGTTATAAACCTTAAGTATGAAAACTAATGGTTGAAGATAATCACTCAAACGTGAACGTAATAACAAGGTAATGTGTTAAACCAGAACCAATGATAGACAATCTAAGGCATGATTAGATTGAGAAGAAGGGTAAGATACATTAGGAACCATGTATGTTTGTTCATGACCTAATGTGTTATGTTATGTGGTTATGTATTGTAGAAACTCTAAAGACTTAAAGGGAAAGAGTAATTATACCATAGCAGACGCTAAAGGCAAGTGTTCTAACCCTTGTCTATGTTCAATTTAGACAAGCTTTGTGATTCATGTCTCTTATGCGTGAATTGAAGTATGATGAAGGTGAAGCCAATTCTTTTGGCTAGACTTAAGATGTTTCTTTGGATTTCTTATAATATATTGAACTGTTGTCAAGTTTTGCCAAACTATGTTGGTATGGTTTTCAAATGAAGACTGAGTATGCTAAACAAATGTTTTGTCGTCAAACGACAGGCACGTGAGGTTGCCTAAACTTAAACGTACATACGTTTAAAGAAAGTAGTGTTGTATAATATAGAGTACTATAGGCTAATTACCTAGACGTACTCGTAAGTAATTCCAGACTTATGGACTTAGTGTCGGGTTGTCCTTTTCAAAGAAAGTATGAAATGCTGAAGGTCTTTGACCATAATTGATGCTTTACCGAATGTTGTTCATTGTAAAATGTTTTAAGAAAAGAGAAGTGCTATTTTTAATTATCAATAGTACTTCATAACTATTGCTCAGTTATTGAAGATATATGATTTGTATGATTCAAGCATGTGGTTTAAATGAATTTGTCATACTTGCTGAGCTAGTTATGCTCAGTCTTGCTTGAACCATATGAATGTAGCTAAACCAAACGGACCGAAGGATCAGGAAAAGATAAAGGGAAGGCTAAGGTGAACCTATAGATTGCTTTTGTAATATTATAGGTTGAATGTTGATATTATTTTGATATTATGATAAGAATGAATGTAATGGTTATTAAGAACCTGAGGAATGGTAATATTGTTTGGAATATATGTAAGACATATTCGTTCTTTTGAGGCATTTCAATTGAATGTATGTGTGAACTGTAGCACCGTGTAGCACCATATGTCGGGTTGGAAGATACCCAGATTTTGGGATGTAACAGGTTAGTATCAGAGCATTAGGTTATCAAACTTAAGGGGGGATTAAAACCTTAAGTCATAACCTTAAGAAGAGTTAAAGAAGTAAAAGATGAAATTAACCCTAAAAATGCATTATATATGATATGTGTTTTTATTATTCTACTGACGTGTACTAATCAAACTAAATTTTTTTGTTGTAGATATCAGGAGAAAATGAAAATGTATAGGGATATACATGTAGAAAGTGAAGAATCGGTTAATCAAGTAGAGATTATACCGAATCCATTAGTAGAAGATCCTGAAGTGGTAGTTATTGAGTCTGGAGACTCGGAGAACCTAAACCTTATGTCTATGTTCGATGGCATGTTGGATGAAGAGTTGGAGATAGTGTCCTTTAACCCAGTAGCTCTCGCACAAGAGACGCCTCCGGGGGAGTTGATGATATCATTGTTTATGACAGTGTTGGGTAGAAACCTTTATTATTGTCAGGAGGGGAAAGAACTAAGAAAGAGCTTCATACTGTCTTGGAAGATAAGATGAGTATGGAGTTGATGTGGGAGGAGGAGCACAATGAAAAAGTTTTGGCAAAGGACAAGGTCCATGAGCTGAAACAGGAGGTCTTTGAGCTCAGGTAGGAGCTAAAGACCAAGAAATAGAAGATAAGGAGGATGTCCTATATACATAGGAGTTCTCATGCGGATTTTCAGGAACAAGTAGCTGGGTATCTGATAGAAGCAGGGCAAACTCAGCATACTATCAGACGTGATGTTATAGCCGGTCTTGCCAATACGGATTTTGAGAATGTTTTATGGCATATGTAACCTAGTATTAGTTAGAGTAGAGTTAGATATGTAAATATGATATATCTAGTAGTGACGTAAAACCCTCTTTTGTATATCGAAGGTTAGTCATTTGTAAATCTCAATTCTTAGAAAGAAATTGCGGGATAGTAATGTAATCAGCTTAGGCTGTGTAATGTGTAATGTGAACGATATAGTATTATACTACTATAAACTTAGGTAGGTCATACTAGCGAAGGAATTCCTCGTCTCTCCCCTCCTAGTTCTTGTCTCACATCTCAGCCAGGGATCATATCCCTAAGCTTTGATACCAACTGTGACGCCCCCAAAATAGGTATACGCCACCCATCTTGGGTCGCCAGATACATGGTACAAAATTCAAATACAAACTTAAATATACAACATGAGCTGTGAGTTTTAATACAAATATTATCTTCTAGACAATATTCAAACTCAAAGATTCTCATATATATTATGAGTTTCAATACAAATATTGTTACGTATATAATACGACAATATTCATATTTAAATTATTACAATGCCATATAAAGTACAACAACAAATATATCTAGTCCACGAAGGGACACGAGAAGATATATGTTCTACTCATTCTAATGGAGTGCACCTTTGACGCTTTCAAATTCTAATTCACCTCACCCTATTGTTGTTCACCAAAATTCAATATCAAATGATGTATAAAACATGTAACACACATTTTAAGTTCTCGGTACGATTATTATGCCACACTGTTTCATAATTTGATTAGGCTTGTGACTAATTCGTATCACCACTTTATACCCATGTTCTCTCTGCTAGTCCCAGCTACCCTTTTATTACCTCAAAAGAGCAGTATTTCTGACTAGAATATTGTATGTAAACCCGAAGGAACCTTGCACTGAATAGCAACTCTCAAAGTATCTAAATAATCACAAAAATACGCTCGATAATATAGAGAGAGAAAACTTATGTTTCTGGTGTGATTTTTAATTCTAACCTAAGCACCTATTTATAGGAAAATGCTAGAACGCCAAAGGAGACTAAACTAATAAAATATTAATTATCTATTACAATTTCTCAAGTACGCCACACTTGAAATCAAACTTTGAAATCTTGCAAATTCAAGAGACAAAAGGACAAGCGGGTCCCACCTTCTAGAAATTTCCACCAAAATCATTTATAAATTTAGAAACTTCAACAATTTCTGAATCAGTCACCTCTTAAAATTCATAACAAATAATACGTTAATTTTAAACGGTTCAAAATTTGTGGACATATACTCAACCTATATGTGTATAACATATCCAAAAATAACAACGATCCAACGGTCGGATTAAAAATTATAACTCACGCAATATATCTCAAGAACACTGAATTTTTGGATTATGAGTCCTTCGGATCAGTTTCATTCAAACAGTCACCACGAAAAATCCACAATGAATTTTTGGGTGATTCCAATTTCTTTGGTTAACTTACTTCCAGCGCTTTCTTTTGATATATGGCTCATCTCCTAACTCATTATACACAAAGAGTTATGGATTTTACAAAATTAACTAATGAACTAATTTTTTCTGAAAATCCCATATTTTGTTCTTTTTTTCGACAAAATACTAATACGACACCTCAACATTAATTCCTTCATTTATATCCATATAAAAATATATATATTTCCTTATCATATAAATCAATAAATAATTATTCATAAATAATATTATAGAATCACAATAATGACAACCAGACCGTTCCCAGGAAAGAGGGGGCTTTCCGATAAGGATTTCTCCTTACTGGTGCGCAATTAGGTGACCAAACCTCTCCTTGATGAGAACTTTCTAGACATTGCCAATAATGTTATCTAATAATATTATTCAAATAATATGAATTATTGATGCGAGAATGGGAAATCTTGTCTTGCAATGACAATTATTGAAACAACAATAATATAAAATAATGCTTGACAATTATTGAACCAATAAAATAAAATATTGAACAATAATTATTGTAACAATTATTGAGTAGTGCATTCATATGTAAGAATCAATAATTCAAAAATAATGTAATATCTGGTAGTAATATTTGTGAAACCACGCATACATCTTGTATTTTAACCACCGGGTAATCAATAGTGTTAATTGATAACATTTACGCCATTATTTATAAAACTCAAACTTGTCATTTTCTTCATCCGACAGTTATTCTGTTATGGTGCCCACAAATGGCTGTGTCGTCGTACTAATATTCCCCGACAACATGAATATTCCAAGACCAAATGAAAATTCCCCGACAGAAATGAGTATTTTATAACCACTTGCGTATTTTGAAAATTTTATATATATCACCGTTATCTTTAAACTTTTATCAATTTAACCATTTACTGAATAATAATTATAAGAAATATTGAATACTTCTATTTCATAAAATTGAGGTCTTACAATCTCCCCTCCTTATGAAATTTCGTCCTCGAAATTTACGTACCTAGTATTTCAAAGAGTTGAGAATACCTTACATTCTTTTCAGATTTGTACCTTTCCGATTATTTCCTTTCTATCATGATTTTCCCATTTCTCATCTCCAGTATTTCAGATATCATTCTAGAATATAGTTTCAAAATAAAGGTTAATTGACATGCCACATATTATCCCTATACTCTGACAGACCAATTAAATACCAAATAAACTTAGATAGGTCATACTAGGGAAGGAATTCTGTAACGCCTCGAAATCCGGTCTATTTTCACATCCAAATTTCGTATGTAACGATCCCATCTTCTTCCAAATATACATTATTATATAGCTAAATATAACAGCATACATCCTCAAAACTCAGGTTCTAAAATGTTATAACCAATTTTCATTACAAATAACGATAATTACATTATTCTTTATCTTTTACAAGAGTGACTTTTATCCGCCACCAAGGATATATCACCGTTCATTAAACTATTCTAAAGTTCATTTAACTTATTTTATATTACAAGTCTTCATTCGATCTTCTCGTTCATCCACATTCTGAATGGCACTTCGTCTGGATACCGTCAGCTTGATCTTTACGGGATCCTTAAGTTCTTCTAACATTGTTCACTGAAAATGTTTTTCATTTAAAGCAAGTGTGAGCATTCAATTGCCCAGCAAGTCATAACAGTTGAACAAACATCTTTAAGAATTCAAACATTCTTTTAAGACTTCAATAACCGAACAAAGGTTATGAAGTACCTTGAATAATAAGAATAATCTCTTCTTTTCTTATGATTTTAACCAAACAAAATCCGTTATTCTTCTATGATATGAATTGTTCTGTGATTGAGCTGTTCAATACAAGTATGTTCTGTATATACATGATCCGTTATTGTTAAGTCTATGCTAATTATTCAAGTTGCTTCATAACCTTTGTTCGGTTATTGAAGTCTTAAAAGAATGTTTGAATTCTTGAAGATGTTTGTTCAACTGTTATGACTTGCTGGGCAATTGAATGCTCACACATGCTTTAAATGAAAAACATTTTCAGCGAACAATGTTAGAAGAACTTAAGGATCCCGTAAAGATCAAGCTGACGGTATCCAGATGAAGTGTCATTCAGAATGTGGATGAGCGAGAAGATTGAGCGAAGACTTGTAATATAAAATAAGTTAAATGAACTTTAGAATAGTTTAATGAACGGTGATGTATCCTTGGTGGCAGATAAAAGTTACTCTTGTAAAAGATAAAGAATAATGTAATTATCGTTATTTGTAATGAGAAAGGTTATAAGGTTTTTATAACCTAGGATTTGAGAGTGTATGTTATTATATTTCAGTATAAAATGATATACGTTGGATGAATGATGTACTCGTTACGTACGGAATCCAGGTGTGAAGATAGACCGGATTTTGGGGCGTTATAAGTTGGTATCAGAGCTGATAGGTTATAAACGTTAGGTATGAGTACCTAAGACTATAATCATATAGATAAGGATAAAAAGATCACCACGTGATCATAGTAAATCATAATAATAGATGAGCTATTAAATGATGAATGATTTATAGCTAAGGCTATGAATGAATGGTACTATGAAGTAGTATGGGAAGAAGAACTCAGATTGAGTTATGAGGGATATCATACGAATTAAAGAAAATTCGTATTAAGTGAAGAGGAATTAGAAGTTATAAAAATTCAATTGAGGACTCATGTGATAGCTGAGTTGTATGAACCTTTGTTATGGGCAGAGGTTTGTGCTTGGTGTTACAACTTCTTAGCTTATTATAGTGATAATCATTGGAGTTGGTCGCGCTATCATTATGTATATGATGAGAAGGTGAATCTTTTCTCATGTATATACCTGAAAGGTAGAGAACGATAAGGTAGGTACGAGTTCTTGAAACTCATACTTATGGTAAGTTCGTGACTCATAATTATATGGTATATTTTCGAACTTCTTAGCGAATGGACGCCTATGGTCTGACTGAGATAGTTTTTAAACTTATATTATTGTTGAAAGTTCCTGAACTCATAATGTGTGGTAAGTTGATGGACTGTACTAAGTTATAGGGATGTTTAGACTGAAAGTGAAGTTATTTTCAGTAGGCTTAGTATTAAATGTGCTAGAGAAGATTAAGTATTGTCGCAAGTAAGACAATGAAGGAAGATGGAGAGTAGGATATTCCAAGTCATCTAGCTATGCTAGATTTCGAAGTTTATTGAACTCGTGTTGATATGTACATTTTGAAAAAGGAAAGAATTGGTTCAACTTTTGGAACCAATAGATTTTTAAAAGAACTATTCTTGGCATGTCTATGCTAATTGTTTCGGCTGGACATAAATTGATTTAAAATATCAAAATGAATTTTATATCATCAGTGCATTTGATGCAAGGATGGTAAAGAGATGGAGTGTTTAATGCAATTGAACTAGCGTTTGATGTGATCTTAGAATCAACAACCCGCTATGGTATAATGTATAATGACGAAGTCACAAACTGGCGAAGTTCTCAATGTACTGTGAAAAGTATGGTATCATGAAATCATAAAACGTTTTAATCTATTGAAAAAGAATTTAAAGAAGTAGTCGATGTCAATTGAGTTGACTAAACGATTGTTTCATGTTGATATCCAATTTATTGGTATGGTCTAAGCTACTTGATTCGGCTAGACAAATGGTATGTCATCGAGATTTCTTTGAAGAAGTTGTGCCAAATCAAATTGTTTTGGTGCGGAATCTAATGATTTAGTCTGAGGTGAACATATCCCGAAATTGGGTATACGATGGGTAAGAGGTAGTTTGTTTTCTTTGTGATTGTAAACCGTAGTGGAAGAAAGGTTACTGGCGTTATCTTTGTTAAACCGAGTAAGAGTTCATGGTCGATTTGACCCCTCGACAAAAGTATGAAACGTTTTAAAAGGAAATTTTATATTCCTTCTTATTCATTCTACTTCATGATTCTTGATAGGTTATGGACGTTAGGAAGGATGAAAAGAAAAGAACTTCTTTGAAGAAAAGTTGAGAAGATGGGTAGGCTAAAATTTTGAGGACGAAATTCTGTAAAGAAGGGGTGCAGGTGATGACCCGGGTATGGGTGTGGTTTAAAGAAATTCCAAGAACGGAATTTTTATAAGAGAGGAAGAGTGTAACGACCCGAAAATTCAGATTTTCTAGAATTTAAGTTCAAAGAATTAGTTATTAATAAAATAAATTTTTATTAATAATATTATGTGTTATGTGTTTATTAATCGTTCTAGAACCTAGGATGATTATAAGTCGGGAGGATTCTGGCTACTAGCTAGACTGAACGAGATATAATTTTCAAGATAAAAATAAAAATTTCCCGGGAACAAATATATTTCCGGGGAAAAAGATGAAATAGGCACTATTCACCTAACGAAACCTAAGGGTTAGTGTTTGAATAACCTAAGCCGTTCTGAGAGTTCTGTATGTCGAAATGACATTCCGTCGAAAGATTTGCCGATAATATGTCGTGAAAAGTTAAGTAAGTAGATAAAATTTTTCTCGAAAAAACGTGCAGAAATCGGACGAAATAAAAATGACGAAAAGTACTACTATGTACTTTTCATTCGTTTAGCCACGTTAGGGGAAAACGTGAAGGAAAACGCTTAACACCAAAAAGTGTTTTTTAGTTTTTTTGGAAATCCGAAGAATATGTAAAAGTTAATCGGTATAGGAAAGACGAAATATAGAAAAATATTTGGATTCTGAGAATCGTAGTTTTTAAAAACTGTCGGACGAAACCCGAAAGATGGAACCACGAAACTTACATGCTAAGTTTTGTGAATAATAAGGAGGTTAACTAAGGAGGTGGAAGTAGTAAACTTAAGTGTTAAGTAAACTTAAGAGTTAAGCAAACTTAAAGGCTAAGTAGACTTTAGTGTTAAGTAAACTTAAGGAGTAAGTTAACTTAGTCCTTAAGGCATGAATAGTAAGGAGGTTAGGGGGATAAATGACTAAAATACCCTTAGCTTGGAAATTCTATAAATAGGAAGCTTATTTCATTTGTTTGGAATTTTGAAAATTATCTAACATTTGAGAGAGAGAGAGAGATTTCGGATGAGGGAGAATAGGAAAAGGAGGAGGAAAAGTTGCTCGTGAGCAAACTTTGTCCTACAAAAAGAGATCAAAGGAGAAAGGTAATCCGAAACCTAGTCTTTTAAAAATTTTCTTTAAGTTTCTATGTTCAAAAACATAGATTAATGTGAATAAGGAGTAAAAGATATTAAGACAGATTTTATATGGTTAAAATCATAAGAAAAGAAGAAATAAGAAATTAGAAGTTTAGTTTGTAAATTTCTTAAGGAAGTGTTGGATTCGAAATGAATTAGAACGATCCGAATGGATTATATGAATGAGTAGATGAAATAAGTAAGGAATAATGTTCTATAACATCAAATTCCAATAAAAAGTGAAATCGTAATCCAAAATATCGATTAAAATGAAGAACGAACGAAGAACACGCGAAGAACACGAAGAACGTTGTTGATGGACAAATTTAAAACCATCGTAGGATAATTGTCGTTGATGGACAAGTTTAAAAAAATCGCGTATAATTTAGATGATTGTTGCTTGGTTAGGAACGGTAGAAACGTTCATGAAGAACGGATTAAAACTTAGCTATTACGATGTTATGGTGAAAATTTGGTAAAAGACGAACGAGAATTAGAAAGTTAGTAAATGAACCCAATCGTGTAGGGTTTTATAAGAAAGTAAGAGAACGTAGAAAATGTGAATCGTGGAATCAAGAGCGATCGAGTTCTGAGTTCGAATGACCGAATTACGGACGAACAAATGAAGAACGTTAAAAACATAAAATGAACAAAGGGTGAAGATTAAGTCAATCGAATGGCACGTTAACGGATTCAGAATGATGTTCAGTCCAAGGGGGATTAGAGTACTTAAGATAAGGAAGAGAATGGCTTTGGAACGACCTCGTTCTAAGTTATAACGAATAAGTTATGAAAGCGGGAAGTAAGCGTCTCAAATTGGATTTAACACTTCGGGAAATAAGTTGACTTAGTGATCATTATAGTTAATAGTTAGGATAAGTTAAGATAAGTTA
The DNA here is from genome assembly GCA_020205615.1 of Panax quinquefolius. NCBI lineage: Eukaryota > Viridiplantae > Streptophyta > Magnoliopsida > Apiales > Araliaceae > Panax > Panax quinquefolius. The sequence continues at coordinate 87,443,037 of CM035155.1, read as the reverse complement.
GGTTGTGGTGCAATCGTAACCTTTGATGGTTGACATATAGGAGCCGGGCTAAACAATTCCTTCAGAGAGCGAAGGTATATACAAAACTAGCAACCGATCTAACTCATCGTGTGTGGGCAGTGTAGATGAGACGGGAACTTGTTTGTTGGTTGTTTGTGGGAAACCACTCAGAGTACCATATGGACTACTAGCAGAGAAGCGATGTGTACAGAGTCCTATAAGAGTTATAATAAGAAGATAAGTTTATAAAACATCAAAGATGATGAATGTCATGAAGCCGTAGAACGGTAATGAAAGTGGTCGCGTAAACTTAGGTAGCAAGAACGCGAACCCTAAGAAGTAAAGTTAAGCAAATCAATGCATAAGTTAAATATATATGACTAATTGGTGTATGTGGTTTTTTTCTTATATGTTATATAGGAATTAAAATGAAGATTAGCGTAGAAGTATGTATGGTAGGCGTAAAGACAAGTTTCCTAACTTCATTCATATTTTAAATGAATGCTAGTTTCTTAAACATCTCAGATGTTGAACTTGAGAAATTATGTCTATGTGCTAATGTGCGATATTTTGTAAAGTGGTAGAACATATGAGGCCTTGTGCCACAATGTGAACACCTCAGTGTTTCTATGAGATGAACAGTTCTGTGATTTAACTGTTCAATAAGAGAATGCTCTATTCATACATGATCCGTTATTGTTAAGTTTGTGCTAATAATTCTAGCCAGACAAAATGTGTATGAAAAAGGTAGAAGAATGAAAGTATTTTAAAATTAAAGTGAATATTATTTTAAAATGATAGGAATCGAGATTATTCCTATTATTCAAGTTGCTTCATAACCTTTGTTCGGTTATTGAAGTCTTAAAAGAATGTTTGAATTCTTGAAGATGTTTGTTCAACTGTTATGACTTGCTGGGCAATTGAATGCTCGCACTTGCTTTAAATGAAAAACATTTTTAGCGAACGATGTTAGAAGAACTTAAATATCCCGTAAAGATCAAGGTGACGGTATCCAGATGAAGTGCCATTCATAATGTGGATGAGCGAGAAGATCGAGCGAAGACTTGTAATATAAAATAAGTTAAATGAACTTTAGAATAGTTTAATGAATGGTGATGTATCCTTGGTGGTGGATAAAAGTCACTCTTGTAAAAGATAAAGAATAATGTAATTATCGTTATTTGTAATGAGAAAGGTTATAAGGTTTTTAGAACCTGGGATTTGAGAGTGTATGTTGTTATATTTCAGTATATAATGATGTACGTTGGATGAATGATGTACTCGCGACGTACGGAATCCGGGTGTGAAGATAGATGGATTTGGGGCATTACTGATTCATATTTGCTTGTGCCGCCTCCCAAGACTTCATTTGGTGACTGCATGGCACGAGCATAAAACCTAGAAAAATTTTCTAAGTGTTGAAAATTGTTTGAGACGCTTACTTCCAGATCTCATAACTTATTCATTATACCTCGGACTGTGGTCATTCCAAAGCCATTCTCTTTCTTATCTTACATACTTTAATACCCCTCAGATAGAACTTCATTCTGAATCCGTTAACATGTCATTCGATTTACTTAAACCTCACCCTTTGTTTGTATTACGTTTTTAACGCTCTTCGTTCGTTCATCCGTAATTCAGTCATCCAAACTTAGAATTCGTTCATTTTTGAGTCCACGACTCATGTTTTCTACATTCTTATGAAACCCTACAAGTTCAGGTTCATTTACTCACTTTCTAATTCTCGTTTGTCTTTTACAAAATTTTTTCCATAACTTCGTTATAGCTAAGTTTTAATCCGTTCCTCATGAACGTTTCTACCATTCCTAACCAAGAAATATGCATCTAACTTATACGCGATGGTTTTAAACTTGTTCATCAATTTCAATTATCCTATGATGGTTTTAAATTTGTCCAACAACAACGTTCTTCACGTTCTTCGTTTGTTCTTCATTTTAATCGATATTTTGGATTACGATTTCACTTTTTATTGGAATTTGATGTTATAGAACATCATTCCTTACTTATTTCACCTACTTATTTTTATAATCCACTCGAATCGTTCTAATTCATTACGAATCTTATACTTCCTTAAGAAATTTATAAACTAAACTTTTAATTCTTACTTCTTCATTTTTCTTACGATTTCAACCATATGAAATCATTCCTAACATCATTTACTTCTTATTCTTATTAATCTTTGTTCCCAACATATAAAACTTAAATAAAATCTAGCCTAGAAGTTAGATTTTAATACCTTCCTTCATTATTTTTCTTCCACTAGACAAAACCGGCGATTCGCAAGCTTTTCTATTTCACGAACACTTTCGATCTGATCATTCAAGCTCATGCTCTCCCTTCTCCCTCTTCATCCGAACTCTCTCTCTCTCTCTCTCTCAAGATATAAGATTTTCAAAATCCCATTTAAATGAATTAAGCTTACTATTTATAGAAAACCAAGGCTAGGGGCGTTTTAGTCATTTTGCCACCCGAACCTCCTTACTATTCACACCTCCATACTATTCCCACCTCCTCAATACACCTCCTTACTATTCATATAGCTTCCCTTGGAAGCTTCGTGGTTCTGTCTTTCGGGTTTCGTCCGACAGTTTTAAAAACTGTTATTCTTGGAATCCAAATTTTTTTGGATATTTCGTCTTTCCTTTATCGATTAACTTTTACGTATTCTTCGGATTCCCGAAAAACTAAAAACCACATTTTGATGATAAGCGTTTTCCTTCATGTTTTACCCTAACATAGTTAAACGAGTGTGTAGACACTCAAAATTTTCTACACTCCTATTACTAACATTGCAAGAGGGTAGATTCGTCTTTTGGAGATAACCTTGGAAGATAGCTTACATCTATTCCGGATACTACCGGAAGTTCAGTTCCAACCCAGAACATAAACTGGGAACAACATCTCAAACCTGGAACACACCAGGAATGTCATTTCTGATCTCAGAGATAACCCCGGTGAGGAGTCACAACGTCATCTTTCCACGTCAACAAGATGATATCACAACATACCAACAAGTAGTCCAATCTCAGCTGTAACCCTGAGCAACGTCTACTTTCAACTCAAACCGGTGATAACCTCGGTGAGGAGTCAAGCGTCATCTTTTTCCTTCAACAAATGGCACATCGTCTCAACACTTCATACATATATCTAATAATATCCCACAAGAGCCAAGGAATGACAATCCCGAGTGACTATTACGTGTGGTAGTGCTTTGGACAGAACTTGAAGCTTGAAGACCATGGGCATAGACCCTCTTCCTGACTTCACACAACCTCTAATCCATGTCATTACGTAACTCTTGACACAAGCGGTCGAAGAAGGTCGATATACCTCGTTTGGATGCTCGGATTGAAGTTACGCAAGTTCGAGTGGACATTACGAGGTACATGAGTGCACATACTACGAGAGACGACGGGACGCGAGGTTGCCACAGGATTACTGTGGCCATCAAATCTATATATACAAGGCTTGATCGACCCATTTGAGGAGAGAGGAGAATGAAAAAGCGAGGAAGCCACATCCATTTTACTCAAAGATACATCTTTTGAGTGTTTCCTCTTCTTTAAACACTAGTTAGCTCACATATAGCTATATTTTATCCGTGAGAGGTGAGTGTCTATCCATTTAAAGTCATAAAAGTCTACTTTGGCATTTAATGTAAGCCTTCTTACATTTTATAAAGCCTTCTTCTCATATAGCACAAATTGTTATACACATTGAGAGTCGTGTTGTGTGCGTTTGCACGAACTTTGAGTCTGTGGTTTTCATTTACATGCTCGTATATATATATATACTAATATATGTATATATTTCATATATATGGACTAACATTATCGAAGTTATGCCTCGATTGAGCCTGAACTACTGATGCAGGCGTTTAATTGCTTTATATATATATATATATAAATTGTGGTCGACTTTATAATCGATGACCACAGATTTACATGGGGTGCATTTAAATCGCTTATATGTATATATATATATATATATATATATATATATATATAATTGTCATCGAACATATCCGATGATCTGGATTTACATCCAAAGTGCTTTTCTTGCTTTTATATATATAAATTTATATATATATATATATATCTATATATTTACATTCATATAGAGTTGGAGTTTACTTAAGTGGCGAGTTGATCGCTTTCTGACTTTATTTACATTTCGTCCCACTTTGGAGTTTACTTCGTGGCGGTTGATCATTCCATATATATATATATATTTCCGCTTTTATATATTTACATTTCGATCCCCGTGGAGTTGCTTCGTGGTGGTTGATCATGTTTTATTTATATATTCTGATTTTATATATATAAGCGCATACTTTGCTTTGCATACAAATTGTAGTATCATGTGAGCCTAGGAATCTTGTGATCACTGAGTTTGATTCTATGAATCTAGATTTGGTTCCATAATGGACATTTTTCATTTATGTGCGGCTTGTACATTATTATCTGAGTGTTTGAATTTCCTTAGATGGTTGTCATGCAGTGAGGAGTTCTTGACCTTGTTGTACATTATTTTCTCGAGAATGCTTCGTATCTCGAAAATAAAAGCAAACAATAGGACATTTAATAATAAAATGGAAGTATGAAAAGGTCTTAATTCTATTGAGCACAAGGTTTGAAAAACCTCTTTTTTCAAAAACATCATTGCTACATCTTGGTTAAAAGCGAATTTTTATAAATTCAAACCTTGTGTATATATAAGTGCTAACGAGGCCTCACACTACTTTCAAATAATTGCACATTGATCCACACACACACACACACACACACACACATATTCATATAATAATTTCTTTGAAAAGTGGCGGTCGTAGTGGTAATACGGATGTCGGGGTGCTAACACCTTCCCTTCCTCTGCATAATCCAGCCCCGAACCCAAAATGAATCTGGTTCCTGAGACCGATTTAGCGAGTGTCAAAACATTGGGTCGAATGTACAATCCTTTTTGATTGCGTTAGTGCAACCGATTAAATACACTGGCGGCGACTCTTAAAGTCCAATCGTCGACATTATACATATCGGACCTTTTTCACTTGTTTTTTCAAACAAATGTCACATTAACATGAGAACACCAAAGAACAAGTAATGAAAAGGGACACTCAAAAATCCCGACGTCGACAGGTGGCGACTCTGCTGGGGACTCCATTAAGAGGGCTTAAGCCGTTATTACAAGCTTTTCAAAATTGTTATATAATTGTGTGTGAATGTTGCATTTACATTTCTGATGAATGTGTACGAATGCATTTTTTATTTCTGCACTGCTAAATATCTATCTATGATATTAGTGCTTCACACATGTCATCATTTTGCATAAACGGTGAGACACATTGTATGTGAATGTATGTTGTGTGGTCTCTCCACCAGGAGGCTATCCTGTCGATGTTTTATTACTGGACTCGTGGGAAGAATAATTCCCTGGGGCTCAGGAAAGGCACCACTCATATTCGCTCTAGTTGAACGGCCGGACTAACTTCCCGTCAAGTAGATTGCGATGATCTGGGAATCTTCATGCCGAAAAGCCGCGAGAGAAACCATAGGATAGGTCAACCTCTGATAAACCAAACGCGGAGGAAAGTTTCTTCATGCTTTCCATTTTCAATTACTTGTAAAAGCAGTTACTTGTAATTTTATTCCATGTTCATCCATATGTAATGGAAAATATGAAGAATATGTGTGCATGCATGACATGTTATCAATTAACAACTTGTTTTGCAGGACAAATCCCTAAGACTAAACTACGTAAGTCTTTTGTAGGGAAGCAATTGGGCATGTTACCCGGTCAAAATCCAAAGAGGCTACGATCCTACAGCCAATCATGTCCTCTTTCGAGCAGCCTAACTGCATTTCCGAGAAGAATTTGTGACCGAGTTAACAAATCACAGACTTGGTCATTTCTTTGAAAGAATTTGCGATCTACTCGAATTCTGAAGATACCTACACATCTGTAATCCTCTACACGAGGGGAGTTCAAGGTCTGGAAAAAATAATTCCAGAACATCAGTTGGATACAACCAACCAAAACCCTGAAGGCACCAATTTCAAAGGAGATTCAGACACCGGTGACATCAGGAAGAAGGTCCTTCAAATGGAGGAAACCATTCACGTTCTCAAAGGGATTGGAACACATAGCAGTGTTTCATATGCAGACCTTTGCATATTTCCTGGTGTGCATTATCTAGAGAAATTCAAGATCCCTGATTTAAAAAAGTATGATAGATTAGGGGATCCTTATACACATTTAAAGGTGTTCATCAGAGAACTTGGGTCTTACGTAGAAAATGAAAGGATCAAAATGCAGCTGTTTCAGAAAAAGTCTGACTGGAGAAGCCCGTTCATGGTATACCAGATTAGAAAACTCTAAGATCCATAGCTGGGAAGAGCTGGCTCATGCCTTCCTCACTCAATATAGTTTTCAATCTCAAATGGCTCCTGACCGGTACCAAATCACCAAGGTCAAGAAACAATCTAATGAGTCATTTAGAGAGTATGCTCAAAGGTGGAGGTGCCTTGCTGCTCAAGTTATTCCTTCCATGATAGAATCAGAAATGGTCATGACCTTCATAGATGTACAGGAAGCTCCTTTCTATGAAAGAGTTCTAGCTGGTATTGGCAAACCATTTTCTAAAATGATCAAACACGGCGAGATGGCTAAAATGGGATTGAAGTCAGGAATAATTCAAGACCTAGCCGCTCTTAAAGCTGTTGCTGAGTACATTCAATCCGGATCTTATGGAAACAACCCCCGGAGGGTCCATAAAAAGAAAGAGGAGGATGTTTCCTTGATACTACAAGGACAAAAAGGCAATCCAAGCGTGCCTATGCAGAGGAGAAACTACTCCCCTTTTCTAGCACAATCTTCAAACCCTCCATTGCCTAAAAATGGAGAAGTAAACCGTCCTCGGACGTTCACACCCTTAGGGGATTCGCTCGAGAACATTCTTGCTCTTCCGATCGCTTTCGGGAAGAAAATTACACATCTTCTTCCACCAATGAGACCCTAATGGCGGGGGTTTTAATGCTACTCGGAAGTGTGCTTATCATGCCGGGGCACCCGGACACGATACTCAAAATTTGTTGGCCTTGAAACATAAGATTCGGGATCTGATAAACAACAGTGAGATTGTAGTCACCAAACTAGATCAACCTTACGTGCAAGACAACCCTCTTCCTCAACACAAAGAAGAAGAGGTCAACATGATCAGTTGGAGCACTATACAAGGTTCCAATGGTGAATCATCCCAACCCATCAAAGACGGTGTTGACAAATGGGATTATGAAAAGTTCCAGTTTACCATGGAATGAAAGATGAAAGCTCTTTGCAAACAAATTGGGCAATTGGCAGAACTGGTGACCCACCAGCATCAAGTCACACGCCAATTAATTAGGCAGGAGCATGCTTATCTCCTTCCATTTGTTATAAATGCTCCATCAACCCCTTCAGAAAGCGAAACTATGGAGGATAAGGTTACGAAGCTAGCAAGCGCTAAAGCCCGTCGGGATTTTGCCAATCAAAGGGAATTCACCTATCTGGGCCAGTCTATGGAGGAGATACTTCAAATGTTGATCAATGAAGGAAGAGTCACATTCCTTCTCCCTCCAATCAATCCCCACTTAGGGTGGTTCAATCCTGATGAAATGTGTCAATATCATTCACATTCTCGCGGTCACAGCACGGAAGAATGCTTGGCACTCTTCCATCTTATTCAGAATCTTATTGATAGCAGTGTCCTGCAAGTAGCAGATGATTACACTGTGCAACTCAAGGGTGGGAATGCATGCCCTACCCAATGGAAGGATCGATTGCGATTATCTCCGAAGTGGATGATGAAAGCGCCAAAGTATTTCCATACAACCAATTCAACTCAAAGAGTCGACAATCCTTTGAAAGTAGCCGCACCAAAGCCAATACCTTTACCTTGCAGACCACAACATCCACATTGTGAAACGCACAAATTTCTGGAATTATGGAGAAGTGAAGGATCCGTGTCTCATACTTCGCTACAAAGGTGTGAAAGAAAATCCACTATACCTTCCTCAACGGGTTATCAAACCTACTTACGAAGCAAAGGGGAAATTGCCCATGGAAAAGATTGAAAAATTCCTCCATACTATGGGTCATAATGAAGCCAAAGTGGTTTTAAGCTTGCGAGATGCTCCACACCAGATTTCAATACTGGATTTGGTTTTCTCTTCTGAGGATCATCAGAACATCTTGTTGAAGGTTTTAGAAGAAGCCTACTTGCCAAAATCAGTGGATGTGGAAAAATTTCAACACTTGGTTGATCACATTTTCAACAACAATGTGATATCCTTCACTGATGACGATATACCTCCCGAAGGGACCGGTCATTGCAAGCCATTGCACATTGAAATGATAACTTCCGGGTACATGCTAGTAGGAGTATTGATAGATGGAGGCTCATCTCTAAATATTTGTCCTTATGCCTCCTTAGTAAAGATGAATATCAATCTCAAGCGGATCCAAAGCAGCCATACGGTCATCCGAGCTTTTGATGGATCTCGACGAAATGCCGTCAGAAAGATTGAATTGCCAATTGAGATTGTTCCAAATATATTCAATGTGTCCTTCCACGTCCTCAAGATTGACTCAGGATACAACCTGTTATTGGGGAGACCATGGATACACATAGCTGGAGCTGTTCCCTCCACGCTACATCAACAACTTAAATACATCATCAATAACGATCTAATTCTTCATCGGCGGAAGTGGATTGTCACGAACAAAGGAATTCTACTAGTTGTCAGTTTCAATTCAGAAGTTGAACCGGCCAGTTTCCATACTTTTGGAGTAACACGTAATACAATTCTATTGGAGCTCCACTTCCCGTACCCAAGATTTCTGCCGAGGTTATGTCGGCCACTCAAGAAATGATGTTATTGGGTCATCAACCTGGACAAGGGCTTGGTAAGGATCAACAGGGTATTAAACACCCTATCCAACTGTCCAATCAAATTGGAACAGCCAGGCTAGGCTATTCTTTTAGTTCCAGACACAGGATTCCTCATAAGCACGAGCAGGTTCCTCAAGCTTCCGCCGCACGACGATTTTCTATACCTTTACCTCATGAGTTAATGCAATCTCCAGTAAAGGTGCCAGCCCATGTTGTGGTTATGCTATTTCCGAAACCAGTGCCAATTAAAGCTAAAGAGGTGTTGATTCCTTATCCTGAGGTGGAAGAAAAGGAACGGAAACATAAACATGAACTTGCCTTGATGATGGCAGGCATCCGCGTCATTGTATGGTCAACATACAAATAGAAACACCCCAGATGATGATTGCCCAGATGTCATGGTTATCATTCGGGAAAAGGAAGACACTGACAATCCTTCCATCACTACAGTCCTTCAGGACTTTGCCCTCGACAATTGGAGCAGCACTCCAAGCATTGGTTGACGAGGGTAAAATGGGCAGAAAATCCCTCTGCCCTCTAGATAACTTTAATTTCTTGCTTTCCTTTACATCACTAGCAGTTATTTTATCATGTACATGCTAACACTTTTGTATGATCGAACAGTTGCATATATTAAGTGAAAGCATCTTTTATTTCAGAACTCTGAATTTAGATGTGCATGTCCTAGCGATGGCATACGCCTTCTCTCCACAAGGGTCAGTAACTTTGATGCAAAGTTATACTCAGACTTGATGGACATCCAAGAGGACATTGAGACACCTCAAGAGATTAAGGAATGGGTCTCAGACAAACCCAAACCCAATCTTGATCAAACCACTCCTTTCAATCTCGGAACCTTAGACAACCCTAAGCTAATCCAGATTGGTTTAGACCTTACCACAACTCAACGAAATGACATGGTTGCACTATTAACCCAATTCTAGGATGTATTTGCATGGTCTCATGAAGACATGGTGGGTTTGTCCATTGACATTGTTCTTCATCGCCTTACCATTAGAGAAGGATTCAAGCCAGTTAGGCAAAAGCTCAGGCGATTGAAACCTGAATGGAGTTTAAAAGTCAAAGAAGAAATTGTGAAATAATTTCAAGCTGGCATCATCATGGTGTCTACATATCTGGAGTGGTTATCCAACATTGTTCCTGTGCCTAAACTAGGGGGAAAGGTGCGAGTCTGCGTGGATTATCGGGATTTGAACAAAACTTGCCTTAAAGATAGCTTTCTCGTGCCCTTTATCCATATTCTTATTGTAATCACGCTTTCAATCGACATATACTCCTTTCTTTGATTGCTTTGTGGGGTACCATCAAATTATGGTCATTGAGGAAGATCGTGAGAAAGCGCTTTCATCACGCCTTGGGGAACCTTTTGCTACAGACGGTTGTCATTCAGCCTCATCAACGCCGAGGCATCCTATGAGAGAGCTATGATGGATCTTTTCCACGATTTAATGCACAAGGAGATAGAGATCTATGTGGATGACATCATTGTCAAATCCCAGAAGGAGGATGACCATTTAGACCATCTCAAAAAGCTTTTCAACAGGTTGCATAAGTACAACTTGAAGTTAAATCCCACCAAATGCGCCTTTGGTGTTAAGTCAGGCAAGTTTCTAGGCTTCCTAGTCAGCCACAAAGGGATTGAACTGGATCTTACCAAAATCCAGGCCATCAAGGAAATGCCCATTCCTTAGACAGAGAAGGAAATACGTGGATTTTTGAGAAGGATCAACTTCATTAGCAGATTCATTTCTCAACTCACAGCAACCTATGAGCCTATCTTCAAATTGTTAAGGAAGAACTCATCCATGAAATGGAACGATGAGTGTCCGAAAGCCTTACTTGCCATTAAAGAGAAACTGATTAACTCTCCTGTTTTGGTACCTCCCAAGGGATGATGTTCCCTGTTCATGTACACATCCATAAATAACAAATCTATAGAATTCATGATGATGGGGCAAAAAAGTCGATAGAGGCCAAGAACAAGCTATCTATTACCAAAGAAAAGATTGACATCGGTGAACACAAGTACACTCTGATCGAGAAGACTTGTTGTGCTTTAGCATGGGCTTCCATGAGGTTACAACATTACCTCCATAGTCACACAACCCATCTCATATCCCGCATGGATCCTCTCAAGTATGTGTTCAGTAAGCACATATTGAATTGTCGAATGTCTAGATGGAAGTTGATCCTAAAGTAATTTGACATCATCTATGTGACGCAAAAATTTGTCAACGGTCTAGGAATTGCGGATCAACCGTCGCAGCACTATATGGGGATTACAAACCCTTAGAAACGTACTTTCACGATGAAGGAGTAATGATGATTCGGTTATAACATCGAGACGATACATACGCCGTGAGTGGAAAATGTATTTTGATTGAATACATTAATTGGAAGGCTCAGTATTTGGAGCAATCTAATATCCCGATGGGAGGCGATATCCCATCATCGTCAAATTGTAGTTTGTCAGCACCAACAACACAGCTGAGTATGAAGGTTGTATCATGGGGCTAAAACTTGCCCGTTCAATGGGAATCAGGCGGTTAACTGTCTTTGGGGATTTTGAATTGGTAATCAAGCAATCCACATGAATCTATCAAACCAAAGAATTACATTTGCTGCCTTACCATCGAAAAGTTCTATAGATGGCTTTGGAGTTCGAAGAAATCTCCTTTCTACACATTCCTCGTAATATGAATGATTTTACAGACGCATTAGCAACGTTGGCCTCCTTGGTTTACATACCTGATAAGGAAGACATGCCAAGCATCACGTTTGCTCTACAAAAAGCCCTATTCTATTGGAATTACATTGGAGAAGTGTCAGATGAGCTACCTCCCATCCACAACCCTTGGTACCAACACATCAAGGAGTATCTACGAGATGGATCTACACCCGCTGAGGCGAGACTAACTGAGAAGAGGCGGATTCATCGACTTTATATGAAATTCTATCTGAGCGGAGATGCACTCTACAAAAGAGATGTTGGATTAGGTCTCCTCAGATGTCTGGATAAAGACAAAGCTCAGAGACTCATGGATGAGATCCATGGTGGAGTATGTGGCCCACATATGAGCGGCCCCTTACTTGCCAAGAAAATTCTTAGAATGGGATATTATTGGCTTACACTCAAAGCTGACTGTGATGATCACGTCAAGAGGTGCTATTAATGCCAGATTCATGGGAATGCTATCCACGCCCCTCCAAGGGAACTCAACAATATGAGTTCGCCATGGCCCTTCACAATGTGGGGAATGGACGTAATCGGGCCCATCGAGCCCAAAGCCAGTAATGGATATCGATTCATATTCACCATGATCGACTACTTCACCAAATGGGTAAAAGCAGCTTCCTTCCCCAAGGTTACTAAAGAAGTTATCATTTCTTTCATCAGAAACAATGTCATCTGTCGATATGGACAACCAGAGGTCATTGTGTCAGACAATGCTAAGAACATCAATAACAAAATGATGGAGGATTTATGCAAAAAATTCAACATCAAACACCTCAACTCCATCATCTACCAAAAAAAGATCATGCAGAAAATGTCCGCCAACCACAAAGGCTAGCTTGACCTCTTGCCTCTGACTTTATTAGCCTACAGAACTTCTGTGCGCACTTCCACTAGGGCAACCCCCTACTCATTAGTCTATAGGATGGAAGCAGTGCTCCCCATAGAAGTGGAAATGGAATCCCTTAGAGTATTGATGGATGCTCAGTTGGATGAAGACCAATGGGTACAAGACAGGTATCACCAATTGTCTTTGATAGATGAAAGGAGAACCGCGACATTCTTTAATTGTCAGTTATATCAGCAAAGGATTGCACGATCCTACAACAGAAAAGTCTGACTACGGTAATTCAAAGCCAACTCCCAAATGCTCTCTAGAGTAGGGAATCCATGTGATGAGTGAAACCCTCAGTAACAGGGACCTCCGCCAGCATGGAATGATGCCATCTCCGTCCTCGTGGATAGGTATTTAAACCTAACACGCTCACGGAGACATAAACAATGAAACCTCTCATAGCCCAAAGCGCAAACACAAAGGCAAACATCTCAACGTCGGTCAACACTCTTAACCCATACATGCGAAAAGACAAGAGAAACACTCACCAGCAGAAATGGGTAGAATCCTAACCATGTCTCGGTCAAGCCCTATGATCTCATGCATATTCCCCTAGGGAAGTAGGAAAAGGTGTAGGAACCCCAATCATACTCTCGTATATGGTCCACGTGTCGAGTGGCGCTGATCAAAGCGAAGGACACCGTAGAAGAGTTATCTGCTATGAAGCAGCCCCTAATGATCATCAAGAACAATCACCGGAGAATGCGATCCCTGACTCTCACATCATCGGGTATGGGCTCACTCAATAGCCCGCTCATAGCATCTACGCTCAAAGGACCTATACGAATAGTCCTACCCTTGAGCGTCTCCGCCAGAACTCCCAACAAGGATATGATGGTAGTAGGGGTAATATCCGCCATGCAAGGCACCGGCTCCCCTCCAAACTCCATACCTATGATAAACCGCTAATCCATCGGCATTATTATCACTTCGCATTCTAGCAAATGGAGTGACTGAGTCTGGTGGAACAACCGCTCAGACAATGCCCCGAGGTAACCCCAGGGACAACGACGGGGTAGAATGGAGAAGAACCTCCCGAATCCCCAACCATAGACGATCGCTCTGTAGTCATCATGCAAGGCCTTATACATAGAGTGGATGCTAAACCAGTTCCCTCGAGGCTGTGTGAAGCCGGGAACCTACATCAAATGCAGATCATCATCAGACTCCTTGACTCCTCATTAATAGGAAATTATGGAAGATTAAAGATCTAACTTCAGACCTCGTTTGCGTACAGGTATACTGAAGGATGCCTACTCAAATCACCTAGAAGATCTGGGTTCACCACTTGAATACCCAAAAATTCCCTATTGGGAACACGTACAGCAGGAGCAGGAAACTCGATCGGTGCATCCTCTTCCTCATCCTCGACATTCGGTACTTCAACCCGAATAGGACGTATCACCGCCTCCGCCAAGCAACGACGCTATCTAACAGAACGGTGCTGAGGCTCTTCAAAAGCCCTCCTTCGTACACCAGAAGTGGTCCTGCGGGAACTACTCGGCTGATCCGGATCTATAATATTTGGACAGCAAGTCTCCAAATCACCTCAGAAAGGGTGTGGTAATTTCTTACCTGGAGTCTTTTCAAAATGCATTCTATGATTACATGCATGCATGCATTGCTTTAACATACATCTACAATAGAGTTAAAATGCATGACTACCAAATGCCTACATTTTGGGAAATTTTTGCCATAGCGCCTTTGTAAATGGGACTATCCACATGCACATAGGCATGACTAGGTGGCCATTCAGTAGCACACCTGTACACAGTCATATACATCATGTATGCATCAATATATTGCAGTAAAAAATCCGTAAGTGTAGTCTAATTACCAGGATTATTTTGGTATTCTACCTTTACTCATTTGTCCTCATATAGGATAAGAAATGACAGTAAAAGGTTCTAATTTGACTGTTTCAAAAGTCAATTTTTTTCACCTCATTATATTCAACATGGTTTAATACTAACATTTGCTATGTTGAATATTTTTTATCAAGTTATATCAGCATGCATATTCACTACTATGTGTCTAAATGCATTTCATGCGATAAGTCATTTTCCAATGGATAGAAATTGGAAAAAAATACATTCATGTGTTACCAAGACCGTGAAAACGCAACATGCGGTGATGAATATGCGAAAGTTTCCACTTTTCAGCAGATCTGAAGAAGAGCTCTCGAATTTCCTTGTTGTAACATGAAAATGACTTATGAAAGCAACCAACCACCTATACATAGGCACGGTTGGCTGCAGGCTAACCTGTGGCTCATGTAGGTACACCTGTGGCCCCCCTACATGGGTCCCACACCTCCGGCTCGCTCCAGTTAGAGTTGCAAATGAGGTCTCTCAAGCTGAAAAGGCCAAATCAGGAATAAAAAAGCTACGCGATTGAGCGGATTAGCCTGAAATCCTGGTTTCTTGTCGGTCATAGTTAAACTCCCGTCGCCTCAACGATATTCACCTGAATGCAGGGTATACTATACCAATGAGCTCAACTTTACAAACCATGCTTGGCAATACCCCACAAAGGTCTGATGCCATCATTTGCAGGGTCACAACCCTAAACTCCCTAGCGGGGATTACAACGCAAAAACCACAAAATATCAAACATCCTCGGTGGGGGTTACAACGCCGAAGTTATCAACATCTACGTATCCCCGGCAGGGGTCACAACGCGCATCCTTCAAACTTCTACGTATCCCCGGCGGGGATTACAATGCAATGTAACCATTGATACACACATGAATGAAGGTCAAGCAGCCTTGACGTCATATCAGCCAATGTCAAGTAAACCCATCGAAGCAACTTTTCCCAGCAAGGGCTACAACATAATGCTACCATTAACACATACATCAATGAAGGTCAAACAGCCTTGACAATATGCCCAACAGGGATCTATCCGGTGATACAGACATCAACGAAGGTCAGGCAACCCTGGTAGTGAGGGAACATGTTATACACATCCTCAAACAGACAAAGCCTTATCCCCACAGATCTCTTCCACCCAAGAGGTACCTCTATGGAGTATAAGCCAATGTCTAGGATTCAAGACTTTGGTGGTAGTCCCAATGTCAACATCCTTGGAAACTTAGATCGCATGTCCAGGTCATCACTGATTGTCATCCCAACTGAATTACATGACAATCATGTATCATACATTTGCATCATGTTGCTGCACATAGCATCATGTTTATCTTGCTTGTATTTCAAGTGTCTAGGATTCTTTATCATATCCATGCCTTGCAATGCATGAATATGATAAAGAAGGACATCTGTAGACACTCAAAATTTTCTGCACTCCTATTACTAACATTGCAGGAGGGTAGATTCATCTTTTGGAGATAACCCTGGAAGATAACTTATACCTATTCCAGATACTACTAGAAGTTCAGTTCCAACCTGGAACATAAACCGGGAACATCATCTCAAACCTGGAACACACACCGAGAATGTTATTTCCGATCTCAGAGATAACCACGAGATATGCAGATCAAAAGACCGGCAACAACAACAGAGAGGACAGTTCTGTCTCAGCGATAACACCGCAATGTTCAGTTTCAGTCCAAGAGACAACACTGGGAGTAGTAACACAATCCTTGGTGATAGCCCCAAGGGATGCCATTGCAGTTCCGGCGATAATCACAGAAATGCTTGTATCAAACATGCGATCAGCTTCAATCATGATGACAGTGAGGCATACAAACAAGTAGTCCAATCTCACATATAACCCTGAGCAACATCTGGTTTTCGCTTAAATCGGCGATAACCCCGGTGAGGAGTCATAATGTCATCTTTCCACGTCAACAAGATGATATCGCAGCATGCCAACAAGTAGTTCAATCTCAACTGTAACCCTGAGCAACGTCTACTTTAAACTCAAACTGACGATAACCCCGGTGAGGAGTCAAGCGTCATCTTGTTCCTTCAACAAATGGCACATCGTCTCAAGACTTCATACATATATCTAACAATGTCCCACAAGAGCCGAGGAATGAAAATCTCGAGTGACTATTACGTGTGGCAGTACTTTGGATAGAACTTGAAGCTTGAAGACCATGGGCATAGACCCCTCTTCCTGACTTCGTACAACCTCTAATCCATGTCATTGCATAACTTTCGACACAAGCGGTCCGAAGAAGGTCAAATATACCTCGTTCAGATGCTCGGATTGAAGTTCTGTAAGTTCGAGTGGACATTAAGATTGCGTAAGTGAGCGTCTTCTGACGAGACGACGGGACTCATGAGGCTCGGATCCACCACGACCGATTACGATTATAAGCTGCTGCTACCGCAGTGTACTACGCAGCACCATCCGTCTATATATACAAGGTTTGGGTCAGCCATTTGAGGTGAGAGGGAGAAGGAAAAAGGCGAGGAAGCCCTGTCCATTTTATTTTGCATACACATCTTTAGAGTGTTTCCTCTTCTTTAAACACTAGTTAGCTCACATATAGCTATATTTTATCCAGCGGGACCTGAGTATTTATCAATTTAAAGTCATAGAAGTCTACTTTGGCAGCCCATTGTAAGCCTTCTTACATTTTATAAAGCCTTCTCATATAGCACACACTGTTATACACATTGAGAGTCGTGTTGTGTGCGTTTGCACAGACTTGATTCTGTGGTTTTCATTTACATACGTATATATATACTAATATATGTATATATTTCATATATATGGAGTAACATTATCGAGTTATGCGCGATTTGATGCAGAGCGTTTAATTTTATTTATTTATATATATATATATATATATATATATATATATATATATATAAACAGTGGTGAGACTCTTTCTAATGAGCATGGATTTACATCCTATGCGTTTAAATTATATATATATATATATATATATATATATATATATATATATATATATATATATACTTATATATAATTTTTGTTTACATATCTCGATGAGCACGGATTTACATCCGGTGCATTTACTCACTTATATATATATATATATATATATAATAATTGTTTAGGACATATTCGATGAGCACTGGATTTACATCCCGGTGTGTTTACTACTTTTATATGTATATATGTATATATATATATATATATATATATATATATATTTATATTCCTATCATACAGAGTTTACTGTGGCCTTTTCTTCGCTTTATTTACATTTTGTCTCGCTTGGAGTTTACTTACGTGGCGATTGATCACTTTACAAATTTTTATTTACATTTCGTCACTTTGGAGTTTACTTTGTGGCGATTGATCATGTCTCAGATATATATAATTACAGCTTTTATATATATAACTGCTTACTACTTTCCATACAAATTGCAGTATCATGTGAGCCTAGGAATCATGTGATCACATGTTCAGTTTACTGACTCTAGATTCGGTTCCCATAATGGACATTTTTCTGCTGTAAGCAGCTTGTACATTATTATATAGTGTTTGAATTTCCTTAGATGGCTGTCATGCCCGTGAGGAGTTTGGCACGGCTGTATATTATTTTCTCGAGAATGCTTCGCATCTCAAAAATAAAAGCAAACAAACCGGACATTTAATAATAAAATAGAAGTATGAAAAGGTCTCAATTCCTATTGATCACAAGGTTTGAAAAACCTCTTTTACAAAATGTCATTGCTACATCTTGGTTAAAACAGAATTTTTCTATAAATTCAAACCTTATGTATATAGGTGCGAACGAGGCCTCGCACTACTTTCAAATAATTTTAAATTGATTCACACACACAAACACACATTCATATAATAATTTCTTTGAAAAGTGGCGGTCACCGTGGTAACACGGATGTCGGGGGGTGCCTAACACCTTCTCTCCGCATAAACAAGCCCCCAGACCCAAAATGAATCTCGGTTTCACAAACCCATTCAGCAGTGTCAAAACATTAGGTTAATGAACAAGCCTTTTCGATTCGTTGGTGCAACCGAAGAAAATACACCAATGGCGAGTCTTAAAGTCCAATAAATCGACATTATACATATGGGACCTTTTCACTTATTTTTCAAACAAATCTCACATTAACATGAGAACACCAAAGAACAAATGTGAAAAGGACACTCAAAAATCTCGGCGTCGACAGAGTGTAAAATCTACACGGTGATTTTTCGTCATTTTTATTTAATTCGATTTACTCGCGTTTTTCGAGAAAAACTTTTATCGGTTAATTAACTTTTCATGACATATTATCGGAAAATCTTTTGACAGAATGTCATTTCGACATACCGAACTCTCAGAATGGCTTAGGGTATTCAAACCATAACCCTTAGGTTTCGTCGGGTGAATAATGCCTATTTCGTCTTTTTCCCCGAAAATATTTTTGTTTCTGGAAATTTTTTATTTTCGTCTTGAAAAGTATTACTTGTTCAGTCTAGCTCGTAGCCAGAATCCTCCTAACTTATAATCATCCTAGGTTCTAGAACGATTAATAAACACATATCACATAATATTATTAATAAAAATTCATTTTATTACTAACTAATTCTTTAAACTTAAATTCGGAAAATTTAATTTCGTGTCGTTACACTCTTCCCCTCTTATAAAAATTCCGTCCTCGGAATTTCTTAAAACCACACCCTTACCCGGGTCATCACATTCAACCCTTTTTCACAGAATTTCATCCTCAAAATTTTAGCCTACCCATCTTCTCAACTTTTCTTCAAAGAAGTTCTTTTCTTTCCATCATTCCTAACCTCCATAACCTATCAAGAATCATGAAGTAGAAGGAATAACGATGAACATAAAATTTCCTTTTAAAACGTTTCATACTTTTGCTAAAGGGTCAAATCGACCATGAACTATTACGACACATTATGAGTTCAAGAACTTTCAACAATAATACGAGTTTAAGAACTATCCCAGACAAACCATAAGCGTCCATTCGCTAAGAAGTTCAAAAACCTACCATTTCATTATAAGTCACGAACGTACCATAAGTATGAGTTTCAAGAACTCGCACCTACCTTATCGTTCTCTACCTATCACGTATATACATGAGAAAAGATTCACCTTCTCGCCATATACATATTGATAGTGCGACCAATCCCAATTATTATCACTGTAATAAGCTAAGTAGTTGTTACACCAAGCACAAACCTCTACCCATAACAAAGGTTCATACAACTCAATTATCACATGAGTCCTCAATTGAAATTTTACAACCTCTAAATCTCTCTCTATTTAATACGAATTTTCTTTAATTCATATAATATCCTTCTCAACTCAATCTGAATTCTTCTTCCTGTACTACTTTGTAGTACCATTCATTAATAGCATAAGCTACAAATCATTCATCGTTTAACAGCTCATCTGTTACTACAATTCACTATGATCACATGGTGATCTTCTTATCCCTCTCTATGCGATTATAGTCTTAGATACTCTTACCTAAGATTTATAACCTATAAGCTCTGATACCAATCTGTAACACCCCAAAATTCGGTCTATTTTCACATCCAGATTCCGTATGTCACGATCCCATCTTCTTCCAAACATATATCATTATATAGCTAAATATAACAACATACATCCTCAAAACTCAGGTTCTAAAACCTTATAAGCCCTTTTTCATTACAAATAACGATAATTGCATTATTCTTTATCTTTTACAAGAGTGACTTTTATCCGCCACCAAGGATACATCACCATTCATTAAACTATTCTAAAGTTCATTTAACTTATTTTATATTACAAGTCTTCGTTCAATCTTCTCGCTCATCCACATTCTGAATGGCACTTCATCTGGATACCATCAGCTTGATCTTTACGGGATCCTTAGGTTCTTCTAACATCATTCGCTGAAAATGTTTTTCATTTAAAGCAAGTATGAGCATTCAATTTCCCAGCAAGTTATAACAGTTGAACAAACATCTTCAAGAATCCAAACATTCATTTAAGACTTTAATAACCGAACAAAGGTTATGAAGCAGCTTGAATAATAGGAATAATCTCGATTCCTATCATTTTAAAACATTATTCACATGCACTTTGAAATACTTTCATTCTTTTACCTTTTTTATACTCATCATGTCTGGCTAGAATCATTAGCACAGACTTAACAATAACGGATCATGTATAAACAAAACATACTTGTATTGAACATTTCAATCCCAGAACAGTTCATATCATAGTCATTTACCACCTTGTACAAATATCGCACATTTACACAGACATAACTTCTCAAGTTCAACATCTGAAAAGTTTAAGAAACTATCATTCATTTAGAATATGAATGAAGTTAGGAAACTTGCCTTACACCCAGCTACAGCTTAAGCCGAACTACTCATTTCAATTCCTATATAACACATAAGAAAACACCACATACACCAATTAGTCATACATCTTTGACTTAAGCATTATTTTACTTAACTTTACTTCTTAGGGTTCGCGTTCTTGCAACCTAAGTTTACGCGACCACTTTCATTATCGTTCTATAGCTTCATGACATACGGAGATGTCTTACTTATACGTTCATCATTTTTGATGTTTTACATTCTTATCTTCTTCTTATAACTTCTCTAGGACCTAGCACACATCGCTTCTCTGCTAGTAGTCCATATGGAACTCTGAGTGGTTTCCCACAAAAAACTAACAAACAAGTTCCCGTCTCATCTACACTGCCCACATAGTGAGTTAGATCGGTTTCCAGTTTTGTATATACCTCTGCTCTCTGAAGAAATTGTTTAGCCCAGCTCTTATATATCAACCATCAAAGGTTACGATTGTACCATAACCTAACTTATCTTAACTTATCCGAACTATTAACTATAATGTTCGCTAAGACAACTTCTTATTCCTTATGGCTTCCTGGCAACTAAATGTCATACCTCAAGATTCATTCTTTATCGTCCAAGTCATACAGTCTTCTGTATACTAAAAGTGATTGTTCAACTTACTCATTAACTCGGCTTCATTACGTTAACGTCATTGTCTTTAATTCAGTCTTTTACCATTCATGGTTTAATCATTGATCTTCATCATCTTACGGTAAAACCATACACGGGGTGTAGGTTCTATCCGTTTAATATTTGCGTACCCTCAACCTTCACATCGGTTAAAGTGTTCAACGCTTACATTTTATTCTAACGTTCTCATCTGACTCACATTCGTCTTCCATTAATCTTTTTACCGTTCATTACGGCTTTCTTAATATCCTTCGTTATTCATTTTTTTTAATGTCGAAGCCATACAGTTCGCTGTATGCTAAGACCGGTTATTCAACTCATCTGCGTTGCGTTTACGTTCATTACCTTTTTGGTCTTTTAATCTCTTTCGATCATTTAGTTTAACCTGTATTAAAGGTTTAAATTACTTGTTTAAGTGTTACAATAGTTGAACATTATGTTCTTTATCTTCCCATACATTTCCCCCAAGAGTTAAGCAGTTAAAAGCTCTTCTCTGGCTTTTTCCCTATATTGCCAATGCGACGCCATTCTCCCTTCTATCTCTCGCTCTACGGCGCCACTCAGCAGTAGCTAATGGCCCGAGCTCGCGCTGTGGTGCCGCCTCCCAAGACTCAGCTGGTGCTGCGGCGCCGAGCATAAAACCTAGAAAAAGTGTTGGAAATTGTTTGAGACGCTTACTTCCCGATCTCATAACTTATTCGTCATAATTCGGAATGAGGTCATTCCAAAACCATTCTCTTTCTTATCTTATGTACTTTAATACCCCTCAAACAGAACTTCGTCCTGAATCCGTTAACATGTCATTTGATTGGCTTAATCCTCACCCTTTGTTTGTTTTACATTTTTAACGCTCTTCGTTCGTTCATCCGTAATTCGGTCATCCAAACTCTGAATTCGTTCGCTCTTGAGTCCATGACTCACGTTTTCTACATTCTCTTACATTCTTATGAAACCCTACAAGTTCAGGTTCATTTACTCACTTTCTAATTCTCGTTTGTCTTTTACAAAATTTTTTCCATAACTTCGTTATAGCTAAGTTTTAATCCGTTCTTCATGAACGTTTCTAAGTATAACGACCTGGAAATTCGGATCATCCAGAATTTAAGTTTAAAGAATTAGTTATTAATAAAATGAATTTTTATTAATAATATTATGTTCTATGTGTTTATTAATCGTTCTAGAACCTAGGATGATTATAAGTCGGGAGTATTTTAGATACGAGCTAGACTGAACGAGTAATAATTTTCAAGACGAAAATGAAAATTTTCCAGGAACAAAAATATTTCTGGGGAAAAAGACGAAATAGGCTCTATTCACCCGACAAAACCTAAGGGTTAGGGTTTGAATAACCTAAGCCTTTCCGAGAGTTCGGTATGTCGAAATGACATTCCGTCGAAAGATTTGATGATAACATATCTTGAAAAGTTAAGTAAGCCGATAAATGTTTTTCTCAAAAAATGTCCAGAAATTGGATGAAATAAAAACGACGAAAAGTACTGTTATGTACTTTTCATTCGTTTAGCTACGTTAGGGGAAAATGTGAAGGAAAACGCTTAACGCTAAAAAGTGTTTTTTAATTTTTCAGAAATCCGAAGAATACGTAAAAGTTAATCGGTAAAGGAAAGACGAAAAATCCAAAAATATTTGAATTTCGAGAATTGTAGTTTTTTAAAACTGTCGGATGAAACCCGAAAGTTGGAACCACGAAACTTACAGGCTAAGTTTCGTGAATAGTAAGGAGGTTAACTAAGGAGGTGGAAGTAGTAAACTTAAGTGTTGAGTAAACTTAAGAGTTAAGCAAACTTAAAGGCTAAGTAGACGTAAGTGTTAAGTAAACTTAAGGAGTTAGTTAACTTAGTCCTTAAGTAATGAATAGTAAGGAGGTTAAGGGGGTGAAATGACTAAAATACCCTTAGCTTGGATTTTCTATAAATAGGAAGCTAGCTTTCATTTAAATGAGATTTTGAAAATCCTATATCTTGAGAGAGAGAGATAGAGAGAGTTCGGATGGGAGGATGAGAAGGAGAAGGAAGCAGAAAAGTTTGCTCGTGAGCAAACTTTATCTGACGGAAAGAGATTAAATGAGAATGGTAATCCGAAACCTAGTCTTTTATAAATTTTCTTTAAGTTTTTATGTTTAAAAACATAACTTAATGAGAATAAGAAGTAGATGATGTAAGGGTTGATTTTATATAGTTGAAATCATGAGAAATAAAGAAAATAAGAATTTGAAGTTTAGTAAATAAATTTCTTAAGGAAGTATAAGATTCGTAATGAATTAGAACAATCCGAGTGGATTATATTAATAAGTAGGTGAAATAAGTAAGGAATAAAGTTCTATAACATCAAATTCCAATAAAAAGTGAAATCGTAATCCAAAATATTGATTAAAATGAAGAACGAACGAAGAACACAAAGAACACGAAGAACGTTGTTGATGGATAAATTTAAAACCATCGTAGGATATTTGTTGTTGATGGACAAGTTTAAAACCATCGCGTATAAGTTAGATGCATATTGCTTGGTTAAGAACAGTAGAAACGTTCATGAAGAACGGATTAAAACTTAGCTATAACGAAGTTATGGCAAAAATTTCATAAAAGACAAACGAGAATTAAAAAGTTAGTAAATAAACCCAAACGTGTAGGGTTTAATAAGAATGTAAAAGACCATAGAAAACGTGAGTTGTGGACTCAAGAACGAATGAATTTTGAGTTCAGATGACCGAATTACGGACGAACGAACGAAGAGCGTTAAAAACGTAAAATGAATAAAGGGTGAAGATCAAGCCAATCGAATGTCATGTTAACAGATTTAGAACGAATTTCTATCTAGGGGGTATTGAAGTACGTAAGATAAGGAAGAGAATGGCTTTGGAATGATCTCGTTCCGAGTTATAACGAATAAGTTATGGAAGTGGGAAGTAAGCGTCTCAAATTGAATTTAACACTTTGAGAACTTTTCTAGGGTTAGGGCTTGGCATGGCACCAATGTTAGTTATGAAAGTTACAAGCATTGCTATGTCTGTGAACCGAGGGCTGAGTACTACAAACTCACGCTGCAGCGTGAGAGATAAAGAGGAGAGTGGCGTCGCAGCGCCAGTGTAGGGAAAAAGCTAGAGAAGAGCTTTTAACTGCTCAACCCTTGGGGGAAAAGTACGGGAAGATAAAGAACATAATGTTCAACTAATAGAACACTTAAACAAGTGAATTAAGCCTTTAGTATAGGTTGAACGAAATGGTCAAAAGAGATTAAAAGATCAAGGAGAGAGTAAACATAAACGTAACGCAGTTGCAAGCAGTCTTAGCATACAAAGAACATTATGACTTCGACATTAAGAAAGAATAATGAACATGGGGTTCATGGGATGGATAACAATCAAAAGTGATTAAAACTTTAAGTAAAGGTTGAATGAGAGATTAAAAGATGAGCAACGTGAACGTTGAATACGTAAACAATCCTCGTGAATCATATTCGCGTTGGACGAACGTTCTAAGTATACCCTGGTTGTATGACCTGGACGTTAACAAAGGTTGTAAGTAAGACATGAATTAACGAGAAAGCCGTAATGAACAATAATATGAGTAATGAAAGCCGAAGGTGAGTCGTATAAGAATGAATCCTGAGGGGTGGCATTTAGTTGCCAGGAAGCCATACTGAATGAGAAATTAACTTAACGAAGATTATAGTTTAATAAGTTCGGATAAGTTAAGTTGTAGTACAATCGTAACTTTTGATGGTTGACATATGGGAGCTGGGCTAAACAATTCCTTTAGAGAGCGAAGATATATATAAAACTGGCAACCGATCTAACTCACTGTTATGGGTAGTGTAGATGAGACGGGAACTTGTTTATTGGTTGTTTGTGGGAAACCACTCAGAGTACCATACGGACTACTAGCAGAGAAGCGATGTGTGCTGAGTCTTAGAGAATTAATAAGAAGAAGATAGGATATAAAACATCAAAGATGATGAACGTATAAGTAAGACATCTCCGTATGTCATAAAGTCATAGAATGGTAATGAAAGTGGTCGCGTAAACTTAGATTGCAAGAACACGAACCCTAAGAAGTAAAGTTAAGTAAACTAATTCATAAGTTAAATATACATGACTAATTAGTGTATGTGTTGTTTTTCTTACGTGCTATATAGGAACTTGAATGAGCAATTCAGCGTAAGCTATAGCTGTGCGTAAGGCAAGTTTCCTAACTTCATTCATATTTTAAATGAATGTTAGTTTCTTAAACTTCTCAGATGTTGAACTTAAGAAGTTCTGTATATGTGTTAATGTGCAATATTTGTGTAAACTGGTGGAACATATGAGGCCTTGTGCCACAATGTGAACACTTCGGTGTTTCTATGAGATGAAGTGTTCTGTGATTTAACTGTTTAATAAGAGAATGCTCTGTTCATACATGATCCATTATTGTTAAGTCTATGCTAATGATTCTAGCCAAACAGAATGTGTATGAAAAAGGTAGAAGAATGAAAGTATTTTAAAATTAAAGTGAATATTATGGAGGTCTTAAAAGAATGTTCGGTTAAAATTAAAGAGAATGCTCTGTTCATACATGATCCATTATTGTTCGGTTATGGAGGTCTTAAAAGAATGTTTGAAATCTTGAAGATGTTTGTTCAACTGTTATGACTTGCTGGTCAATTGAATGCTCACACTTTCTTTAAATGAAAAAAACATTTTCAGCGAACGATGTTAGAAGAACTTAAGGATCCCGTAAAGATCAAGCTGACGGTATCTAGATGGAGTGCCATTCAGAATGGGAATGAGCGAGAAGATCAAGTGAAGACTTGTAATATAAAATAAGTTAAATGAACTTTAGATTAGTTTAATGAACTGTTATGTATCCTTAGTGGCGGATGAAAGTCACTCGTGTAAGATGTAAAGGATAATGTATTTATCGTTATTTGTAATGAAATGAGTTATAAGGTTTTAGAACCTGGGAATTTAGAATATATCTTGTTTTATTTTAGTATATAATGAAATATGTTTGGAAGAAGATGGGATCGTGACGTACGGAATCCGGGTGTGAAGATAGACCGGATTTCGGGGCGTTACACCATTCCTAACCAAGAAATATGCATCTAACTTATACGTGATGGTTTTAAATTGTCCATCAACAACAATTATCCTACGATGGTTTTAAATTTGTTAATCAACAACGTTCTTCGTGTTCTTCGTTCGTTTTTCATTTTAATCAATATTTTGGATTACGATTTCACTTTAATTAGAATTTGATGTTATAGAACATCATTCCTTACTTATTTCACCTACTTATTTATATAATCCACTCGGATCATTCTAATTAATTACGAATCTTATACTTCCTGAAGAAATTTATAAACTAAACTTTTAACTTCTTCATTTTCTTACGATTTCAACCATATGAAATCATTCCTAACATCATTTACTTCTTATTCTTATTAAGCTTTGTTTCCAACATATAAAACTTAAATAAAATCTAGCCTAGAAGTTAGATTTTAATACATTCCTTCCTTATTTTTCTTCCGCTAGACAAAACCGGCGATTCACAAGCTTTTCTATTTCACGAACACTTTCGATCCTATCATTCAAGCTCATGCTCTCCCTTCTCCCTCGTCATCTGAAATCTCTCTCTCTCTCTCTCTCAAGATATAGGATTTTCAAAATCCCATTTAAATGAATTAAGCTTACTATTTATAGAAAACCAAGGCTAGGGGCGTTTTAGTCATTTTACCACCCGAACCTCCTTACTATTCACACCTCCATACTATTCCCACCTCCTCAATACACCTCGTTACTATTCACACACCTTTTGGGTTTCGCCCGACAGTTTTAAAAACTGCGATTCTCGGAATCCAAATATTTTTGGATATTTCGTCTTTCCTTTACCGATTAACTTTTACGTATTCTTCGGATTCCCGAAAAACTAAAAAACCCTTTTTTGACGATAAGTGTTTTCCTTCACGTTTTACCCTAACGTAGTAAAACGAGTGAAAAGTACACAACAGTACTTTTCGTCATATTTATTTCGTTTGATTTTTGTACGTTTTTTGAGAAAAACTTTTATCGGCTTACTTAACTTTTCACGACATATTATCGACAAATCTTTCGACGAAATATCATTTTGACATACCGAACTCTCAAAATGGCTTAGGTTATTCAAACCCTAACCCTTATGTTTCGTCGGGTAAATAGTGCCTATTTTGTCTTTTTCCCCAAAAATATTTTTTTTCCAGAAAAAATTTATTTTCGTCTTGAAAATTATTACTCGTTCAGTCTAGCTCGTACCCAGAATCCTCCCGACATATAATCATCCTAGGTTCTAGAACGATTAATAAACACATGGCACATAATATTATTAATAAAAATTCATTTTATTAATAACTAATTCTTTAAACTTAAATTTTGGAAAAATCCGAAATTCTAGGTCGTTACAAATTCCCCGTCTCTCCCCTCGTAGTTCTTGTCTCACATCTCAGCCAGGGATCATATCTCTAAGCTTTGATACCAACTGTGACGCCCAAAAAATAATTATACGCCACCCATCTTGGGTCGCCAGATACACCGTATAAAATTCAAATACAAACTTAAATATACAACATGAGCTGTGAGTTTTAATACAAATATTGTCTTCTAGACAGTACTCAAACTCAAAAATTCTCATATATACAGTGATTTTCAATACAAATATTGTTACGTATATAATACGACAATATTCATATTATGCAATATAAAGTACAACAACAAATATATCAAGTCCACGAAGGGACACGAGAAGATATTTGTTCTCCGCATTCTAATGGAGTGCACCTTTGACGCTTTCAAATTCTGATTCACCTCATCCTACTATTGTTCACCAAAATTAAACATCAAATGATGTATAAAACATGTCACACACATTTTAAGTTCTCAGCACGATTATTAGCCACACCGTTTCATAATTTGATTAGGCTTGTGACTAATTAGTATCACCACTTTATACCCATGTTCTCTCTGCTAGTCCCAGCTACCCTTTTATTACCTCAAAAGAGCAGTATTTCTGACTGGAATATCGGATGTAAAGCCGAAGGAACCTTGTACTGAATAGCAACTCTAAAAGTATCTAAATACTCACAAAAATACTCTCAATAATATAGAGAGCGAAAACATATGTTTCTGGTGTGATTTTCAATTCTAACCTATGCACCTATTTATAGAAAAATCCTAGAATGCCAAAGGAGACTAAACTAATAAAATATTAATTTTCTATTACAATTTCTCAAGCACGCCATACTTGAAATCAAACTTTGAAATCCTGGAAATTCAAGAGACAAAAGGACAAGTGGGTCCCACCTTCTAGAAATTTCCACCAAAATCATTTATAAATTTAGAAACTTCAACAATTTCTGAATCAGTCACCTCTTAAAATTCATAACAAATCATACGTTAATTTTAAACGGTTCAAAATTTGTGGACATATACTCAACTTATATATGTATAACATATCCAAAAAAAAACGATCCAACGGTCGGATTAAAAATTATAACTCATGCAATATATCTCATGAACACTGATTTTTCGGATTATGAGTCCTTCGGACCAGTTTCATTCAAACAGTCACCACAAAAAATCCACAACAAATTTTTAGATGATTCCAATTTCTACGGTTAACTTACTTCCAAGACGAATATATATATATTGATTTATATGATGAGGATATATATATATATATATATTTATATTTATATGGATATAAATGAAGGAATTAATGCTGAGGTGTTTTATTAGTATTTTGTCGAAAAAAGAACAAAATATGGGATTTTTGGAAAAAAATAGTTCATTACTTTATTTTGTAAAATCCATAACTCTTTGTGTATAACGAGTTAGGAGATGAGCCATATATTAAAAAAAAGCCCTGGAAGTATGTTAACCGTAGAAATTGGAATCACCCAAAAATTCGTTATGGATTTTTCGTGGTGACTATTTGAATGAAACTGGTCCGAAGAACTCGTAATCCGAAAAATCAGTGTTCTTGAGATATATTGCGTGAGTTATAATTTTTTATCCGACCGTTGGATCATTTTTATTTTTGGATATGTTATACATATATAAGTTGAGTATATGTCCATACATTTTTAACCGTTAAAAATGAAAGTATGATTTGTTATGAATTTTAAGAGGTGACTGGTGCAGAGATTGTTGAAGTATCCGAATTTATTATTTTAGTGGAAAATTCTAGAATTGGTGGGCCCCACTTTTGGTTGGTGAGAAATGTGCTCAAATTGAATTTCAAATGTGGTGGGTGGCAATAGTAGCAGGTAAAGCCATCAGGTAGCAGGTCAAGTCTGCTTCGGCGTGCTAACATTTTCCTATAAATAGAGAGCTAAGTTAGAATTGAAAATCACACCAGAAACTAAGTTTTTTCTCTTTCTCTCTCAATATTATCGAGCGTATTTTGTGAATATTTAGATACTTTGAGAGTTGATGTTCAGTACAAATTTCATTCAACATCACTTCCGACCTTTCATTCCGAAGTACTGTTTCTTTGAGGTAAGGGATGTTATTTTCTTCTTAAATGATATTATTTTCTTCAATATCATTATGCCGAAATATTGGTTTGAACTTTTTAATCAAATTTAGAACTTTTTGTGTCGTGGTTACTATTCACGTATACGACACTATTCACGAATACGGCACTATTCACCAAAAAATAAAATTTTTCCTTTTTGTCCAAGATCTCTATTTTGGTTACTATATTTGATTGTATCCAAGTTTTGATCTTTATTTTTGAATTCTGCTTCAAAATTGGTTATTATAAAGTATTAGTGATCTTGGATATACTGTAACACGAATCCCTAATATTTGTCCTTCTGTCTCACTAGATTCGTTCTCTAAAATGTTTTTCATCATCCTCAGTCCTTAATGATGATATTATTAAATATCTTTGGCCTGTAGTGCAAAGATGAATGATTAACTGATGAATATCTTTGGCCCGTAGTTCAAAGATGAACAGGTGTTGAGATGAACATGACTAACTGGTGATACAAATGAATATCTTTGGCACCAGAGTAAAAGATGAATATTCGATTAAAGATGTATATTGATTGTTATTACAGGGATAAATTATTGATGATGGACTTTTAAATCTTAGAAGATAGTAGAACTCATTCTCTACTTGACTCTTCTAATGGATTGATATTTCCGCTGCAGTTTTGATATAAAACTTGTTGTCTATTATGTTTTATCAGATTTTTTTCCTGTTGAAGACTAATGATAATTTGTTGTATATTATCTTAGTCATAATATTCTTTAGTGGGCTAGTTGAGCTCACCCTTTTCCTTTTTGTCCCATTTTTCTTCTCAGGAGGAAAGAACATAGCAAGATCGAGTCGGGGTATGGAGTGATGGTTCTAGAAAGATGTTTTAGCAGTCCTCACTATTTCTGTAAAATAGTGTATGAATAATTGTAATGAGGACTTATTTGAGTGTGGATATTGTCTAGAAGATAATATTTGTATTTAAACTCACAGTATGTGTTATCGTATTTTGCACGACAGTTGTATTATTGAAGTTGTAGTTTGCTTTCTATACCATGTATTTGGCGACTCACAATGGGTGTTGTATACCTATTTGTGGGGCGTCACAGTTGGTATCAAAGCTTAGGGATATGGTCTCTGGTGGAGATCAGGGAATACAACTAGGAGGGGAGAGATGAGTAAATCCTTCATTAGTGTGTCCTATCCGAGCTTATTTGTTGGTCGGTCATAATATAGGGATATTATGTGATATGTTTATTTGTTTAATTAACCCCTGTTTTATGGCAAGTATTTAAGAATTTCACTTTGAGAATGTTAACAATGGAGTGTATGAGACCTGTGGAACAATCTTTAGTCACAAACCAGGAGAAGCGTGCAACGGGGAAGGCAATATTCCTCCGTAAACAACGCTACCGAAAGCAAACGATGAATGATGGAATGTTGAGGAGCTTTTTGCGTTTATGCAAAATCGAGGACGAGGGAGACTCGTGTACAAAATACGAGTGGAAATGATGGCAACGCTGATGCATCACATGCAGCGGTTCAAGGAGTTGGGACCACTAGATTTACGGGAAAGCCCGATCCGATTAAGCGGAAACATGGGTCAAGAAAATTACCAAGATATTCGATGTCTTGAAAGCACGGAGAATGAAGGTTCCATTCGCCACCTTTATATTCTGTGGAGAGGCAGATTACTGGTGGGAATCCGTGAAGTGTACCCAGCCAACCGCACTCAACATGTCTTGGGAAAGATTTCAGAAACTGTTCAATGACACGTACTTTCCTGAAAGTATTCGTCATATGAAGGAGGTAGAGTTTATTAGACTGGAACAGAATAACATGACGGTGTCTCAATACGAGGCGAAGTTCACGTAGTTATCCAGGTTTGCACCTCATTTGGTAGAGTATGACGAACGTATGACGTAGATGTTTCTGAGTGGTCTAAAACTCGAGATTTGTTAATACCTTATCTCTCATAAATTTTCTATATATTCAGATGTTGTCAACATGGCTCAATTATTAGAGCGAGATAATGATTATACTCAACCGAGGGACCATAACCAGGGTCATACCGATGATAGCAATCATAAGATCGATGATAACCAGCGAGGAGGGAAAAATACGGACAAAGGCGGTAACCACTCGGGTGGTAATCATGGCCATGATAATAGGAGAGGTGAGTCAAGTGCAAATTTTAGAAAGAGGAAATTCAACAATGACGGGAAGACATCAGCAGCAGCACCAGCACCAACAACAAATTCTAGGGGAGAAGAACAACCGCCAGTTAGATGTTACAAATGCGGGAAAGAGGGACATATCAGACCACACTGTCCACAACAATCCAAGGTATGTTATAATTTTGGAAAGGAAGGTCACATATCTCGGGATTGTTCTGTAGTGAAACCAAGTTCAGCGGGGATGGTGACTCCAAGGGCTGTCCCGGATAAGTCAAAATCACCGGTTCTTGGAAGAGCATTTGTTGTGACTGGCCAAAATGTGAGGAACCCGAACGAGGTGATCACGGGTAAGCTAATCTTGAATTCTTGTGAAGTTTATACCTTACTAGATACTAGTTCTACCCATTCTTTTATATCTCCTACTTGTGCTCAACGTTTAAACTTGACTCCGGAGAAATTAGACTTTAACTTATCTGTTGAAACTTCGTTGGGTGAAACCTTCGTTACATCTATAGTTTATAAATCTTGCTTGATCCAAGTTGGCACTATCACATTACCTGTTGATCTTATCTCTTTAAAGATACTTGCTTTTGATGTGATTTTAGGAATTAATTGGTTAACCACTCATCATGCCAAAATTGATTATTTTCGTATGGTTGTTAGTTTTCATATTCCTAACCAACCTGTTATGCGAATTCAAGCAACTAAACCACTAAAACCAGTCACTGTCATATCAAGCCACAAAGTTATTCGTTTATTAAAAAATGGATGTCAAGCTTTCTTAACCCATGTAATGGATTTGAACAAAGACAAGTCGAATTTGACTAATATTTCTGTTGTTAGAGAATTTCCTTATGTATTTCCTGAAGAACTTCCTGGTCTACCCCCAGAATGAGAAGTTGAATTCTTTATTAACCTTGAACCGGGTACAAAGCCCATTTCTAAAACCACATATCCAATGGCTCCTATTGAACTTCAGGAGTTAAAAGTCCAACTACAGGAGTTATTAGACATCAATTTCATTCATCCTAGTACATCTCCTTGGGGTGCTCCTATTTTATTCGTAAAGAAGAAAGACGGGAGTATGTGACTTTGTATTGACTATCAAGAATTAACCATGTCACCATCAAGAATAGGTATCCGTTACCTCGCATTAAAGACCTGTTCGACTAGTTGTAAGGAGCACAATTCTTTTCAAAGATCGACCTTCGTTCTGGATATCATCAGCTGAAGATTAAAACTGAGGATATTCCAAAGATTGCCTTCAGAACTCGGTATGGGCATTATGAATTCTTAGTCATGTCTGTTGGATTGACTAATGCTCCTGCTGCTTTCATGGATATGATGAACCGTGTATTCAAGGAATATTTGGATCTGTTCATTGTTATCTTTATTGATGACATCCTCATCTATTCCAAAAGCCGTGAAGATCATGAGCACCATTTGAAGCTGATACTTGAAAGGTTTCGTGAAAACAAGCTATATGCCAAGCTGAAGAAATGCGAGTTTTGGCTTGAGGAAGTAGCATTCGTTGGGCACATGGTGTTAAAACATGGAGTATCTGTTGACCCTGCGAAGATTGAAGTAATAAAAAGTTGGGAGCAATCGAAGTCGGTGACCGAAGTGCGTAGCTTTTTGGGCTTAGCTGGTAATTATCGGAGATTCATGGAAGGATTTTCTTGAATCTCGACTCCATTAACTCAGTTGACTCGAAAGGATACAAAATTTGTATGGAGTGAGGAATGCGAGAAGAGTTTCCAAGAGCTCAAAAGGAGACTCATTTCGGCACCTGTTCTGGCAATACCATCTGGGTCGGATGGATTTGTTATATACAACGATGCTTCAGGCAAAGGGTTAGGATGTGTTCTCATGCAACATGGGAAAGTCATAGCCTATGCCTCACGACAACTCAAAGAATATGAGAGGAATTATCCTACTCATGATCTAGAATTGGTAGCAGTCGTTTTCGCATTAAAAATCTGGAGACACTACCTGTATGGGGAAAAAGTGGAGATCTATACGGATCATAGAAGCCTCAAATACTTCTTCACCCAAAAGGAACTCAACATGCGGCAATGACGTTGGCTCGAGCTATTGAAAGATTACGATCATACCATCCAATACCATCCTGGAAAAGCAAACTTAGTAGTTGACGCATTGAGTAGAAGAACATATGCGGGTACGAGTGCGATGTTGTCAACACAAAGACCCATTTTGTACGATTTACAAAGGATGGAGATTGAGTTAAAGACTCCAGGGATCCACGTGATGATGGCGAATATATGAGTAGAACTGACTTTAATCGATAAAGTTAAAGTTGCTCAAGCTACGGACCTAGGGTTGATGCGTATGAAGAAGAAAGTGCAATAAGGTGCTATACCGGAAGCAAGAATCGATGAAGAAGGAATACTTCGAGTCAACTTTAGACTTTTCGTTCTTAACGATTCTGACTTGAAGCATAGAATCATGATGGAGGCACACAACACCCCATTTGCAATCCATCATGAGAGTACCAAAATGTATCATGAGATTCGACATACATTTTGGTGGAACAATATGAAGAGAGAGATCGCGGAGTTTATGTCGAGGTGTTTAACATGTCAACGTGTAAAGGCAGAGCATCAAGTTCCAAAGGGTCCATTGCAACCACTTGAGATTCTAGAATAGAAGTGGGAACACATTACTATGGATTTCGTTACAGGTCTTCCCAAGGTTTCCCAAGGTATAGATGCGATTTGGGTTATTGTTGATAGATTAACCAAGTCTGCTCATTTCTTTCCTATACGAGAAACTTATTCCCTGGAACATCTTGCTCATATGTACGTGAATGAGATTGTGAGATTGCATAGCATGCTAGTATCCATAGTTTTGGATCGTGACCCAAGATTCACTTCACGATTTTGGGTTAGCTTGCAGAAAGCTATGGGCACGGATTTACGATTCAGTTCTGCATACCATCCTCAAACAGACAGACAATCAGAGAGGACTATTAAGACTCTTAATGATCTATTAAGACTCTGTGTCCTATAATTTAAAGGGAGTTGGGATAAGTATTTACCATTGGTGGAATTCTCCTACAACAACAGTTATCAAGAAAGTATAGGCATGGCTCCATTCGAGGCGTTGTATGGACAAAAGTGTCATTCTTCAGTATGCTGGGATGAGGTGGGATAAGCAACGTTGTTGGGACTAGAATTAGTACGCATGACTATAGAAAAGATCCAAATGATTCGACAATGTATTCAAACCTCACAAGATCGAAAAAAGAGTTATGTCGATCTTCATCTAAAGGACGTGGAATTTAATATTGGGGATCATGTACTGTTACGTATTGCTCCATGGAAGGGAGTTACAAGATTTGGAAAGAGAGGAAAGCTCAATCCAAGGTTTATTGGTCCATTTGAGATTCTTGACCGAATAGGAAATGTGGCCTATAGACTCACATTACCTCCAAGTATGTCTCGTGTTCATAATGTTTTCCACATATCTATGCTTCGTAAATATGTGAAAGACCCGAACCATATTATTGAGTTAGAACTAGACGAGATAGCCGAAGATTTAACGTGCGAGGAGGTACCTATTAAAATCTTTGATAGGAAAGAACATGTCCTACGCACCAAGGTTATACCACAAGTTAAGGTTTTGTGGAGGAACCATGCTATTGAAGAAATGACCTGGGAGTTGGAATCGAAAATGAAAGCGAGGTACCCTCAACTTTTCGAAACACCAAGTACGCATGTCAATTTCGAGGACAAAATTTTATAAGGAGGGGAGGTTGTAAGACCCCAACTTATTATAAATAAAATTGAATTTTTCCTCCATTCATTATTCTAAATTAATAAGGTGTTAATTTGATATAATACTTTGGTTATGGGTGAAATGTGCATATTTTACAAAATAAGCAAGTGGTTATAAAATATTCATTTCTGTCGGGGAATATTCGTTTGGTCGTGGAATATTCTTATTTTACGGAGGAATATTAATGCTGATTGCACGACCATTTTTGTGGGCCCATGCTTGAAATAACTATCTCGATGAAGAAAGCGACAAAGTTTGAGTTTTATAAATACAGGCGTAATTATTCTGCCGAATTAACCTTTGTTGGAATACGGTGGTTAAAATACGTTGTCTGGCGTGGTTGGATTGCCGAGTACCACATGGTATGACACGAGTATATTTGGAATTATTGATTCTTACGTAAGAAGGAACTACTCGATAATTATTACAGTGAATTCTTGTTGATATTTTATTTTATTGATTCAATAATTCTTTGCGTTGATAGTTTATAATTATTGTTGTTTGATAATTGTCAACGCACAATATTTCCCATTATCAAATCAATAATTCATATTATTTGAATAATATTATTAGATAGCATTATTGGCAATGTCTAGAAAGTTACATCGAGGAGAGGTTTGGTCACCTAATCCACAATAAATTTTGGGTAATTCCAATTTCTACGGTTAACTTACTTCCAAGGCTTTTTCTTACGGCGCCGTAATTAGTGATTCAAACCTCTCCTCGATGTAACTTTCTATACATTGCCAATAATGCTATCTAATAATATTATTCAAATAATATGAATTATTGATCCGATAATAGGAAATCGTATGTCGTGACAATTATTGAAACAACAATAATATAAAATATCAACGCAGCAATTATCGAACCAATAAAATAAAATATCAATAAAGAATTATCGTAACAATTATTGAGTAGTGCCTTCATACGTAAGAATCAATAATTCAAAAATATCTTGTGTAATACCGCAGGTGCTATCGTGAAACCACGCCGTATCACCGTATTTTAACCACCTGTAATCCAACAAAGATTAATAGCAGAATATTTACGCCGTTATTTATAACACTCAAACTTGTCATTTTCTTCATCCGACTATTATTCTATTATGGGGCCCACAAATGGCTACGCCGTCGTTCGAAAATTCCCCGACAACAAGAATATTCCACGACCAAATGAATATTCCCCGACAGAAATGAGTATTTCATAACAACTTCAGTGATTTTTGAAAATTTTATATATATCACCCTTAACTTTAAACTTTTATCAATTTAACCATTTCTTGAATAATAATTATAAGAAAAATTAAATACTTTTATTTCATAAAATTTGGGGTCTTACAACATCTGTCCTTTACCCCTGTCCTTTCCTGAGGTCTCGGGCTTAACTGCAATATAATTCATGATATAGCAAGGATGAGCAACAAGTTCGCTCATCAAGTTTAAATACAACAATAAGGATACATAACGATGAATGGAAAATATCTGATAATCAATTTAACAATATAAATATCTGAAGGATTCAACAATATGAATATTAGAAGCAAAGATAATAATTTCTTTTAGAATAATTGATAGTAAAGTAGACTTTGAACTATAAAACTCTAATGGAATCAATAGCTGATCGACCCTTTGGTTACTAGCTACAAAATAAATATTTGAGGGGATCAGCCTCGCGTACATTATGTATATGCATAACATTTAAATCTGCTCTTTGTATCTTATATTAGATACCTTGGGTACCCCCCTATCATAAAAGGGGTGTTCTTTCAGTCTAAGAATCCTTACCATCAATTGATTTGGACAACTTTTATAAAACTTCATACACTTGTCTGACCGAACAAAGGTTCAGAATTTATTTGACACAGTTCAAGAATTATAGAACTTTAAATGATGTACAAGTCCAAGACTGTACGAACTCAAGTGCATTAAGTGTGAATATTAATAATATCGATGTGGAATAATTGTAAAGTAATTAAAACCACTTAATAGCATGCTTGGAAATAAAGTTCAAGCTTAAATGAATAACTTTCAATTCAACAATAACTTGCTCAGTACAATATGAAAAGGATAGGAAACTTTCACAAAATTCAAAGTTGTGTAAGGTAGAGAACTTGCACAATCAAAGAGTGAAGTTCGGAGACTTACATTCAATATACAAATCAAATGAAATTCGAGAACATGCACAAAATTCAAAGTTGTGTAAATTAGGAAACTTGCCTCAAGCGTAGATTAAAAAGTAAAGCTTAATACTCTCTTTTGAATCCTATCATAATATATTCACACGTATAGGATATTCATTAGTTATATAAACGCATATATGTAAGTTCAAACATACACATAATAGTCTAACTTAGTTGTAACTTTATACATACTACGTCACATATCCTACATCTTCATAGCACAAATCAGATTACATGATACCACAAGGTCAAACAACGTATTTTTTAAACCATTACTTTATAGCTTGTAAACCTTATTTTGGACTTAACATAATAGTTTCTTATTAACATTCAACTCTGTCACCTAGCATGTTTCTTAACACATTATATAGCATATTGGTCATATAATACAAGTTAATGTAATCATATAAGCATGCTTTGAACTTGGATCAAAAATGAAACTATTCACGATCCGCAGGATTTAATAGCCAACTGCTCTAAGCTTAGGGATCACAAGAATTGCTGCTTATCCCCTAGCCAAACCAGGTTGAGCTTTACTTCTTCTGTTTTACGTCAACTCTAACATACCTATGCACTTATATTTTTAACATACATACATGTTAGAGGTTCTCGCATAAGCATATTACTATTCTTCAGTTTATTTTTACAAGTTTCAACTTATAACTTACATGGTATTCAGGCATAACAAGATCATGTAGTTACCATGTTTTATAACTTAGCTATATATGTGACACCCCCAAATTTGGGTACTCCATTCCAACAGAATTTTGTGCTCACTATCCAAAACTGTTACATCTAACTACCCATAATAAAGGATAAAGATATAATTTAAACAACTTAAACAATAATATTCCCCATTAAAGGGTTACATCAATTTTTAAACGATCCCAGGTAATCTAACTTTAAATTATTAAATAAGTCTGTGGAATACATCACAAAATAAATTAAGTCTTATAACGTATTTCATCCAAGTAAATTCACATAAATCTTCAACACTTGGACATCTTGCCCTTTCCTTTGCTGCAAGATGGCTCATCGACCTTTTCGACTTTAGCTACAATGTTAATTGCAAGAGTGAGCAAACAATTGCTCACTTATATAAAGAGAAATAGTAATAACAACATGAGAATGAACAACGAATGTTGAATAATGGTGAACTTATTCTACGAATCAAAAATATAAAGCAAGCGCGAATTTAATATATAAGGGTCTTAAGACCATGAACAATGTCCCAAGTATTTAGGTATTATTACCCCAACCTTAAAACTCATTTAGACTGTACAGGCCCTTCTTTACGTACTTAGGGGGATTAGCCCTTTGTACCATGTATTGTGCACAAACATCTAAACGTTACACGTATATAATCCCCTATCTAAACGTCTAGATTTTAGAATTTTCGCACTAAAGAAATTTTAGTTTGGAACTAGCTTATCAATGGTTCTAGAATTTTAGAACATTATTCAATTACAGACTAATTCAATTAGTAAGAGTTTGCTTGCTAATTGAAGGTTCAATACAATAATATAGAATTGAACAAGGTTATTTAAGTCAAAAGATCGAATAACAACAATTTACAATTGAGTAGACATGGTATACATGCAAAGTACTACATTCAAAAGAGTTAGAACAATCTCATTTTAATCAATGTATTAAAATAATATGTGATTTGAATTGTAATAACAAGAAATAAGAAAGTGAAACTCGCTCGATGTAACGAACTGGGTTACAAGAGCATATACAACCATACACAGGATAGAATCAATAGGCTTGCTCAACTTTAATATAGGATTTACATAAGGATAATGTAGGATAAGAAAGCTTGCTTGATAATAACAAAATAACGAAATTATGAAACTTGCATTCATTATAAAGAGAATGAAGTTAGGGAACTTGCCTCGCGTGTAAGCTACACAAGTATAATAATGTTCGCCAATTACCCTACACATACCATTGAAATCACAATACCAATTAGTTGTATTAACAATAGCTTTATAGATTTAACCCACCATTTAAGTCATAACCTATAACTTAATGCCTAATCATATTGATTCACCATTGATACGAACCTTAAATCTCACTATCGCCTAATATAAACTTTATCATTCACTTCTAACTCTTTAAAATGTCAACTTTTGTTCATTACATGATTTTTTCAAACAACCATTAAAAATATTCACATTTTATATTACATTACATCACAATCTGTTATTGTATGCCATATTATGATTTAACATCTTTATCATGCATACTCCACTAAATTAGGTCTTCATTTTATAGTTTACAAATAATCGTAACTCGAACTCGCAGTAAATGCAGTAATTAGAAGGCCATACAAGAAATTGGTGTCTTTTTTTGTCGTCAAGTATGGTAGTATTTGCTAGCAAAGTACAACACACATGTAAATTCAAGTTTTCAATTTCACAAAGACACCCAATTTCACCCAATTTCCACATAAATTCAAAAAGCCTAACAACTAAAACTTTGCAATAACATCCATAAACATGCAATTCATCATTTTAACAA
Organism: Panax quinquefolius; assembly: GCA_020205615.1. Classification (NCBI taxonomy): domain Eukaryota; kingdom Viridiplantae; phylum Streptophyta; class Magnoliopsida; order Apiales; family Araliaceae; genus Panax; species Panax quinquefolius. The sequence continues at coordinate 87,402,349 of CM035155.1, read as the reverse complement.
CATAAACACTATATATACTTAACTTTTAAGGATCAAAACAACACATTTTCCCAATTTCTTCATTTTTAACACTTTTAGCGAATTTGATTGCCACAACTTCGTTTCTTAACCAATTGACATGATTCAAATTATGTTGTTTTTGTTTCTTGATGTAATAACATAATCTAATATCAATTTACAGATTATACCTAATATTAAACATCAAATATTGTACTTAAACAAGCCATATTAAACCCAATACACACTGTTATTTTCTTTTCCTCCTACAAACTAATTTTCACGTTTTTTGATCATCAAATAGCACTCATATATGATGATTAATAGATTATAACACCACACACACACACACACACACACACACACACACACATATATATATATATATCAATCCAACATGATTTAGAAATTTACAGACAATAATTATTAGAAACTCAAAACATGAACATTAGGAGTAAAGTATACTTTAAATCCTTAGCTGTATGCTAGCAAAAGATGGTGACAACTTCTCCTTCCTCTTGACAATCTCAGAGAATTCCCTCAATTCACTGTGTTTTCCCCTCTTTTCACCAAACTCAGTGTTCTTCTCTGTTATATAGCCTTAGGGGAAAAAATTGAACACGTAATGTAACTGATATGGCCCCTCTCCCATGTACGTCAGGTCACAAACCCAACAGGTTGCGTCGGTTAAAAATAAGCCAAAGGCTATAAGGTCTTGTTTGCCTAAACACAACTCCCCCCCTTCTAGATTATTTTCATAATATTTTTATTATATAGTTTTTACTTATTACATTTAACTAATTTAAATAGCTTATTACATATCTAATTTAATTATTAAATTAGACTAAAACATCACTTTATTTAATTTAATTATTTTCTTAAATATTAAATAATTTATTTAATTTAATTATTTCATTAAATTAAATCTTCAAATAAAAATTACCATTATTCAATTTAATTAACATTAATCAATTTAGTTACTAAATTCTTGCACCACAATTCCATCAATTATTTATTTTTCTCATTAAATAAATTGTTTTAAAATATTTATTTAATTTAATAAATATTTAAATTACAAAATTTCTCGATCGTACATCCTTCCCTCCTTAATAGGATTATGTCCCCGGAATCATAACTCGACAAATTTATTCGTTACATTTTTCCCTCCTTCACAGGAATCTGTCCCTAGAATCGCTATACAAGATTAAGCAAATAACTGAGGATAATTTTTTATCATAATATCTTCAAGTTCCCATGTAACTTCTTAAGCATTGTGATTTCTACAGATTACCTTAACAGAAGGTATCACTCTATTCCTTAGTACGTGCTCTTTCCTATCAATAATTTAAACAGGGACTTCTTCATAGGACAAGTCTTTCTCAAACTATTATGGCTCATATTCTATAACATGCTTATAATCAGGCTTAAATGGCCTCAATACCGAGACATGTAAAATTTTATGAATATGCTCCAATTCCAGAGGTAAAGCTACCTTGTACCCCACTTCACCAACTCGTCGAAGCACCTCAAAAGGTCCTATAAATCTAGGGCTTAGTTTTCCCTTTTTACCAAACTGAATTTTCCCCTTCCAGGGAGACACTTTCAAGAAAACAAAACTACCGGCATCGAATTCCCAATTTTGTCGGTGTTGATCGGTATATTTCTTATGTCTATCCTGTGCGGCTATCAATCTTACTCGAATCACCTTGATGATCTGGACGGTTTGTTATACCAACTCTGGACCCAATAGCTAACGTTCACCTACCTCATCCCAGCATAAAAGAGTTCTGCATTTCATGTCGTACAATGCTTCATAAGGCGGCATGCCAATACTCGTGTGATAACTACTGTTATAAGAAAATTCAACCAATAACAGATGGTCAACCCAATTTCACTTGAAATCTATAATACATGCTCTGAGCATATCTTCTAGTGTCTAGAAGGTTTTCTCACTCTGTCCGTCAGTTTGAGAATCGTACGGTGTGCTCATTCTCAATTGTTTTCCCAAACACTCTTGTAGTCGTTTCTAGAAATTTGATGTGAAACATGGATCACTGTCTGATACAATAGACACCGGTACACCACGTCTTGAAACAATTTCCTTCACGTACAGTTTTGTCAACCGATCTAGGTTAAATCTAATCTTGATTGGCAAAAAGTGTGCCGACTTCATCAGTCGATTGACAATCACCTAAATGGCGTCGTAACCTTGATGAGTCATTGGAAGACCTACCACAAAATCCATTGTGATATGCTACCATTTCCACTCTGGTATCTCAAATGATTGCAATAATCTACTTGGCCTTTGATGTTCAGCTTTAACTTTCTGACACGTTAAGCATTTCGCCAAACACTCAACCACATCCTTTTTCATATTCGGCCACCAAAAATGATGTCTAAGACCCTGGTACATTTTCTTACTTCTAGGGTGAATCAAATATCTTGAGTTGTGAGCTTCACTCAAAATTTCCTCTTTAACTTCCGGTACTGGCGGAACCCAAATTCTCCCTTCGAATCGAAGTAACCCTTTCGAATCAATTTTAAATTTTTTTCCTCACCTTTAGATACTTTCTATTTTATATTCTTATAGTTCTCATCCTGAAGTTGTGCATTCTTGACCTTATCTAACAACGTTGAATTGTTTCCCATCTAGAACAATTTTTCATCTGATTCTATTGGATATTTAATTTCCAACTCCATCTTTGCCATTGTTAATACTAGCTTCTCCTGAGCAGTCACCATCATTAACTCCTCCCGTCCCTTCCTACTTAAAGCATCAACAACAACATTCGCCTTTCCGAGATGGTAGAAAATCTCGCAGTCATAGTCCTTAATCAACTCCAACCATCTACTCTGCCTCATATTCAAATATTTTTGTGTAAAGATATACTTCAGACTATTATGGTTGGTATATATCTCACACCTCTCTCTATAAAGATAATGGCTCCAAATCTTTAGAGCAAACACCACCGCAGTCAACTCTAAGTCATGAGCCGGATACCCTTTCTCGTAATCTTTCAATTGACGTGATGCATAGGCAATAACTCTGCCGTTTTGCATAAGCACACAACCTAGTCCTTTATACGATGTGTCACTATACACCACAAAGTTCCCTGTATCATCAGGCAATGATAACATAGGTGGGGAACTCATCCTCTTCTTTAATTCTCCAAAACATTCCACTCACTTCTCCGTCTAGACAAACTTAATCGCCTACCTTGTTAAATTCATCAACGGAGTCGCGATTTTGGAAAAGTCTTGAATAAAACGCCTATAATAACCTACCAATCCCAAGAAACTCCTTACTTTTGACGGTGTCTTCAGCTGATCCCAATTTATTATAACTTCTACCTTTGATGGATCTACCGAAATCCCGTCCTTATCAATAATGTGCCCAAGAAACTGTACACGTTCTAACCAAAACTCACATTTTGAGAATTTAACGTACAACTTCTATTTTCTCAATGTCTCCAACATCACTTTTAGGTGTTTAACATGTTCCTCCTTGGTTTTGGAATACACCAATATATCATCGATAAACACCACAACAAATTTGTGTAAGAATGGTTTAAACACCCTGGTCATCAAATCCATGAACGCTGTTGGTGCATTGGTTAAACCAAAAGACATAACCAGAAACTCGTAATGACCATACAGAACTCTGAATTCTATTTTTAGTACATCCTCTGGTCTCACCTTCAGCTGATGATAACCACTCCTCAAGTCTATCTTTAAGAAATATATTGCCCCCGTCAGTTGATCGAGCATGTCATCGATTTTAGGTAATGGATACTTAATTTTAATCATAACCTTATTTAATTCTCAGTAATCAATGCAGATCCGCATCGATCCATCTTTCTTCTTAACGAACAACACCGGTGCTCCCCATGGCGTTACACTCGGCTTGATATACTTCTTGTCAAGCAATTCTTACAACTGTACCACAAACTCTTTCATCTCTACTGGAGCCATTCTATATGGAGCATTAGATATCGGGTTCGTTCCTGGTACCAAATCAATTATGAACTCGATTTCTTAATCTGGCGGAAGTCCCTACAAATCTTTTGGAAATACGCTTGTAAAATCTCTTATGATCGATATTTGTTCTAACTTCACACTCTTCTTCTGTGTATCGACTATGTAAGCTAAGTATCATACACATCCTTGTCTCAACAACTTTTTGGCTCGCATCACCATTAGATAACTTGCTTGTCGAGTTGACTTGTTGCCATAGAACACAACCTTTAATGGAGTCATAAGGTTAACACATTTCCTTCGGCAATCAATTATTGCTCTGTAGTTGAATAACCAATCCATTCCCAGTATAACGTCAAATTCCCCAAGCTTAATTGGAATCAAATCTACCATCATGTCGTGACCCTTTATAATCACTCTACAATTCTTATATATGAATCTAACAAGAATCACTTCCTTATTCATAATATCTATGCTCAAAGGATAATCTAATTCTTCTTGGGGTAAATCTAAGTTCTAAGAAAATTCATCTTATATAAGTGAACAAGTAGCACCTGAATCAAATAGCACAGAAGCATTAATACCATTAATCAGAATGATACCTGACACCACATCCTTAGACTGCACAGCATCCTGCATGGTCATATTAAAAGTCCTCACGGTAGGTCGGCTTGACTATGCTGGTCTAGTGATAGTCAATGCACCACCACAGTTGTTTCCCTTTCCTCCATTTGTATTTCCCGCTGGATTTTTAGAGCATTCACGAGTCATGTGATCCTTTGAACTACGGGTGAAACATGCTCTTTTCTTTTGGCTAAAATAGTTTGGTGCAATGTGTCCCTCCTGACCACAATTGAAACACACCCTCTTACCCTTCAAACATACCCCAGTATGGTTCTTCCCGTAAGTAGCACAAGCTTTAAACTTTTTCTTTTGCTGACTTCCTTGTTGTCCTCCCATTGTTGAACTCTCACTCCACTTCCTCTTCTAATTGTTATTTCTATTATTACTTCCACCAGCCTTATTTTCATTTTCATTCTTTCTCTTCTTCTGTTCTTGGTTGTACTTGGTTAAGGCATCGCTTCCACCCTCCGCGATAATTGCCTTTTCCAGTACATCCACAAATGTGTTTAGCTGGAATATTGAAACCTTGCTTAAAAGTCAAGGCTTCAACCCTTGTTCAAACCTTCTTGCCTTACGCTCATCGGTATTAACTTGATAAGTTGCAAACCTTGCCAACTCATTAAACTTCGCAGCATATTCTGGCACCGTCATGGTTCCTTATTTCAGCTCCTAAAATTGAACCTCCAACTGATTCTGAGAACTTGCTGGAAAGTACATCTCAAAAAACATCTCTTTAAATCTATCCCACACTATTACTCCCTGTCCCCCACACACCTTATTTGCCTACCACCAGTAGCTAGCTTCAGACTTCAGATGAACATTGCAAACGCAATTTTCCGATCCTCGTTGACTCGCAATGTTGAACACCTTCTCCATTTCCATGATCCCTTGAAAACTGGCGGTCCAACCTTGAAACTTGAATTCCAACCGCTTTGAAAGGTTAAAGGTCGGACTTCTTGCAGTTGATTTACAAGTGCTCCCGTTATCAAGGTCACCAATCACGAACCCAAGTTAGCGTTGGCCTCATTATTATTGTTAGTAGACTGTTAGAGGTGGTTGTTGATGTGGTTGTCTTCTTCTAGGAGGCATCTTCTGTTAAAATATACGCTTATTAGTTCATTACTGTACTTCTTGAGTATTTGAAGTTTAACACATAACATTCCGAATAAACTTTGATGTTTTATTCATCCATAACGTTTTAAAACATAATAAGAATAACATAACCACTATTTACATCCACTCTCCTGAACTAGACAAGTTTCAGGATTACATATTCATACTACCCCTTTATTTATCTAGTAAGAAGGGATTTACAACTTAGTTATTCGTATACTTAGTCACACATCATTATTATTCTTATTCTTTCTATTTGGGCATATTAAGACGTCGAGAGGCTTCTCTACGCTCTTCCTCCATAATATGATACATCGTCCTACGATCCATCACGAACCACGTCGAGTCTTCAAACTGAGGTGGGTAATAAAAGACTCGATCCTGGGCCCTATCAATCGCAGAATGAAAGGTATAATCCATTTCATTCATCTTGGCCTTCTTCATTTAGACCTTGTCTTCTGCACAGTCTGTATGCTGAGTCGCCTTCCTCCAAGCATCCTCTGCCCTTGCACGCTTAGCTAACTCCTCATTCAACTCATCTTTTAACTTCTCCACATCAGTCTTCATCTTCTCATTTTTCGCCAACAGATCTTCATGTTGACCCTTTTTATGAACTAGGTCCCACTCCGTGTTTCCAAGTCGTGAGTCTAGTTCCTGAATCTCAGCATCTTTCTACTCGATAGTAGCTTGACGCATCTCAGCCAAATCCTTCAGCTCCTTAACCTTATCCTGTAATTCTGTGTTTCTATCATACAGTGTAGCATACATCTCAGCTGATATGGAGTTTTATGGAAACTCCACAGGTTCCTCTTCGTCATCCTCCTCCTCTATCTGCTCAGAGCTCTCCTCCTCAGGATCAGACAAAGGATCATCCTCTTGTTCTTCCTTAGCAATCAACCGAGAAGGCTCCCTCTGAATCAACTGTTCCCGCACAATGTGGAAATCACGGCGTTCCTCATCTCTAGGTATCTGAGGTATCACTTCCCTAGCTGGACTGGCTCCTCCATCATTTGACATTCTGACAATAAAATATTTTTAAGTTTTATTTATTGTGTGACATTCTTCGATACTCGCGAGCAATTAAGTTATTAACACATAGCACATAATGTCTTTTATTGTTTATCTTTAATGGATGCCTTAATCCATTTCTTAAAGCTCGATAAGAGTTTGACGCCACTATATTTTCTATCTCTTTAAAGGTTACTTCCTACTGTTTCCCCACCTAAGGTTTATAACCTAAAGCTCTGATACTAACCTGTGACACCCCCAAATTCGGGTACTCCATTCGCACAGAATTTGGTGGTCACTATCCAAAACTGTTACATCTAACTACCCATAATAAAGGATAAAGACATAATTTAAATAACTTAAACAATAATATTCCCCATTAAAGGGCTACATCAATTTTTAAACAATCGCAGGTAATCTAACCTTAATATATTACATAAGTCTGTGGAATACATCACAAAATAAATTAAGTCTTATAACGCATTTCATCTAAATAAATTCACATAAATCTTCAACACTTGGACATCTTGCCCTTTCCTTTGGTGCAAGATGGCTCATCGACCATTTCGACTTTATCTGTAGTGTTAATTGCAAGAGTGAGCAAACAATTACTCACTGATATAGAGAGTAATAATAATAACAATATGAGAATGAACAATAAATGTTGAATAATGGTGAACTTGTTCTACGAATCAAAAATAGAAAACAAGCTCGAATTTAATATCTAAGGGTCTTAAGACCACGAACCATGTCCCCGTTATTTAGGTATTATAACCCCAACCATAACAGTCATTTAGACTATAGACACCCTTCTTTACGTACTTAGGGGGATCAGCTATTTGTACCATGTGTTGTGCATGAACATCTAAATGTTATACATACATAATCCCCTATATTAGGGTTGTTCATCTCAGTTTGAATTTAGAATTTCCGCACTAAAGAATGTTTAGTTTGGAACTAGCTTATCAGTGGTTCTTGAATTTTAGAATATTATTCAATTACAGACCAATTTAATCAATAAGTGTTTTCTTTCTACTTGAAGGTACAATACAATAATATAGAATTGAACAAGGTAATTTAAGTCAAAGATCGAAGAACAACAATATACAATTGAGTAGACATGGTATACATGTAAAGTACTATGTTCAAAAGAGTTAGAACAATCTCATTTGAATCAATGTATTAAAATAATATGTGCTTTGAATAGCAATAACAAGAAATAGGAAAGTGAAACTCTCGATGTAACGAACTAGGTTACAAGAGCTTATACAACCATACACAGGATAGAATCAATAGGCTTGCTCAACTTTAACATAGGATTTGTATAAGGATAATGTAGGATAAGAAAGCTTGCTTGATAATAACAAAATAACGAAATTATGAAACTTGCATTCATTATAAAGAGAATGAAGTTAGGGAACTTGCCTCGCGTGTAAGCTACACAAGTATAATAATGTTCGCCAATTACCCTACACATACCATTGAAATCACAATACCAATTAGTTGTATTAACAATAGCTTTATAGATTTAACCCACCATTTAAGTCATAACCTATAACTTATCGCCTAATCATATTGATTCACCATTGATACGAACCTTAAATCTCACTATCGCCTAATATAAACTTTATCATTCACTTCTAAATCTTAAAAATGTTAACTTTTGTTCATTACATAACTTGTTCAAATAACCCTTTAAAATCTTCACATTTTGTATTAAATTACATCACAATCTATTATTGTATGCCATATTATGATTTAACATCTTTATCATGCATACTCCACTAAATTAGGTCTTTATTTTATAGTCTATAAATAATCGTAACTCATCGCTTAAAGTTCAGGGCGGTAACACAGCAGCTCATGCGCTTCTGTGCTCGCATCTGTGACAGCATCTACTGATATGTAAAAAAATCTAAAAGGCCATACTGTTTCATTCAAGATCGTTTCCACTGGTGGTACCAGCAATAAATTGCTACTGCAGATACAAAAAAAAAACTACAGTTTATAGCTCTATTTCACATCACACCCAATTTCCACAGTTCACCAAGCCTAACAACTAAAACTTTGCAATAACATCAATAAACATGCAATTTATCATTTTAACAACATAAACACTATATATACTTAACTTTTAAGGATCAAAACCACACTTTTCCCAATTTCTTCATTTTTAACACTTTTAGCAAATTTGATTGCCACAACTTCATTTCATAACCAATTGACATGATTCAAATTAAGTTGTTTTTGTTTCTTGATGTACTAACAGAATCCAACATCAATTTATAGATTATACCAAAAATTGGATATCAAATTTTGTACTTAAACAAGCCATATTACACCCAATACACACTGTTATTTGCTTTTCCTCCTACGAACCAATTTTTCACATTTTTTTTATCATCAAATAGCACTCATATATGATGATTAATGATTATAACACCATATATATATATATATATATATATATATATATATATATATATATATATATATCAATCCAACATGATTTAGAAATTTATAGACAATAATCATTGGAAACTCAAAACATGAACATTAGGGGTAAACTATACCTTAAATCCTTAGTTGTATGCTAACAAAAGATGGTGACAACTTCTCCTTCCTCTTGAAAATCTCAGAGAATTCCCTTAATTCACTATGTTTTCCCCTCTTCTCACCAAACTCTTTGTTCTTCTCTGTTATCTATCCTTTGCGGAAAAAAAATAGAATACGTAACATAACTGATATGGCCTCTCTCCCACGTACCTCAGGTTACAAACCCAACAGATTGCTTCAGTTAAAAATAAGCCAAAGGCCACAAGGCCTTGTTTGGCTAAACACAACTCCCCCTTCTAGAATATTTTCATAATATTTTTATTATATAGTTTTTACTTGTCACATTTAACTAATTTAAATAGCTTATTATATATCTAATTTAATTATTAAATTAGACTAAAACATCACTTTATTTAATTTAATTATTTTCTTAAATATTAAATAATTCATTTAATTTAATTATCATGTTAAATTAAATCTTCAAATAAAATTACCATTATTCAATTTAATTAACATTAATCAATTTAGTTACTAAATTCTTGCACCACAATTCCATTAATTATTTATTTTTCTCAATAAAAAAATTATTTTAAAATATTTATTTAATTCAATAAATATTTAAATTACAAAAAATTTCGATCGTTACAATATACATCCGCATAGAGAGATTACACAACTGCTAATACACATGCTTATAGTATTCATATTGTTTATTCATATTATTAATGTTTAACACATCGAATCCTACTTTAAACTCTTGCTTTGTTTAGTTATCATCATGTTTAATACATATGAATCATGTCTAAAGATATTATGTACATACTATGGCATCTTAACTATAATAACCCGATATTTTCTATATAAATAAATAAGAAATTTTGCATAAAAAAATTTATTTTAAAAGTTGGAATATGTGCCAAGTAATGTGTATGCATATTTGTGATAAATGAAAATATATTTATTATATTAATAATTATAAATAATTTTTTTAGAATTATTAATCATTATAAATTATATTCTTATAGTAATTAATTTTTGTAGTAGAAATGTTTTTATTATTTATTTTCCATGAAAATATGATTATATATTATTTAAATAATATATAAGATGATTATAGATTTATTATAATAATTATTTTATTATACTTAATTTATTTTACTAATTAAGAAATTATTATGACTTAATTAATAATGTTATATGTGCAAGATAATTTCAGATATGGAATCCAAACCCTTATTATGAGTTTTGACTAAGGAATGAGAATAATAATATATTATTTATATTTCACTACTATAAATGTGTACTGTACGTGTGTAGACTGATAATTGGACAATTATAGTGAAACACTAGAAAACCTGGTATTACTGTGTTAAACCCTAATTTAAAACTCAAATTAGAGTACAAGATTGTTATGTAATCGTGATAATGTGATTAACGACCGGAGTTATATGTATTAACCTTAATTAGGGAAACCCTAATTAATATTTATAAATCCTAATTTCTATATTTGAATCCCTAATTTTCAAATGGAAAATCTTAATTACTAAATGGGAAAAAACTAATTGCTAATTAGTGAATTATTAAACTTAATTTCAAGTCTAATATAATTAGAAAACCTAAGTTAATTAAGGAATCCTAATTTGGAAATTAAGAAACTAAATTTTCATTTTTAAACCAAATTTCAAAATCCTAAAAAAGTTATTATTTTTTATTTTTTTTAAATCCTAAGGGTCAAACCCTAAGGGTTGGGACAATTGACAAGCTTGCCATTAAAATTTCAAGGCTAATGACCACAATGCCCTTTTTGTCACATTCTTGAAATAATTGCTAGTAAATCTTACCATATCTTGGTAAGGCATCAACCCTAGTCTAGCTAGGAGCTAAAAAACTCTAGCTCTCAGCTATTACCCTATCCAAATTCATTACATATGAGTTTTATATAAGGATCAAGAGAGAGAAAGTTCATTATTTACCCCATTTGAACACATACACACATCCTAGACCATCTCTCTCTAAAACCCATGAATTCTATTACTAGATCAGTCCCAAGAACAAGCCTCACTACTTCCATAAACATATCAGGACCCTAGATTCAAGAATTTATTCGAAAAAGGTATAAACCCTAAACAAAATCGGACCTTTGATCATATATTAGATGTTGTGTTTTAATGTTAAAACATGGTGTATATAGTATATATTGATGATCTGGGTTGCTAGATGTTAGATCCATAACATCTAGAGGCTCAGATTTGATGTTTTTTAAAATCTGGAAAATTTTATTTTTGTCGTCTGACAATGAATATCAGACCTCAGATCTCAGTGGTTTTTATTAAGTTTTGTGTTTTGAAAGTTTGTAGTTGTTGTATGCTATGCGATCTTCGAAATGAAACTTGAATCAAGTCCAAATCGTGATCAGATTACATGATATGGGTGGTCAAACCCCGTTGACCGACCATGACTTGACAAAATTTGGGTAACCCAGATCTTACCCAAAACGGTCTGACAAGGACTTTGTGGTCTCTGATCTTAATGTTTGTTGTTGCTTGTTATTTTTGTTGCATCTAACTTATAGTATGTTTTTTAGACTACATGTTTATGCCTTAAAATATCCTAAACATCAAGTAGGTTGAACACAGTGGATGGTCAAACTAATTTGGGAAGATCACTTAATATGTTTTTTCAAAATTCCGTAAACTCAAGAACAATCGCTCTCGAGGTGGATTCGAATTTGATTAATAGGTCTTGATGTGTTGTTATATGTGTTTTATGTAATAGATTTGTACCCCTACATGATGGCTACACACTGGACCCATTATATCACTAAAACATTACACAGATTTCAAGTTGTGGAAGCCCAAATATGGCTACACGAACTGTTCTTCATTTCTGGGTAACCTAGAAAATGAAGAATAACTCTGACAGCGTTTTCAATGGCTTAGATCTTTCTGATTAATGATGTTTAGACTTGACTATTGTTCAAAACATGTTCTATATTAGTTTCTCTACACAGCTCGACGTCTAGAACACTTTTAACATAAACAGATTGACTGGAATAAGGCAACATAGTAACGCCGATTATATTTATAACTTCATGTTCCGGGCAACTGTAACATGAAAAAACACGATCAATAAAGAATTTCAAAGCTCTAAATCTTGCATGTGTGTTATGATATGAACCTGATAATGGCTGGATCGTGTAGTATTACACGAGTACTACAATATCTAACCAAAAACATACCCAGAAACATCACAGATTAAAAAGAATTGTAGGTCAAACCTGGCTACTCAATCACTGACTTTGAAGGTCTGGGTTTCTCAAGAACAACTTATTATTTTAAATGATAATAAGGTATTTAAAAATATTTGAAGTTATAAAATATACATTTTAATATTTTAATAGAAATTTCATTAATTATTTAATGTTAATGATATTAAATTTATTTAATAATTATATTAAATAAATTAATTTAAAAATGATTTTAATATTAGAAAAATAATTTTAAATGAAAATAAAGAGTTTAAAACATATTTTAAGTTATAAAATATAACTTTCAATATTTAAAGGTAATTTTATTAATTATTTACTATTAATGATATTAGAGTTATTTAATAATTATATTAAATAAATTAGTTTAAAAATGTTTTTAATATTATAAAAATTATTTTAAATGAAACTAAGGTGTTTAAAATATTTTAAGTTATAAAATATAAATTTCAATATTTAAAGGTAAATTGCATTAATTATTTAATGTTAAATGATATTTGATTTATTTAATAATTATATTAAATAAATAGTTTAAAAATAGTTTTAATAATTTAAAAATCATTTAAAAGGATATAAATGAAATAAAAAATATTTTAAGTTATAATAAATAACTTTTAATATTTTTTTAAATAATAAATTAATTTTTAATATTGATGGTACTTATTTAAAATGATTTTAAATGTTTTAAAAATCATTTAAGGGTAATAAAATGTTTTTAAAAATATTTTGAGTTATTATAAATAAATTTAATATTTTAGCAATGGTTTTATTCATAATTTAATATTAATTAAATATTAATGATAATAGAATTAGTTAGTATTTAAATCATTTGAAAATAATTCAAAGTGTTTGAAAATCATGATAAATTATAATAATTAATTAAAATTATTATAAGTCATTTAAAAATAATTTGACCATTTGCTTAAGCTTATATTGAACTACGTGATGTAGTCTTAGACTCGATAATTATCCGATAAAGTCAGTTTAAGACAAATGCAATACGTTTTAGAAATTGATCCGGACTTAGATAATTTGACTAAATAAGTGTTTGTTTGTGAATCAACGATCGTTAAACTTATGTGACAATGTGATTAGGTTATGTGTCGATTCGCAAATAAGCGAAAGATTTATGTGATATGATATATTATTCTAATCGAACTAATGATCTTATTAATGATAGGTTTTGGTATAAAAGATAAAACTAACTTGTGTTATTGTAAGCGGCAAATGTCAAAAAGTATCCTACCTTTCAGATTACTTTTTTATGCAATGGACATAAGTAAGAATATTTCAGAATTTTATTATTATTGTGCTAGGTATTTATTATGTACGTTAATTTCTAAATATGGTTATGCAAGTGTCCTCACTTGGATAATCATTATATTTAATCACATGTTGATACATACTTAATTATTTTCAGTATGTATATGATGACTTAAAAGTCGTCTAAGCTATTTGATTCAGCTAGACATAAACTTAAAAATATTGTTGAACAAGATAGAACTTTATTGTATCCAATCAGATTCTTTTGGTTCGGATTCCCGTCTAAGTATGAACATCCCTAACATGGGAAAACTTTTGTGCACCTAAGGTGGATAAGATGAACGATAATATCATTTCTTGCATGTAGTATTGATCAATATAAGGCATAACTAACGATCACCCCCGTGCGTATAAGTTATGATTGATACTACGATGAATTTCAGATACCTTTTTGAAAATAGAAAATAATGTTCATAGTCCGTCGACTGATCTCCATTTAAAGTCAATACGTAGCTTCAAAAATTTGATATAGATTGGATATGTTATTATTGGTTCAGCTTGCTTCACAACAGTTGATTCGTTATAGAAGTATCGTACAAAGAAAACATTTAATCCTTTCAGCTAATGTTTATTGTTTCTATTACTTGCTGGGCAATCAAATGCTCATTTTTGGTTTAAATTTAAATGTTTTCAGCTAACTATGATCAACCCGAAGGTTCAGGCAAGAACAAGGGGAAAGGAAAGCTGTTCGAATGAGTTTTATAATATTCTATGTAATAGTTAAAGTTTATTAAGACAATGATATTTATTATATATGATGTAATGAATGTTTAAAGGTCGCGTACATGAGATTTAGACTCTGATTTATGTAAGTTAAGTTTGGTATCTATATTATTGTTATTATTATTAGTATTATTTTGCTCATAGAAATGGTATCGTGAAGCACTGAGTTTGGGTTTCAAGTACCTGAATTTGGGGGCGTCACATTAACACTTTAGAATCTCGATATTCATGTGATGTAACTAGATTTTGAAAATATGTTAAAGGTTTCCTTTGAAATCACTTTATCATGAATGATGTAATATGACACATATAAAACAACTTTAAAACTCTTATCATAAGTAACTAAGTCTTGATAATCCTCTTTTTTATGTATACACAAGTCATAATACCATATGAGCAACAACATAGTATAATGTAATCCGTAAATTGATTACGGGATACTGTACAGTGCTACTCCACCATAGTATAAATAAGGTGCAATTGCTTACGTTCGTATTCGTAAGCGTAAATGCACTGCTTTTATAGAGCCTTATTCTACTTTGATTCTTTTTAGTTTAAACATGTTCCAATTCATCATTTAAGAGTTCATACATGTAAACATACTTCATAAACACATTATGGCATGCTAATTCACATTGATTAATAGAGAATTTCAAGTAATTCCTATGAATTCGACAAACCCAACTAAGAACAAAAGTTTTGGATTTTTATACCTTTTAGAGTTTAGTAAACTTAGTTTCTTCCTTCTAAGATTGCTATCCTCTTCTTTGAACAACAATCACTCAAACTCAAGTTATCAGAGTTTCAACAGGCAAACAAAAGTAGCATAGAACTGAACATGGAGTTGCCATTTATAGAAGAAACTTGGACTGGGCATTCATTTTACACCGAGGTTTGAATAAAAGGAAAAAGAAAGAAAACATTGGACGAAGAAAGGTTGGCCAAATGCCCACCTCCATAGTCATCATCTCTGCTCAATCTAGCTTTTAACCATGCATCGACTGATTTTCACGTAATAGAGTTAGGCTACTGTTCATGTACTAATTATTGACACTCATTTTGGGACATGGCTAATTCTCAGCACTAAAGCTTGGTTTAGTTACTACAATTCCCAAAATATAATTTTAATGTACAATTGTTACCATATTAGGAAAATTTAGGGATTATTTATGTACTCACATCATATAATCCATGTACATTAAATACACGTAATAAAATAACATAGTTAGGTATTATTGTCCGGGTATCTCCATAATTATATTTTACTACTCACATAACCACATTATAACATTGTTTAATATTAACTGTCCAGTTTACACACATATTTCCTTTCCCAATTTTGGAATACATGATATTTAATTATTTCGTATTAAAATTACTTATAATTTTATTATACTACTTGATAATTTATATCATTAGAATGTATTCTTATCATATGATTTTATTCATGTCACACCTTACATTAATATTCTATTTCATTTCTACAATAGAAATTAATTTTTTTTTTCAGATTAATCCATGGCAAGAATGCACCATTTTGTATCACTGGAGGGCGCTTATTCTTGCTTCGGCCCTCGATAAGGCAAAATTGTTTAGCTTCAAGCCAGTTCCAAATTTTATCACCACACAAGTTTTTACATAATATGAATTAACTTCTATTGTGGTGATATTACTAGTTCAAGAGTGTATTTATCACATAATTATACACAATTAATCGTCTTCTTAATAACTATTTCTCGTTTAATTCACTTAGTGAATTTCCTCATTCCACATTATTCCACACATGGCATTTCACAATTCTCAATGTCAATTTCACACTTCTCAATATAAATTTACTTTGAACTAGTCGAATTACTCATCGTACATCACATCAATATGTAGAAATAAATATTCATTTTCTTATTATATTGAAAAAAATTATTTAATCCTAAAATTCTCGGTTCTTACAGTCATGATTATACCGATACATAATTCCTAGTCATAATCCTACCAATAAACAATCCATTTATGCACTACAGGCTAAAGATGACTTTCATCACAATATAACCATTAATCAAATGAAATCAATGATAAATATTAAAGATTTTTAATTTATCTAGAGTTTAAAAATGTCCAAATTGTCAATATGATAACTGCTTTGTGGAGTAAAATTCATGAATAATATTCATGTATCAAAAATAATTTGGACAGAAAAAAATTAATTTTTCGTCGTGAATAGTACCCCGTGAATAGTACTTCGTGAATACTACCCCATGAATAGTACCGTATGTATGAATAGTACCGTACGTATGAATAGTGTCATATGTATGAATAGTACTCTGACATGAAAAGCTTGAAATTTAACAAGAATGTTCAGAAAAATATTTCTGTGAAACGATACTAGATGGATCGCAAATTTCTAGGATATTATATTAATTTCAAGGAGTATAGAAGCAATACTTATCAATAAAAGTGTAGAAGTAGGAATATGAAACGAAATATTATTACTTACATACTACAAGAGTATGGAAGAAAATATTATTTCTTACTTAATATTAAACAAAAATAATATCCCTTACGATCGTTGAATGAAAATAATATTCCTTATGAATATTGAACTAAAATAATATTCCTTACTTAATATTGAACGAAAATAATATTCCTACTTAATATTGAACAAAAAAAAAATTTTCATTTAATACATAAAATAATATCGTAGTTTAATATGAAATAAATAATACCCCTTACCTTATAAAGAGAGAAATTATGACGGGCATAACGAAGATATTCTAGAAGAAAAACTTGTACTATTTGCTACACTCAAAGTTTCCTTAACTCAAAAGAAATACGCTCAATATTATAGAAGAAGAATTCTCTGATTCTGGTGTGATTTTCATTTCTAAACTGAGCATCCTATTTATAGGAGAATGAAAGGATACTATTTGAATTTAGAAAATCACGGATTGCACAGTGGAATTCACGGTATACCGATTCACGCATTTAATTCTGAAATTTTTTGATTTTACTATGCTACACTATGCAACACTATGCACACACTATGCAGTGCTATGCAACACTATGCAATACTATGAATAATAAAATATAATATATTCTATTTTATATAAAAAACATTTATAATATATATATATATATATATATATATATATATATATAAACACACACACACACACACACATATATATTATATATATATATATATATATATATATATATAAGTAATAAACCAAAATTGTGATAACTTTCACCGATGATTTTGAAAATGGGTAAGTGGGGTCCATATAATAAGCAAAATTTATAATAATTACTTCAAAAATACTCCTCTATTTATCTCAATTCACTTGACTTCTCAAAACACATTTCTAATAACATTCATCAGTAATATTATAACTCACAATATTAACAACCAGATCATTCCTATAAGACCCCAAATTTTTATGAATAAAGATTTAATTCCTCTAATTATTATTTTTGAATAATAAGGTGTTGATTTAATATAATACTTTAGTTATGGATGAAATGTGCAAATTTTGCAAAGTAAACAAGTGGTCATGAAATATTCATTTTGTTGGGGAATATTCGTTTTGGTTAGGAGATATTCTTTTTGTCGGGAATATCCATACGATGGCGCAATCATTGGTGGACCACATAACGGAATAACTATAAGATATAAAAAGCGACATAAATAACCTGTTTATATAAAATAACGGCAAAACTTTTACCATTAAAAAACTATTGAAATACATAGTGATAAAAGTACAATAATACACGTGGTTACACGGTGGCACACGGTATTGCACAATATCTCTGATAATTGATTCTTACGTAAGAAGTCACTCAATAATTGATAGAGTAAAATTGCATAGCCTTTCAAATTATTGATGCAATAATTGCTATAGTGACAATTGAATAGTATTTTACATTATTGATTAAAAAATTGTCACAACACAGTAACTTATATTATTGAAATAATATTATTGGATAGCATTATTGATAATGTCTAGAAAGTTCTATCGAGGAAAGGGGTTAGGTCATATAATTATGCGCCAGTATTGAGAAATTCTTATCGGAAAGTCCCCTCTTTTCTAGGAACGACCTGGTTATCAGTATTGTGAATCTATAATATTAATTAGAAATAATTATTGAAGTATTATAAACAATTGAAGAATTTGGTAAGTAATTATTTCTTTAAATTTTTATATAAATGGAGGAATTTTTGAATGAGACATTTGTGACGCCCCAAAAATAGGTATACATCACCCATTCTGAGTCGCCAAATACATGGTACATAACTTAAATACAAACTTCATTTATACAATACGACAAAATGTAGCTGAGAGTTTTAACACGGATATTATCTCGTAGACAGTATCCAAACTTATATAAAGTCCTCATTACAATTATTATCACACTATTTTCTAGAATAGTGAGGACTACTATAGCCACCATCTCGGACCATCACTCCATTCTGTGACTAGTTCCTGCTATATTCTCATTTCCTGAAGAGAACAATGAAAGCAAATGCTGAGCTCAACTAGCCCCGTAAAAAATATTATGACGAAGATAATGCAGAATAAATTATTGTTAGCCTTCAACAGTGTTCAACTGATAGAATAGAAAAACAACAAGTTTAACTGTAGCGAAACAAGCAATCCATTAGAAAAGTCAAGTAGAGCATGATATCTACTATCTTTTATGATTTCAAAAGTTTTTCATCAATTTTATCGTTGAGACTCAGGTCAATAATTAATCCACATAACTGAATTATCCATGCACTACGGCCAAGGATATTCATTAGTATCACATCAACGAATTATCCACGCACTATGGGCCAAGGATATTCGTGTTATCACCAATGGTCATGATCATACAAAAAACTCTCCATCAATGCACTACAGGCCAATGAGGACTTTTACCACATCATTTGTAACTTTACAGGTTGTGATTATACCGAATGATCCCTGGTCATAATCATACCAATCAACAGTCCATCTATGTACTACGGGCCAAAGATGACTTTCTTCATAATATGAACACGGGGATGATTACAATGATATAAGAATTCAATTAAATGAAAGCAAATGATAAATTTTAAAGATTTATAATTCAATTTCTCCAAAATTCCATAATATCCAAATTTTCAACATGATACTGCTTTGTGGATTAAAACTCAAGAATAATATTGTATCAAAAATAATTTGGACCGAAAAGGAATCAATTTTTATCATGAATAATACCCGGGTGAATAGTACCTAAGTGAATAGTACCCTAGGAATCGTACTTCGTGAATAGTACCCCGACATGAAAAGATTAAAAATTATGAAGAATGTTTATAATAATATTTCTATAAAAAGATACTAGATGAAGCACAAATTTCAAGGATATTCTACTAATTTCATAGAGTATAGAAGCAATACTTTAACAAAATGAGTGTAGAGTTCTGAATCTAAAATGAAATAATATTACTTACTACAGAGTACGGAAGAAAATATTATTTCTTACGAATATTGAACAAAAATAATATACCTTACCTTAAAAGGAGAGTACTTCTAACTCGTAGGACGGGGATATTCTTGAAGAAAACTTATGCTATTTTTAATTTTCAAAGCTTCTTTAAACTCTAAAGAAATACGCTCAATATTATAAAAGAAATTTTTTCTAATTTTGGTGTGATTTTCAACTCTAAACTAAGCATCCTATTTATAAGAGAATAGAAAGATACTATTTAGAAAATAAAATCATGGACTGCACAGGAGAACAATCACTTGAGCACACCGATCAGCTGGAAATTTTCTGATTTTACTATGAAGTTACTTTGCAAACGCTATGCAGACAGTATGAAAATACTATGCAAAATAAAATATAATATATTATATTTTTCATAAAAAACAAAACTTATTATAATATATATAATAATAATATACACCCTCCCGACCAGGACTCCCCCCTATTACTTTATCAAGCATTCCTCCTTAAATAGCACTCCTTTATTAAAACTACGTCATTTTGAAGGTTCTTTTAAAAAATAAGTGGGGTTGCAGGTGAAATTTTTGTAAATAAAATGAAAGCAAGTGGGACCACTCTCTTTTAAAAGCCTCAAAAATGACATAGTTTTAATAAAGGAGTGCTATAACTTGCAATATTAACAACCGGAACATTCTCAAGAAAGAGAGGGCTTTTCGATAAGGATTTCTCCCTATTGGCGCGCAATTAGGTGAGCAAACTCCTTTCCTCGACAGAACTTTCTAGACATTGTCAATAATGCAAATAATAATATAAATAACTATGTCATCTCAGTTATTGATTAAATAATATATAATATTTTGCAGATGATACTGTGATAATAATAAAATCAATAATGTGAGATACTATATAACAATTACTGTAGCAATAATTGAGTATAACTGAGTGACTTCTCATGTAAGCATCAAATACCGTGTGCTACTATGCAACCACGCGTATTAATGTAATTTTATCACAAGTTATTTTAACAGTTAACGGTAAAACTTTTGTCGTTATTTTTATAAAAAGATATTTCTGTCGTTTTCTAACTCCGACAATAATTCTGTTGTGGGGTCCAAGAATGATTGTGCCGTCATGCGAATATTCCCTCTTAAAACAAATATTCCTCGACCAATAGAATATTTTATGACAACTTGATTACTTTGCAAAAATTGTAAATAATATCGACAACTATAACGTTATATCAAATCCACACCTTAATATTCAAAAATGATATTTAGAGAAAATATTCATCTTTATTCATAAAAGTTTGGGTCTTACAACCTACTCTTTTTATGAAATTTCGTCCTTATAATTGGGGTACGTACCTGGTATGTCGAAGAGGTGAGAACATCTTGATTTCATTTCAGATTCTAACTCTCATGTCATTTCCTCAATATTGTGGTTTCTCCACAAAACATTGACTTGAGGTATAACCTTGGAACGTAGAATATGTTCCTTCTTATCCAAGATTTTAACAAGAACCTCTTCATACGTTAAATCTTCCGCTATCTCGTCTGGTTCTAATTAAATAATGTGGTTCAGGTCTTCCAAATATTTACATAACATAGATATGTGAAAAACATTATGAACACGAGACATTCTTGGCGGTAAGGCAAGTCTATAAGCTACAGTTCTTACTCGATCAAGGATTTTAAATTGGCCAATGAATCGAGGATTGTGCTTTTCTCTCTTTCTAAATCTTGTAACTCCTTTCCATAGACCAACATGTAACAACGCATGATCTCTAACATTGAATTCCACGTCCCTTCAATGAAGATCAGCATAACTCTTTTGTCGATCTTGAGATATTTTTATACGTTGTCGGATCATTTGAATCTTTTTTTTGTAGTCATGCGTACCAATTCTGGTCCCAACAACGTTGCTTCACTCACCTCATGCCACCATACTGGAGAACGACACTTGCGTCCATACAACACCTCGAATGGAGCTATGCCAATACTTACTTGATAATTGTTATTATAAGAGAATTCCCTAATGGCAAGAACTTGTCCAAACCTCATTTGAAGTCTAGGAAATAGAGTCTTAATAGATCTTCAAGAGTTTGAATAGTCCTCTCTGACTACCCATCCGTTTGGGGATGATATGCCGAACTGAATCATAAATCCGTGCCCATAGCTTTTTGCAAACTAACCCCAAATTGTGAAGTAAATCTTGGGTCTCGATCAAAAACTATGGATATTGGCATACCATGCAGTCTTATAATCTCATTTATGTATATACGAACAAGACATTTAAGAGAATAAGTTTCTCGTATAGGTAAGAAATGAGCAGACTTGGTTAATCTATCAACAATGACCCATATTGCATCTATGCCTTGAGAAACCTTGGGAAGACCAGTAACAAAATCCATGGTAATGTGCTCCCACTTCCATTCTAGAATTTCAAGTGGTTGCAATGGACTTTTTGACAATTGATGCTCTGCCTTGACACGTTGACAATTTAAACACTTTGAGATAAACTCCATGATCTCTCTCTTCATATTGCTCCACCAAAATGTATGTCAAAGATCACGATACATTTTGGTACTTTCAAGATGGATTGCAAAGAGTGTGTTGTGCACCTCCATCATGATTTTAAACTTTAAATTAGGGTCGTTAGGAACATAAAGTCTGGAGTTAACTTGAAGTATTCCTTCTTCGTCAATTCTTGATTCTTGAATAGCACCTTCTTGCACTTTCTTCTTTATATGTATCAGCTCCAGGTTAGTAGCTTAAGCAACTTTAACTTTATCAATTAAGGTCGGTTTTACTCATATATTTGACATCATCTCGTGGGTCCCTGGAGTCTTTAACTCTATCTCCATCCTTTGTAAGTCATACACAATGGGTCTTTATATTGACAATATCGCACTCGTACCCGGATATGATCTTCTACTCAACACGTCAGCTATCACGTTTGCTTTTCAAGGATGGTACTGAATGGTATGATCGTAATCTTTCAATAACTCAAGCCAACATCATTGCCGCATGTTGAGTTCCTTTTGGGTGAAGAAATATTTGAGGCTTTTATGATCCGTATAGATCTCTACCTTCTTCTCATACAGGCAATGCCTCTAGATTTTAAGCGCAAAAATGACTACTACTAACTCTAGATCATGAGTAGGATAATTTCTCTCATATTCTTTGAGTTATCGTGAGGCATAGGCTATGAGTTTCCAATATTGCATGAGAACACATCCTAACCCTCTGTCTGAAGCATCACTGTAGATGAAAAATCCCTACGAACCAGATGGTATTGTTAGAACAGTTGCTGAAATGAGTCTTCTCTTGAGTTCTTGAAAACTCTTCTCACATTCCTCACTCCAACCGAATTTTGTATCTTTTCGAGTCAGCTGAGTTAATGGAGTAGCGATTCAAGAAAAAACTTCCACGAATCTTCGATAATAACCAGCTAAGCCCAAAAAGCTACGTACTTTGGTTACGGACTTAGGTTGCTCCCATCTTTGTATTGATTCAATTTTTGCTGGGTCAATAGATATTCCGTGATTTGATATCACATGCCCAAGGAATGATACTTCCTCAAGCCAGAACTCACATTTCTTCAACTTGGCATATAATTTGTTCTCACGAAGATTTTGGAGCATCAGCCTCAAGTGTTGCTCATGATCTTCACGACTTTTGGAGTAAATGAGGATTTCATCAATAAAGACGACCATAAAATGATCCAAATATTCCTTAAATACTTGGTTCATCATATCCATGAAGGAAACATGAGCATTAGTCAATCTAAAGACATGACTAGGAATTCATAATGCCCGTACCAAGTTCTGAAAGCAGTCTTTGGAATGTCATCAGTTTTAATCTGTAACTGATGATATCCGGAATGAAGATCGATCTTTGAAAAGAATTTAGCGCCTTACAACAGGTCAAACAGGTCATCAATGCTAGGCCACAGATACCTATTTCTGATGGTGAACTAATTCAACTCCTGGTAGTCAATATAAAGTTGCATACTTCCATCTTTCTTCTTTACGAATAGAATAGGAACACCCCAATGAGACGTACTGGGACAAATGAAATTAAGCCAATAAAGGAGAAATCCTTATCAGAAAGCCCCCGCTTTTCAGGGAACGATCTAGTTATCAGTATTGTGAATCTATAATATTAATTAGAAATAATTATTGAAGAATTGTAAATAATTGATGAATTTGGTAAGTAATTATTTCTTTAAATTTTGATATAAATGGATGAATTTTAGAATAAGACATTTGTCGAAAGTTTTTATATTTTCTATGAAACCATAATTATCTTCTCCGATAATATATTTATTTAAATATATTATTATAATAGTATAATGTGATAATATAATAATATAATTTTTATAATTTAAATGGTAATATTATTATAATAAATTTATGGTATAAGAATAAAATGAGGTGGAAGATATCAAATTGAATTTGGATTTCTTTTTAATTATTATAAAATTGTTTAAACATGTGGTTAAAAGAGGGAGTTCTCATGCTCATTTTGAACTCTCCATTTTCAAATAAGTATGTTGCATGTTTTTTTGTGTGTGTGTGTGTGTGTGTAAATTGTCAATCATGGTGTGCTAGCACTTTCTTATAAATAGGCTGCTTAATTAAACAATGAAACTCACACCTGAATCATGAAAATTCACTCTCTATAATATCGAGCATATTTCTTGTGATTATAAGGATACTTTGAGTGTAGCTTTATGGGCAAGATTTTCTCAGAATAATATCTGATATTTTAGTCAAAACCAATTTCTACTTAAGGTAAAGGATATTATTTTTTTCTCGTAAAGGAGGTTATTTTCTTTCAATACTCATAAATGATATTATTTCCTTCCATATTCGTAGGGGATATCATTTTCTTTCATACTCAATATTACGTAAGTGATATTATTTCATCCCGTATTCCTAAATTAAAACTTACTATGGTAAGTATTGCTTCTATAATTCCTGAAATGATTAGAAATTTTGCTTCATCTAATATCACTTCACTAGAATATTGGTCTGAACTTTCTTATTAAATATGGAACCTTTCATGTCTGGTTACTGTTCATGGGCACTGTTCATATAGTATTGTTCATACATACCGTACTATTCACAGGTACTATTCACAAAAAAAATATTTTTGTTCTTTTTCCAAATTATCTGTTGTGGCCCTTATTCTTGAAGTTGAGTCCATGTTATGGTCTCACTTGATTCATTCTTATTATCATTATCATAATTCACATAATTAAATTATTTTGAAAGTTATCTTTGGCCCATAGTGCAAAGATGAACAGTTGATTGATGAATATCTTTGGACCGTAGTGCAAAGATGAAATGTTGATAAATATTTTTGGTCGTAGTGCAAAGATGGTTAGGTGTTTGGCATGATCATGACCACTAGTGATGTTAATGATTATCTTTGACCCGTAGTGCACAGATAAATATTCGTTGATTGAAAATAAATATTGATTGATGTTACAAGGATAAAATATTATTGATGGACTTTTAAATCATAGAAGATAGTAGACATAATACTCTACTTGACTCTTCTAATGGATTGTTGTTTTTGCTGTAGTTGTTGATCTAAAACTTGTTGTCTATTGTATTCTATCAGATTTTTCCCTGTTGAGGACTAAGGATAATTTATTCTGCATTATCTTAGTCATAATATTCTTTATTGGGCTAGTTGAGCTCATCCTTTTTCTTTTTGTTCCATATTTCTTCTCAGGAGGCAAGAATATAGCTCGGACTAGTCAGGTTATGCAATGATTGTTCAAGACGGTTTTTATAGCAGTCCTCACTATTTTATAAAATATTGTATCAATAATTTTTTTTCGTATTTTGTACGACAATTGTAATAATAAAGTTTGTAGTTGTTTTATGTACCATGTATTTGGCGACTCAAAATGGGTTGTGTGGATCTATTTTTGGGGCGTCACAATTCCTAGGAAAAAGGGTGCTTTACGATAAGGATTTCTCCTTATCATAGGCGCTTAATTAGGTGACCAAATCCCTTTCCTCGATAGAACTTTCTAGAGATTCTTAATAATGCAAATAATAATATGAATAAATTTGTCATCTCAATTATTGATTTAATAATATAAAATATTTTTACTGTGACGAGCGAGATTTCATAATTTAATTTGAATATTTATTGAATTAAATAAATATTTTTGGTAATTTAATTATTGTATTAAATAATTAATTGATGAATATGTGGTAGATTAATTTAAATATATGTGTTACATTGATTGAATTAATGTGAAGAATTTTATTATTCAAAGTATGTATTTAATTGAGCATATTGGATTGAACAAATTATTTAATAAGCATAATGTTATTCTAATTAATTTAATAATTAATTAATAATTTGATATAATTAATATATGAGAAATTTAATTATGTGACTATGTGAATTAATGAGAAATTATTATATTTTATTTAAATTAAATTAAATAAGATATTTGATTTATTATTTAATAGGGTGTGACATTATTAAACTATATTATAAGAGGTTAATTAAAATAATTAGAAGGGATACTTATGATTCAAGCCAAACAAAGCCCTATGAGGAGTTGGGAGCAGTTAAACCACGTAAGGATTAACTGACCACAATTGTGAGCATTAGTCAGTCTTTTTCTTTTACATATTTCATTTGTGAGTCTTAACTGAGGGAAATCCAGAGAGAATTCAGCGATAATTTAGAAGGAAATTGTGAGATTGAAGAGTCAGAGAAGTTGCTATAGGGTAATTTCGTCAACTCAAAACTCATTTATGTTCTTATATTTTGTAAAAGAAAAACTATTTTCCTTCTAATGCACCATAGACTCAAACCATAATGTAATGCAAATTTCCAGTCCAAGTTTTCTTTATAAATAGAAGCTCCATTTTTAGTTTTTGATTCTTGTAATTGTCTGAGTTTTGAGAGTTTTAAGTGGCTGAAAAAATTGTAGAAGCATACTAAGTATGTGAGGAATCCAATTCAAGCTTAAGAAGGTATAAATTCTAATTGTGTTCTTGAATTGGGTCTTGTTTAATTCTTGAAATTTCTTGAATTTCTAATGTGTTTAAGAAGTAGGTTTACACATATGAAATCTTTAATGATTGTTTGGAACAAGTTTAAATCGTTAGTAATCAAGTTGGATGTTACTCTGCAAAACAGAGTCTGATACTATTTCTGGTTCAGGCCTGGCGTAGTTGCGCCCTAGTTATACTAGGGTGCAACACATCTATGCCGTACCTCAGATCCAGTTACTAATTTCTACTGGGCTAAGTTTGTAAGACCCCAACTTATTATAAATAAAATTGAATTTTCTTCTATTTATTATTCTAAATTAATAAGGTTTTAATTTGATATAATGTTTTGGTTATGGGTGAAATGTGCAAATTTTACAAAATAAGCAAGTGATTGTAAAATATTCATTGTTGTCGGGGAATATTCGTTTGGTCGTGGAATATTCTTGTTGTCAGGGAATATTCGTACGACGACGCAGCCATTCGTGGGCCTCGTAACGGAATAACTGTCAGATGAAGAAAATGACAAGTTTGAGTTTTTATAAATAACGACGCTAGATTGTTACCAATTAACACCGTTGGAATATACCGGTGTTTAAAAAATGAATACGCTGCGTGGTTGCATAGTAGACACCAGTATTGCACAATATTTTTGAATTATTGATTCTTACGTAAGAATGCACTACTCAATAATTGTTACAGTAGTAACTGTTTAATATTTTATTTTATTGATTCAATAATTGATGCGTTTATAGTTTATATTATTGTTGTTTCAATAATTGTCATTGCATAGTAGTTTCCATTATCAGATCAATATTTCATATTATTTGAATAATATTATTAGATAACATTATTGGCAATGTCTAGAAAGTTCTGTCTAAGGAGAGGTTTGGTCACCTAAATGCGCGCCAGTAAGGAGAAATCCTTATTAGAAAGCCCCCTCTTTCCAGGGAACGGCCTAGTTGTCATAATTGTGTTTCAATAATATTATTTGTGAATAATTAATTATTGATTTATATGATAAGAAATATTTATTTTATGTGGATATAAATGATGGTTATATTTTATGTGGTTGTAATTGAAAGAATTAATGTTGAGGTGTTTATCAGTATTTTTGTCAGAATGGAGGTATTAAAAATCAAATCAGTGTTCTAGAGATATATTTTGTGAGTTATACTTTTTAATCCGACCGTTGGATCGTTGTGATTTTTGGATATGTTATACATATATAAGTTGAGTATATGTCCACAAATTTTGAACTGTTAAAAATGAACGTATGATTTGTTATGAATTTTAAGAGGTGACTGATTCAGAAATTAGGTTTATAAATGATTTTGGTGGAAAATTATAGAATTGAGTGGGCCTCACTTGTGGTTGGTGAGAAATGTGCTCAAATTTTATTTCAAATGTGGTGGGTGGCAATAGTAGCAAGTAAAGCCATCAGGTAGCATGTCAAGTCTGCTTCAGCGTGCTAGCATTTTCCTATAAATAGAGGGCTAAGTTAGAATTGAAAATCACAGCAGAAATATAAGCTTTCTCTCTTTCTCTCTCTATATTATCGAGTGTATTTTGTGAGTATTTAGATACTTTGAGAGTTGTTATTCAAGACAAGTTTCATTCAAAGATCACTTCCCAGCCTTTCATTCCAAGTCTGTTTTTCGAGGTAAGGGATGTTATTTTTTTCGTAATGATGTTATTCTTTCAATATCATTATACCAAAATATTGATATATATTTTATTGTGGAGTATCTACCTTTTTGTGTCGGGGTTACTATTCACGTATACGACACTATTCACGAATACGACACTATTCATCGAAAAATGAAAATTTTCTTTTTTGTCCAAGATGTCTTTTATGGTTACTATCTTTGATTGTATCCATGTTTTGATCTTTATTTTTGAATTTTGCTTCAAAATTGGTTTATGAAGTATTACTGATCTTAGATAAACTATAACACGAATCCCTAATATTTGTCCTTCTGTCTCACTGGAATTCGTTCTATAAAATGTTTTTTTATCATCCTCAGTCCTTAATGATGATATTATTGAATATCTTTGGCCTGTAGTGCAAAGATGAATGATTAACTGATGAATATCTTTGGGCCATAGTGCAAAGATGAATAGGTGTTGAGATGAACATGACCAACTGGTGATACAAAAGAATATCTATGGCCTGTAGTGCAAAGATGAATATTCGATTAAAGATGTACATTGATTGTTGTTACAGGGATAAAGTATTGATGATGGACTTTTAAATCCTAGAAGATAGTAGAACTCATTCTCTACTTGACTCTTCTAATGGATTGTTGTTTCTGGTGCAGTTTTGATCTAAAACTTGTTGTCTATTATGTTTTATCAAATTTTTCCCTTTTGAAGATTAATGATAATTTGTTGTAAATTATCTTAGTCATAATATTCTTTACTGGGCTAGTTGAGCTCACCCTTTTCCTTTTTGTTCCATTTTTCTTCTCAGGAGGTGAGAACATAGCAGGATCGAGTCGGGGTATGGAGTGATGGTTCTAGAAAGAAGTTTTAGCAGTCCTCACTATTTCTGTAAAATAGTGTATGAATAATTGTAATGAGGACTTATTTGAGTGTGGATATTTTCTAGAAGACAATATTTGTATTTAAACTCACAGTACGTGTTGTCGTATTTTGCACGACAATTGTATTATTGATGTTGTAGTTTGCTTTTTGTACCATGTATTTGGCGACTTAGAATGGGTGTTGTATACCTATTTTGGGGGTGTCACAGTTGGTATCAAAGCTTAGGGATATGGTCTCTGGCAAAGATCGATGAATAGAACTAGGAGGGGAGAGATGAGTAAATCCTTCACTAGTGTGTCCAATCTAAGCTTATTTGTTGATCGGTCATAATATAGGGATATTATGTGATAGGTTAATTTGTTTAATTAACTCTTGTTTTATGTCAGTTTTTAAGAATGGCAGCTGAGAACGTTAACAATGGAGTGTATGAGACTGTGGAAACACCTTTAACCACAAACCAGGAGA
The DNA here is from genome assembly GCA_020205615.1 of Panax quinquefolius. Classification (NCBI taxonomy): domain Eukaryota; kingdom Viridiplantae; phylum Streptophyta; class Magnoliopsida; order Apiales; family Araliaceae; genus Panax; species Panax quinquefolius. The sequence continues at coordinate 87,372,260 of CM035155.1, read as the reverse complement.
ACGTGCAACAGGATGGCAATATTCCTCCTGTAAACAACACTACCGAACAAACGATGACTGATGGAATGTTTAAGAGCTTTTTGCAGTCCATGCAAAATCAAATGAGAGAGACTCGTGTACAAAATACGGGTGGAAATGATATCAACGCGCGGTTTGTCACAGCCAAGCAGTTCAAGTAGTTGGGACCACCAGAATTCTTTGGAAAGCCGGATCCGATCAAGGCAGAAATGTGGGTTAAGCAAATTACCAAGATATTTGATGTCTTGGGATGCACGGAGGAATAGAAGGTTCCATTCGACACCTTTATGTTCTGTGGTGAGGCAGATTACTGGTGGGAATCTGTGAAGCGTACCCAGCCAGCCGCACTCAACATGTCTTGGGAAAAATTTTAGAAACTATTCAATGACAAGTACTTTCTTGAAAGTATTCGTCACATGAAGGAGGTAAAATTCATCAAGCTGGAGCAAAACAATATGAACCTGTCGCAGTACGAAGCTAAGTTTGCCGAGTTGTCCCAATTTGCATCCCTTTTGGTTGATAATGAGGAGAGAATGACGTGAATGTTTCTATGAGGTTTGAAACCCGAAATATGTCAATACCTCATTTCTCACAAACTTTGTTTATATTCAGATGTTGTGAATAGGGCTCAGTTATTGGAGCGCGATAATGAGTCAGCTCAACCGAAGAATAACGACCAACAACTCGATGATAATTGTACCGGTGGCAATGGCCATCGGAACAATGATAACCATCGTGGAGGAAATTATCATGCTAGAAATGGTAACCACTTCGGTGGTAATCATGGCCAAGATAATAGAAGAAATAATTCAAGTGGAAATTTCAAGAAGAGAAGATTTAACGATGACGGAAGAACGCGCTTAAGCAGCAAAGACCAAAGACAAAAAGAACAAATTTTAGGGGAGGAGAACGACCGCCAGTTAGATGCTACAGATGCGGAGAGGAGGGACATATAAGTCCAAACTATTCACAGCCTTCCAAGGTATGTTTTAGTTGTGGAAAATACGGTCACATAGCTCAATTTTGTCCTCAGAAATAAATCAAGTCCAAGCGAGGACAAAGTGGCACCAAAGGAGGATACGAACAAAATAAAGCTCGGTTTTACGGAAGAGCGTTTGTCGTGGATCGCCTAAAAACGCGAGGAACCCAAACGAAGTTATCACGAGTTAGTTAATTATAAATTCTTACGAAATCTATACGTACCTTATTAGATACCGGTTATACTCATTCTTTTATCTATCCTGCTCGTGCTCAACGTTTAAATTTGACTCTAGAGAAATTAGACTTTGACTTATCTGTGGAGACTCCGTTAGGAGAACCTTTTATCACATCCACTATTTATAAATCTTATTTGATCCAAGTGGGCACAATCACATTACCTGTTGATCTTATCTCTTTAAAGATACTTGCATTTGATGTGATTTTAGGGATTGATTGTTTAACTACTCATCATACCAAAATTAATTATTTTCGTAAGGTAGCTAGTTTTCATATTCCTAACCAACTTGTTATGAGCATTTAAGCAACCAAACCATTGACGTCAAACACTTTCATATCAAGCCATAAAGCCATTCGTTTATTGAAAAATGAAGTCAAGCTTTCTTAACCCATGTCATGGACTTGAACAAAAATACGTCAACATTGAATAATATTTCTGTTGTTAGTAAATCTCCTGACGTATTTCCTGAAGAATTTCCTGGCCTACCCCTTGAGTGTGATATTGAATTTTGTATCGACTTTGAACCCGGTACAAAACCCATTTCTAAAATCTCATATCGAATGGCTCCTATTGAACTTCAGGAGTTAAAAACCCAAGTACAAGAGATAGTACCTAAGCCTCTATCTGGTGACTTCCTTTGTTGAATGCATCGAAGCTAGACTCTTTGTAGGTGATGTCATAATCGTGCGGTGGTAAACTGATAGGCGCCATCGTGACGTGCTATCCATGTTTGGGATATGAGTCACAGTTGAGAGCAACCTAGTTCAGTAATCAAAATATCTAGCTTTCTGGGCTTAGCTGGTTATTTTCGGAGATTCGTGGAAGGATTTCTCAAATCGCTACTCCATTAACTTAGCTGACTCGGAAAGATACAAAATTCGTATGGAGCGAGGAATGCAAGAAGAATTTCCAAGAGCTCAAGAGGCGACTCATTTCGGCACCTGTTCTGACCATACCATCGTGGAAAAGCGAAAGTGGTAGCTAACGTGTTGAGTAGAAGATCGTACGCGAGTATGAGTGCTATATTGTTGAACACAAAGACCTATTTTGTATAATTTACAAACGATAAAGATTGAGTTAAAGACTCTAGGGACCCACGTTATGATGTTAAATATACGAGTAGAATCGACTTTAATCAATAAGGTTAAAACCGCTCAAGCTACACACTGGAGCTGATGAATATAAAGAAGAAGGTGCAAGAAGGCGTTATTCTAGAAGTAAGAGTCGATGAAGAGAAGAAAGCTCAAACCTTTGATTTATTTAAAATCCTCGATCGAGTAGGAACTGTGGCCTATAGACTCGCCTTAACGCTAAGTATGTCACGTGTTCATAACATTTTTTACGTATCGATGTTACATAAATATGTGGACGACCCAAACCACATTATTGCGTTAGAACCAGACGAGATAGCTGAAGATTTAACGTACGAGGAGGTACCTGTCAAGATCTTGGATAGGAAAGAGCATGTCCTGCGCACCAAGGTTATACTACAAGTTAAGGTTTTGTGGAGGAACCATGCTATTGAAGAAATGACCTGGGATTTGGATTCAGAAATGAAAGCAAGGTACCCTAACCTTTTCGAAACACCAGGTATGTACGTCAATTTCGAGGATGAAATTTCATAAGGAGGGGAGGTTGTAAGACCCCAACTTATTATAAATAAAATTGAATTTTCTTTTATTCATTATTCTAAATTAATAAGGTGTTAATTTGATATAATGTTTTGGTTATGGGTGAAATGTGCAAATTTTACAAAATAAGCAAGTGGTTGTAAAATGTTCATTGTTGTCGGGGAATATTCGTTTGGTCGTGGAATATTTTTTGTTTGGTGAATATTTATGACGACATTTGGTATGACCATTCATGGGCCTTATAACGGAATAAAGCATCGGATGAAGAAAATGACAAGTTTGAGTTTTTATAAATAATGGCGTAGTTGTTACCGTTAACACTGTTGGAATACCCGGTGGTTAAAATACAGTAATACGCATGGTTGCACAGTAGCACACGATATTGCACAATATTTTTGAATTATTGATTCTTACGTAAGAAGGCACTACTCAATAATTGTTACAGTAGTTACTGTTCAATATTTTATTTTATTGATTCAATAATTACTGCGTTGATAGTTTATATTATTGTTGTTTCAATACTTGTCATTGCACAATATTTTCCATTATCAGATCAATAATTCATATTATTTGAATAATATTATTAGATAACATTATTGGCAATGTCTAGAATGTTCTCATCTAAGGAGAGGTTTGGTCACCTAATCATGCGCCAAAGAAGGAGAAATCCTTATCGAAAGCCCCTCTTTCTTGGGAACGGCCTGGTTGTCATAATTGTGATTCTGTAATATTATTTGTGAATAATTAATTATTGATTTATATGATAAGAAATATTTATTTTATGTGGATATAAATGATTGTTATATTTTATGTGGTTGTAATTAAATGAATTAATGTTGAGGTGTTTATAAGGTTTTTTTTCGGAATGGAGGTATAAAAAATCAAATCAGTGTTCTAGAGATATATTGCGTGAGTTATAATTTTTAATCTGACCGTTGGATCATTGTGATTTTTGGATATGTTATACATATATAAGTTTAGTATATGTCCACAAATTTTGAACCCTTAAAAATGAACGTATGATTTGTTATGAATTTTAGAGGTGACTGATTCGGAAATTAGGTTTATAAATGATTTTGGTTGAAAATTCTAGAATTGAGTGGGCCCCACTTGTGGTTGGTGAGAAATGTGCTCAAATTTTATTTCAAATGTGGCGGGTGGCAATAGTAGCAGGTCAAGTCTGCTTCGGCGTGCTAACATTTTCCTATAAATAGAGGGCTAAGTTAGAATTGAAAATCACACCAAAAATATAAGCTTTCTCTCTTTCTCTCTCTATATTATCGAGCGTATTTTTTGAGTATTTAGATACTTTGAGAGTTGCTGTTTAGTACAAGTTTCATTCACCATCACTTTTGACCTTTCATTCCGAAGTACTGTTTCTTTGAGGTAAGGGATGTTATTTTTTTTCGTAATGATGTTGTTCTTTCAATATCATTATACCGAAACATTGATATAGATTTTATTGTGGAATTTCTACCTTTTTTGTGTCGGGGTTACTATTCACGTATACGACACTATTTATGTATACGACACTATTCACGAATACGACACTATTCATCGAAAATGAAAATTTTCCTTTTTGTCCAAGATGTCTTTTATGGTTACTATATTTGATTGTATCCATGGTTTGATCTTTATTTTTAAATTCTACTTCAAAATTGGTTATTATGAAGTATTAGTGATCTTGGATAAATTGTAACACGAATCCCTAATATTTGTCTTTCTGTCTCACTGGATTCGTTCTCTTAAATGTTTTTCATCATCCTCAGTCCTTAATGATGATATTATTGAATATCTTTGCTTTCAGTAGTGCAAAAAGATGAATGATTAATCGATGAATATCTTTGGCCTGTAGTGCAAAAGATGAACAAGTGTTGAGATGAACATGACCAATTTGGTGATATAAATGAATATCTTTGCCTCAGAAGGCAAAGATGAATATTCGATTAAAGATGTATATTGATTGTTATTCTGAGGATAAAATATTGATGATGGACTTTTAAATCTTAGAAGATAGTAGAACTCATTCTCAACTTGACTTTTCTAATGGATTGCTGTTTTCGATGCAGTTTTGATCTAAAACTGGTTGTCAATTATGTTTTATCAGATTTTTCCCTGTTGAAGACTAATGATAATTTGTTGTATATTATCTTAGTCATAATATTCTTTACTGGGCTATTTGAGCTCACCCTTTTCCTTTTTTTCCATCTTTCTTCTTAGGAGGTGAGAACATAGCAGGATCGAGTCGGGGTATGGAGTGATGGTTCTAAAAAGATGTTTTAGCAGTCATCACTATTTCTGTAAAATAGTGTATAAATAATTGTAATAAGGACTTATTTGATTGTGGATATTATCTAGAAGACAATATTTGCATTTAAACTCACAGTTTGTGTTGTCGTTTTTTGCACGACAATTGTATTATTGATGTTGTAGTTTGCTTTTTGTACCATGTATTTGGCGACTCATAATGGGTCTTGTATACCTATTTTGGGGGTGTCACAAAGTTGTTGTAAACTTGGTTCTATAACTTTTATAAACATATAATTAGGTATAACATGTTTTATAAATCTTTTTTATGTGTTGTGAAGTGATCAACATGATTAGTAATAGATTTATAACAAAAACTTAATGTTTTGAAAACAAACTTTGATGGGACTTATGTTCTACGAGTTTTGATCTTAGCAGTCTATACACATAACTGATTTTAGACGTAAATGAGCATGAGTTATGAATTATAGTTATTGTATTCATGACCAACTTGTTAGGCTTTGTGTTAGAAAATAATTTAAATGAAAAGTTTGATATATTAAAGAAAGTATGCATGAATACTACATGTTGTACATTCTGATCTTGTGAAGATGTTAACATGCCTTAACTACATATGATAAGAGCTTTAAAGTTGTCTTGTATGTGTTGAAATGCATCGTTCATGTTTAAAATGATTTCAAAGGCTAACTTGAAAATGTTTTCAAATCATGTTGCATTAAGTATGAGTAACTAGATTTTAAAGATTTAAGATGTCATGTTTGTGTTTATTACGTCTCTAAATATGATTCGTATGTGTTGGGTATAAAAGATATTTTAATCAAACATGAGTTTTAAGCATGTTTGAAAGTGTTAAACAATGCCAGCTTTGAATAAAGGATACGAACACTATGAGCATGTTTATTAACAGAATGTGCAACATCATTATGAAGACATATGGCCAAAGTTATAAAGTAGGGTGGTTATATGTCCTTTTAAGATTTAATTCTATGGATAGTCATGAACTAAGAATTTGTAAAAGTGAACTCAAGAATGGTCATATGCCTATATGAGAACCTCTAGCATGTATGAATGAGAAGTGTAAGAGTCTAAGTTTGTTAAAGTTTGGACTGAAACTAGTAGTACAAAAGCTCAACCTTGGTCTGGCCAAGGGACAGCACAACTACGCCATCCCTAAGCCTAGACATGGTGTAGCTGCACCATCCTGTAGTCATGATAGTTTCTGTTTTTGATATGAAGTTTGAGGCATGCTTATATGATTTCTTTAACTTGTAATATGTGATCAATAGGCTATGTAATGTGTAGGAAGCACGCTATGTAATAGAGAAGAATGTTAATTAAGGCTTTCAAATGTTAAGTCCAAAAGAATGTTTTCAAAATATAAAGCAATGATACGTTGTTTGAATTTGTGATGTCTTACTATCTGATTTGTGCTATAAAAATATAGGATCAATGATGTGGTATGAAGTTACAACTAAGTTAGATGTTTATGTGTACGTTTGAACTTACCTGTATGAGTTTTTAATGTGTTAACCATATTGCGAATCAAGTGTATGATAAATATATATGAATGTTGATGTCAAGTACGAGTGGTTAAGGTATACCTATACATACCTAACTATTCTAAAAATATGATGAGAAAGTGAAATGTACGTCTTACGAACCTAGTTAGGAAATGATGTAATATTTATTATTATATTAGGAGTGTATGAAATGTATGACTGATGGATATGAATCAATGATTATATAACTGTGTAGGAATACACACAGTGCAGATAAGCTTTAAGTTGTTAAGTCATAATTGATAAACTACGAATCAGGCAAGTCTTTCAGTTCCTATTGGATATATGAATTTGATAACTGTTAATTTAGCTATATTATGCTATGCAAATGTTTATGTATATATATGAAATGCATATTAGATATGTATGAAAGTTGAAAGTTGATCTTTGATGATATGCTTGCGAAGTAAATCTTGGTGCCTTTTATGTGAGAAGTAACATGCGTAGTAAATATTAATTGATTATGAATGCATGAACTGAATATGCTATTATATGCTATGTGCTGCATGAAAACTGTTATAATTGTTGGGCTGTTGAGCTCACCCTTGTAAATAACAACTTTTGCAGGGTAAGGACACACGGTAAAGATTACGTGCTATTTAATTAATAAAGATCAATAATATCAAAAGAGATTGATTCATTAGTTCTAGGAAATGTACATGATAGTAGTTTATGATGTGTAATATATGTTATGTTGTACTATGAGATACATAGAGGAGTTCGAATCGTGGTGTAAAGATTTATACTATTATTCAAATAGAATGAATCATAACATAATTTGATTCAAGGATTTATAATTGATTCAAGTTAAGATATCAATAAAAGATTTATTTTTAAAGTAGATTGGAAAAAGTTTAAATTATTCCGCATATTTATTTAACATCGAATATGATGTAAGACAGGAATGATAAATGGCCAAGATTAGAAATGTATAAAAGTTTTGGGGCATTGTACATATCCTGGGAATGAAAAGAATTTATATTCTAAATTGTAATAAGAAAAGTTATATTCATTAAGTTATGAATAAAAGATATGAATAGTTTAACGATAGTAGTATCGTGGTAGATTGGCTCCGAGGTTCGAAGGGACCTGGATTTGTGGGCATCACAGTTACAACCATTAGAGATCCCAAAATAGAAATGGGAACATATTACGATGGATTTTGTGGTTGGCCTTCCGATAACTCAGAAAGGATATGACACAGTATGGGTTATCGTTGACCGATTAACAAAATCCGTACACTTTTCTTCCGATCAAAATAAAATTTAACTTAGATCAATTGGCAAAGCTATATGTTAAAGAGATTGTTTCGAGGTACGGAGTTCCGGTGTCAATTATTTTCGATAGGGATCCATGCTTTACATCGAATTTCTGGAAATGACTACAGGAATGCATGGGTACGCAGTTGAGAATGAGTACGACATATCACCATCAGACTGACGGACAAAGTGAAAGAACGATTCAAACATTAAAATATATGTTAAGAGCTTATATAATGGACTTTAAAGGAAATTGGGATGATCAAATACCGCTCATAGAGTTTGGCTAGAACAACAGTTACCACGCTAGTATTGGCATGCCGCCTTATGAAGCGTTGTACGGAAGAAAGTGTAGAACTCCGCTATACTAGGATGAAGTTGGCGAGAGACAATTACTAGGTCCAGACTAGTACAACAGATAACAGAGATAGTCAAAGTGATCCGAACAAGACTGGTAGTAGATCAAGATAGGCAGAAGAAATATGTCGATCTACGTCGTAAAAATGTTGAGTTTGAATCAGGTAGCTATGTGTTTTTAAAAGTCTCTCCCTGGAAAGGAAAGATCAGGTTTGGAAAGAAGAGTAAATTAAGCCCAGGGTTCATTGGACCCTTTGAGGTACTACGAAGGATTGAAGAAGTTGCATATGAGGTAGCCTTACGTCCAACACTTGAGAATGTCCACAACGTCTTCCATGTTTCCGTTTTACAACACTACAAACCCGATTACAAGCATGTGATTGAATATGAATCCCTACAAATTGAGAAAGATTTATCTTATGAAGAAATTCCTGTTTACATTGTTTACAGGAAAGAGCAAGTTCTTAGAAATAAAGTAATACCTTCTGTTAAGGTAATCTAAAGGAACCACAACGCTAAAGAAGCTACGTGGGAACTCGAAGAGCATATGATGAAGAATTATTCTCATTTATTTACTTAAATAATGTGTAAGCGATTCTATGAACAAAATCTTTATGGGGGGAGAATGTAACGGACGAATTGATTGAGTTGTGATTCGGGGACAAAAATCTTTAATCGGGGGAAAGATGTGATTAACGAGATTTCGTAATTTAATTTGAATATTTATTGAATTAAATAAATATTTTTCGATGATTTAATTATTGGATTAAATAATTAATTGATGAATTTATGCTAGATTAATTTAATTATATGTGTTACATTGGTTGAATTAATGTGAAGAATTTTATTATTCAAAGTATGTATTTAATTAAGCTTATTGGATTGAAGCGAATTGTTTAATAAGCATAATGTTATTCTAATTAATTTAATAGTTAATTAATAATTTGATATAATTAATAAATGAGAAATTTAATTATGTGACTATGTGAATTAATGAGAAATTACTATATTTTATTTAATTTAAATTAAATAAGATATTTGTTTATTGTTTAATTGGGTGTGACATTATTAAACTATATTATAAGGGTTTAATTAAAATAATTAGAAGGGATATTTATTATTCAAGCCAAACAAGGCCCTATGAGGAGTTGGGAGCAGTTAAACCACGTAAGGATTAACTGACCACAATTGTGCGCATTAGTTAGTCTTTTTCTTTTACGTATTTAATTTGTGAGTCTTAACTGAGGGAAATCCATTGAGAATTCAGAGAGAGTTTAGAAGAAAATTGTGAGATTGAAGAGTTAGAGAAGTTGCTATAGGGTAATTTCTTCAACTCAAAACTCATTATGTTATTATATTTTGTAAAAGAAAAAGCTATTTTTAATTCTTACGTGATTGAAGAAATTTGCAATTTATGAGTATATGATGTGTTGTATATGTTAGTATATGTTTATAATATGTGTATACCATATATGCATGTATTTTATGTAATTAATTTCATTTAAACATGTTAAAATCAGAGCTTTCCATTAATAAGAATGTTAAGTTCTCTGTAAAACAAAAATTTAGTGATCAATGCATGAATCTTTGTTTAACTTGAAATTTAACGGTAGATTATGTTAACACATCTGAAAACAAAGAAAATAAACTTTGAATGGACAGATTCAATGTTATAATGAACCCGTAATATCAATTTTCATGTTTTATCTTCAAAACTTTCAAAAATACGAAGAATAGTGAAATTTTATGGTTTGATTCAAGTGATTGAATGTTTTAACTTGTTAAATCATGCTAAACAGGTTGAGTAATGATTATATGTGTATTATAGTGTCTGGGTATACTTAAATTCATGTGTGAATGATGTAATTGGTCATGATCTGCGTTCCTCACGAAACTCAGAATCGCGAACTGGTATGTTGCGCCGCATTGCCAACCCCATGCCTTAAGGTCCGCGTCGCGTCATGGCATACCGTGTCTTCGCTGACACCAGATCCAAGTTCAGACGCCATCCGCGCCATACAGCGCCCGTTGTTACTTTGTATGGTGGTGCCGCAACGCCACTATGCAGTTTACCCAAGAATGAGAATTTTAATTATTTTATTTTAGGGAATGTAATAGTAACATAAGCTAGTGAGCATAAAAATGTGTTAGACATATAATAAAATGTTAAGATATATTCTTAACATGTCAATGACGTGCTTGCATTCTTAATTAAATTATTGAACGCATAGTTAGCTAATCGTTCGTGGAATCTAATATTATGCGAAAACAAGTGTTGTGATTAGGTTAGTATAATCATAATCAGAGTTTAGACAAAATAAAATGAACTTATGATGCTAGTTACGTTATAATTGACTGGTATTGTGAATGTAAATGGTATGTAGGATTAAATCAGGGAATGTGTATAATTAACGTTTAACCTATGCACGAGGCAAGTTCTCTAACCCTAACTTTATCGTTATGCAAGTTCTTAAACCTTGTTTCTTTACATAAAGCAAGTTCCTTATTCTATCTTGTTTACTATTGTTCAAGTCAAGATTTCATATTAGATGTTATCATTCTTTTAAAGCATAATTCCTGTTATACAATACTTATTCCATTGTATACTTCTTGAGTTTAGTATTAAAATTGAATATCATTTATTGTGGAATCTTGTAAGACTAGTGAACCCTTATTAATTCGACTAGTCCATATTTGATGAACGTTCTAAATTTTAGAACCCTTGTTGAGTTTATCCAAACCAAACTTCCTTTGTTGCGGATTCTAATGTCAAACTTAGATGAACAACCCTGTTATAAGGGATTACTTATGCTTTAGCATTAAGATATTATGCACAGTATGGTACTAGGAGCTGATCCCCCTAAGTACGAGAAAAAGAGTCCATAGTCTTATGACTGTTAAAGGTTTCAAGTATAAACACTTGACAACCTAGGACGTAGTTCAAGGTCTTATGACCCTCAGAAGTTCTTTTGATTCTTGTTATTCATTCTTAATTCAAAAGCCGAGTTTTCTTCTTTTAGAAGTCTTTGATTCATTCTCATGTGATTATACTATTATTATATTGTTATACTTGTGGGCAACCGTGCTCACTCTTGTGTAATAATAACATTGCAGTTAAGAATGAAAGGTCCGACAAGCCTTCCACTAGTAGAGGCAAGGGGAAAGTTAACAAGTGTTAAAGACTTTTTATTTAATTTTAAGAATGTTTATCATCAAGACTTGATGTTGTTTAAGACTTATTTATTTGTTTATATTTCTGCATAGATGTTTAAGGTTAGTTTGACCTAGGATTGTATTTATTATTCAGACGTTGTAACCCCATAAGGGGAGGATTTATTTCTATATATTGCATGGTTTGCATTTAATATGGGTAGATAGATACATGATATTTGTACAGTGAACACCAAATCCGTGGAATTGAAGTACCCAGATTTGGGGGTGTCACAGTGATAATAATTGAATCAATAATGTGACATACTATACAACAATTATTGTGGCAATAATTGAATAAAACTGAGTGACTTCTCACGTAAGCATCAATAATCAAAGATACTATACATAACCATGTGCTACTATGCAACCACGCGCATTACTATACTTTTATCACCGGGTTTTTCAACTGTTAATGGTAAAACTTTTGCTGTTCTTTTTATAAAAATTATTTCTATCATTTTCTAACTCCGAAAGTAATTCCGTAGCGGGGTCCACCAATGATTGTGTCGTCGTACGAATATTCCTCGACAAAAAGAATATTCCCCGACCAAACAAATATTTTATGACAACTTGCTTACTCTGCAAAATTTGTAAATACTTCCCAGAATTATAACATTATATCAAATCCACACATTATTAATCAAAATAACATTTAGAGAAAATTAATTCTTTATTCATAGAAGTTGGGGTCTTACAACCTCCCCTCCGTATGAAATTTCGTCCTCGAAATTGGGAAACGTACCTGGTATGTGGAAGAGGTGAGGATACCTTGATTTCATTTCAGATTCTAATTCTTGAGGTATAACCTTTGAGCGTAGAATATGTTTTTTCATATCCAAGATTTTAATAAGTATCACCTCATATGTTAAATCCTATATATCTTGTCTAGTTCTAATTCAATAATGTGGTTCGGGTAGTCAACATATTTGCATAACATAGATACGTGAAAAACATTATGAACACGAGATATACTTAGCAGTAAGGCGAGTCTATAAGCCACGGTTCCTACTCGATCGAGGATTTCAAATAGACCAATAAATCGAGGGTTAAGATTTCCAGTCTTCATCAACTCTTACTTCTGAATAACATATTCTTGCATTTTCTTCTTCATATTCATTTGCTCCTGGTCTGTAGCTTGAGCGACTTTAACTTTATCTATTAAAGTCGATTCTACTCGTATATTTGACATCATCACTTGGGTCCCTAGAGTCTTTAACTCTATCTCCATCATTTATAAGTTATACGAAATGGGTCTTTGTGTTCAACAATATCGCACTCGCACCCGCATATGATCTTCTACTCAATGCATCAACTACCACGTTCGCTTTTCCAAGATGGTATTGAATGGTAATATCATAATCTTTTAACAAATCGAGTCAACGTCTTTGGCGCATGTTACATTCTTTTTGGGTGAAGAAATATTTGAGGGTTTTATTTCGGGTTCAAGGTCGATAAAAAATTCGATTTCACGCTTTGGAGGTAGGTCAGGATGTTCTTTGGGGAAATATGTCAGGAAATTTATTGGCAAAAAAAATATCATTCAAAATCTAACGTATTTTTGTTTAAATTCGTGACATGGGCGAAGAAATCTTGACATCTATTTTTCAATAAACGACTGGCTTTATTGCTTTATGGCTTGATATGACAGTGATTGACTATAGTGGTTTGGTTGCTTGAATTTGCATAACAGGTTGGTTAAGAATATGAAAGCTAACAACCTTATGAAAAAAAATCAATTTTAGCATGATGAGTAGTTAATCAGCCGATTCCTAAAATCACATCAAATTCAAGTATTTTCAAAGAGATAAGATTGACAGGTAACGTGAAAGTGTCGATTTGAATCAAACAAGATTTATAAACAGTGGATGTAATGAAGGTTCCTCCCAACGAAAATTCAACAGATAAGTAAAAGTCTAATTTCTCTAGAGTCAAATTTAAACGTTGAGCGCAAGTAGGTAAAATAAAAGAATGGGTAAAACCAGTATCAAATAAGGTATAGAATTCGCAAGAGTTTATGATTAGCTTACCCGTGATAACTTCATTTGGATTCCACGCGTTTTGGGAATTCACAAAAAATGCTCTTTCTTGAACTACCGGCTTTGACTTGTCTGTGACAACCTTTGGTGTCATCATTGCTGCTGGAATTGACTTCTCTATAGTGCATATTTCACCCACAACTGCTTCATCGTACTCTTGATCCATGATCTGAATCATTAATCTTTGATCCATATCGGATTGGGGTTGACCGCTCTGTACAAGGTAATTCAAAACTCGATGTTGGGTTCAACCAATTGCTATCTAAAAAGAGAATTACATATCATCTATTAACAACCAGATCGTTCCCAGTTAAGAGGGGGCTTTCCGATAAGGATTTCTCCTTATTGGATCGCAATTAGGTGACCAAACCCCTTTCATCGACAGAACTTTCTAGACATTATTAATTATGCAGATAATAATATGAATAACTTGTCATCTCAATTATGGATTTAATAATATAAAATATTATGCAAATGATATTGTGACAATAATAGAATCAATAATGTGAGATACTATCGGTTAATTCATGTGTAATAATTGAGTATAACTGAGTGACTTCTCACGTAAGCATCAAATACAGTGTGCTACAATGCAACCACGCATATTATTGTACTTTTCATCACCGGGTAATTCGATAGTTAACGGTAAAACTTTCGCCATTATTTTTATAAAAAGACATTTCTTTCATTTTCTAACTACGGAAATAATTTTGTTATAGGGTCCACCAATGATTGTGCCATCGTACGAATATTTCCTGTTAAAACGAATATTCCCCGACCAATCGAATATTTTATAACAACTTGTATACTTTGCAAAATGTATAAATATTACCCACAACTATAACATTATATCAAATCCATACCATAATATTCAAAAATATATTTTGAGAAAAATTAAACTTTATTTATGAAAGTTGGGTTCTTACAACCTCCCCTTCTTATAAAATTTCATCCTCAAAATTGGGTTACGTACCTGGTATGTTGAAGAGGTGAGGATACCTTGATTTCATTTTAGATTCTAACTCCCAGGTCATTTCCTCAATATCATGGTGTTTTCACAAAACTTTGACTTGAGGTATAACCTTGGAGCGTAGAATATGTTCCTTCTTATCCAAGATTTTAACAGGTACCTCTTCATACGTTAAATCATCCGCTATCTCGTCTGGTTCTAACTCAATAATGTGGTTTAGGTCTTCCATATATTTACATAACATCAATATGTGAAAACATTATGAGCACGAGATATACTTGGCGGTAAAGCAAGTCTATAGGGCACCGTTCCTACTCGATCGAGGATTTCAAATGGGCCAATGAATCGAGGATTGAGAGTTCCTCTCTTTCCAAATCTTGTAACTCCTTTCCATGGAGTAATACGTAAAAACACATGCTCTCCAACATTGAACTCCACGTCTCTTCGATGAAGATCAACATAACTCTTTTGTCGATCCTGTGGGATTTTTATATGTTGCCGGATCATTTGAATCTTCTCCGTAGTCATAGTACCAATTCTAGTCCCAACAACATTGCTTCACCCACCTCGTCCCAGCATACTGGAGAACGACACTTGTGTCCATACAACACCTCGAATGGAGTAATGCATATACTTGCTTGATAACTGTTGTTGTAGGAAAATTCTACCAATGGAAAGATCTTGTCCCAACTTCCTTTGATGTCAAGGACACAGAGTCTTAATAGAACATTAAGAGTTTGAATAGTCCTTTTCGACTGTCCGTCCATTTGAGGATGATATGCTGAACTAAATCTTAAATCCGTGCCCATAGCTTTTTGCAAACTAACACAAAATCATGAAGTGAATCTTGGGTCTCGATCAGAAAATACGGATATTGGCATACCATGCAGTCTTACAATTTCGTTTATGTATATACGAGCAAGACGTTCAACTGAATAAGTTTCTCGTATAGGTAAGAAATGAGCAGACTTGGTTAGTCTATCAAAAATGACCCAAATTACATCTATGCATTGAGAAACCTTGGGAAGACCAGTAACGAAATTCATGGTAATGTGCTCCCACTTCCATTCTAGAATTTCAAGTGGTTACAATAGACTTTTTGGCACTTGATGCTCTGCCTTGACTCGTTGACAAGTTAAACACCTTAAGATGAACTCCACGATCTTTCTTTTCATATTTCTCCACCAAAATGTATATCGGAGATCACGATACATCTTGGTACTTCTGAGATGGATCGCAAATGGTGTGTTGTGTGCTTTCATCATGATTTTATACTTTAAATTAGGGTCGTTAAGAACATAAAGTCTGAAGTTAGCTCGGAGTATTCCTTCTTCATCTATTCTTGCTTCCGAAATAACACCTTCTTACACTTTCTTCTTCATACGTATTAGCTCCAGATCTGTAGCTCTAGCAGCTTTAACTTTATCGATTAAAGTCGGTTCTACTCGTATATTTGACATCGTCATGTGGGTCCCTAGAGTCTTTAGCTCTATCTCCATCCTTTGCAAGTCATACAAAATGGGCCTTTGCATTGACAATATCGCACTGCATCGAATATGATCTTCTACTCAACGCCACGGCTACCACGCGCTCGCTTTTCCAGGATGGTATTAAATGGTATGATCGTAATCTTTCAACAGCTCAAGCCAACATCGTTGTCGCATGTTGAGTTCCTTTTGGCTGAAGAAATATTTGAGACTTTTATGATCCGTATAGATCTCTACTTTCACCCCATACAGGTAATGTCTCCAGATCATTAGTGCGAAAATGACTACTGCCAATTCTAGATCATGAGTAGGATAATTCCTCTCATATTCTTTAAGTTGTCGTGAGGTATAGGCTATGACTTTCCCATATTGCATGAGAACATATCCTAATCCTCTGCTTGACGCATCATTGTAGATGACAAATCCCTCCGAACCAGATGGTATTATCAGAACACGTGCTGAAATGAGTCTCCTCATGAGTTCTTGAAAACTGTTCTCACATTCCTCGCTCCAACCAAAATTTGTATCTTTTTGAGTCAGTTGAGTTAATGGAGTAGCGATTCAAGAAAATCCTTCACGAATCTCCGATAATAACCAGCTAAGCCTAGAAAGCTACGTACTTTGGTTACTAACTTGGGTTGCTCCCATCTTTGTATTGCTTTAATCTTTGCTGGGTCAACAGATATTCCGTGATTTGGTATCACGTGCCCAAGGAATGCTACTTCCTCAAGACAGAACACGCATTTCTTCAACTTGGCATATAGCTTATTTTCACGAAGCTTTTAGAGTATCAGCCTCAAGTGTTGCTCATGATCTTCAGGACTTTTGGAGTATATGAGGATGTCATCAATAAAGATAACCATAAAATGATCTAAATATTCCTTGAATACTCGGTTCATCATATCCATAAAGGCAGCATGAGCATTAGTCAATCCAAAAGACATGACTAGGAATTCGTAATGTCCATACCTTGTTCTGAAAGTAGTCTTTGGAATGTCATTAGTTTTAATCTTTAACTGATGATATTCGAAACAGAGATAAATCTTTGAAAAGAATTTAGCACCTTATAACTGGTCAAACTGGTCATCAATGCGTGGCAACGGGTACCTATTTTTCATATTGACACGATTCAACTCCCGATAGTCAATACAAAGTCGCATACTACCAACTTTCTTCTTTACGAATAGAACAGGAGCACCCCAAGGAGATGTACTATGATGAATGAAACTGATGTCTAACAAATCCTGTAGTTGGGTTTCAGTACACCAAAAATGGCCTCTAGTGAAGGAAATTTTGTGAAGGAATTTATTCTTTCACATGAGGAGTTGTTTAGCGAAGGAACGGTGAAGGAAAAAGTATAATGACAATATAGTTATTACCGAAAGAAACATAGAAAGATTAGGGCGATAGAAAGATTTTTGGAGCCAATTTATGATGAAAATTTGCGAGGAAAAAATATATTTAGTGAAAGAATTATTACTATATATCATTATTCAGAAGTTTTTTGCGAGGGATAAAATTGGTCGTTATCTTGTTCTAAATAATTTTTTTGAATTAATTGTGGTGAATATAAATACCTTAAATTTTTACAATAGTAAATTTAATTACACTTTTTAAGTAACTTACATTATCAACTATTTATATTAATAAACTATAAAGTAAATAACTTTACACTATGTAATTATGACTCTTTTTGTGAAACATATTATAAATGTTAAAATATTACCTTTTTTTATGAAAGAGTTATATTTTAATTTGTTATAATTAATTTATAATATTTTAAAATTTAAATTTAGATTTATGTTTATGTTTTTGAAATAATAATTTTACATATAATCTTACTTCTAAAATGATTTTTTTAAATGTTATCAAACTCTTATTTTTTGAACAAAGTCCCCAAATCAGGAGTTGTTATGAAAAAACATTAAGGCATGAAAGAAAACCAATTTGGTTTCTAATTTATGATTTTTCTCATGTGTTTTTAATCCACAACTCAAATTTTGATTTGTATACCTGCGCACTGCTAAATCACGGACTACTCAAATTTGATTTGTATACCTGCGCACTGCTAAATCTGCCCCTTGCTCCGAATGTGTCGATCGGGGAAATGTCACTTTCCCTATCTCTTTGTATATATGAGCGTATCAATGTGCTTATCTACATGTGAGAATTTGTATCTATACATAATTATCCATACATTTATACATACACACACACACGAATATATTGGTTTGAGGTTTTCATCTTTTAACTTTTAGCTTTTCTAGGGTTTATTGTGCCAAACTGATATAACCTGTGAAATTCCCATCTTCATACACACGAATATATTTGTTTGTCACTAAGGCTTCCTTTTCCCTCTTTCAGCATTCCCTTCTCTATTTCAGCTTGTCACAATTGATGGTCGCAGTTTAAAGAAATAGTTGTAGTGGGACAATTTTCAGCTATGAAGATGTTGTAGAAACTGCTAGAGATATCTGGTTCGATAAGGTTAGTTTTTATTTTCTCTCTCTATATGTATTGATGTATGTATATATGTTTATATATATATATATAAATTGATTGGGAATTACAGGTTGATGTTAATGCTTGGCTTGAAGCATTTAGTGCTCATCCCCAAATCGGTTTATCTCCTTCCTCTGCCCATAAAAGCCCTACCAGTGCTTAGTTTAGCCCTCTCTCTCTCTGTATATATATATATGTGTGTGTGTGTGTGTATTTATTTATGTGTATATATCATATTTGAAATCCTAATTGCATAAATTGTATGCATGTTATATCTTTGTTTTGCTGTAATTGTGTTGATCAATGGTCTCTCAAACACACTAAAACACACACGTATGTTGTTGATGTTGTTGAAGTTGATAATGCTAATGGCAAAGGAAAGTGTTACTTGTGGTATTGTAAAAGTGTAAATAAATTATAAGAGTAGTGAATTCTTAGGTGTAATGTATAGAAGATTTCTTTGTTTAGGGGGGTGCAGATACCATAATTTTGTTTAGTGGTAGAAAAAGTTAAAAGAACATTTTGTCAATTAAAGGAGATTATGGAAAAAGTAAAGCATAAGAGTAAAGCAGTTGGACGGATTGTTGATTTGCTATTTACACAGATTATTCCTTCATATTCTGCCTTTTTCTTAAATTCCAAAAAATTGACATCTTATCTTTGAGATTCTAATTTTCTTTGTGAAAGTGGATATTTGACCCCTCAACCTATTATGCAAATTTTCTTGGCAAAAATTGTTACTTATTGCTAGTTAACTTTGTATATTTTACTGTATACAGATTCCAGATTTCGTTTGTCATTTTCATAAAAGCTTAATAGAGGTTAAATGTCATTTGATCTTAAATTAACTGATAAAATTGTTTGCTACTTCTTGTGTTCCTTTGAATTTGACTAATTGTCTATCAATGTTTGCGTCGTTTGACAATACTAGAAAATCAACCTATAGCGACGAGTTATAGCGACGGTCGAGGCGGAACCATCGCTATAGGTCATATTTTCCCTTCTATACTGACGGTCAGGAGTCAACTGTCTCTATAGCTCCCTCAATTTTAATTCATGTTATGCATTTCCTATATTTTAATTCCATTCCCTCCTTACTTTTCCCCTAATTTTCCCTTGATTTGGTATTCCCTCCCTCCCATTTTTCACACAAAATCTTTTACCTCTCCACCTAAATCATCTTGTTTCTTCAGATCTTTCAATTCTCCACCGACCGACTATCACAAAATGCATTCAAAAATAACTTTTGTTGTAGAGGGTTGAAATGGAAAGTGGAGAGGAGAGAGCTCCACTTCTCAAACCCTAGCCCTGTTCTACTTCTACATGGTGTGCGAACTCGATTTCTGAACATCAAATTGTTTGGACTTCGATCCGATGGAACTCAGATGCTCTCTAGTGCCTGTAAATATCACAAGCCATGGTTGCACATACATCTTATTTGGCTAAACGGTAAAGCGAAGAATCTCAGAAAGGCGACAACTTTGATGCCTTAAATGGCGAAGAAAAGGCCGACGTTAGCTAATGTGACTAATCAGAGGCATGGTTTTAAGAATGGTTCAAGAAGCTCAACGAATTTGGTATGTGATTTTGTCTAGTTTCTTGTTTGTGTTCATTTATTTTTTGGGTGTTGGATAACTTGAATCTAAAATTTGAAAGTATTTGAATGTGTGGGTTTGCTTTAGATGAACCTTTTTCCTCTATTGGCTTAGTCTGCTTAACAAGTTGGTGTAATTACTATTTATTGATTCTTTGTATCTTTTTAACATAGTAGCTTAAGAAAATCTATTACTTTACTTCCTGTAAATGAGGGTAGCTTCACTAGTTTCACCTGAGAGGAGCTTCTGTGCTGTCATACTATATGAGGGAGGGGAAGGAAATCCTAATGTTCATTTAAGTAGTATATATATGATTCTACAAAGTTTCTAATTAGATAACATCATAGAACAAATTCGGGTTTGGTATACTAGATCTTTATGTTTGATTTCTAGTTATTTCTAAACTTATTTCTATTATGTTTTTCTTAAGTTAGTTTTAACTTTTTATTGTTAACCTGCATTGCTTAGGCAAAATAATAAGTCATATTAAAAAAACTGACCATCTTCTTTAAAGAAAATTTCTTCATGTTTATAATCTGCATTAGGATTTGAGCTTAGAAAGATAACTTCAACTTATTTACTCTGTTTGGCACCTTATGACTATGATCTAACACACTTATTTCTATTATGATTGCTTAAAGAGAAGGTTGGATGTGGCATTAAGGGTTGGAACAATAATGAATAACTTGAAAATGAATGATGAAGTAGGGTATAATTGAATTGAGATTGAAGAGTACAAATACTAATATATTAGTAAAATTAGTATTTAAATCATATTAAATATTTCATTTCGATGGTCAGGAAAAGAAAGGCAAAGAGTTTCATGTGATAGTAATTAGTAGGTAGATGTTAGTTGAGCACATGATGTGATGAAAGTAAGTGAACACATTTAAAGGAGTATTTGGGAGTTCTTCTTATAAATTATGATTTCTTCTGGAAAAGGGATAGAACCTCTAAATAATCAGAAGTCTCTTGATAAAGTTGTTTCTTAAGGAGATCTTCAAATCGGAAACTCATTTCCATGCCAAATTGGAGCGGATGTGGTGGGTTGAAATTGTATATACCTTCAAGACTTTTACATGTTTTAGACTTAAAAGCAAGATATCCAGATGCAAAATTAGTTGTAGGTAACACTAAGGTGGGAATTGAAATGAGATTAAAGAGAATCTAGTACCCTGTTTTGATATATATTATATATATAACTGAATTTAATACTGAAGAATGGTTGTGAATCTTTGGAGTTTGAAATCTTTAACGTTGAGCTTCTTAAATTTTGAATTTTGTTTTTTTAAACCGAGTTTCAGAAATAGAGTTATTTATTTATTAATAACAAATTAGACTATTTTTGTGGAATGGAGGGAGTATAATTTAGTTATAGACCTATATTTTTGTTGTGTATATCAACTATAAATTAATTTATCTGATGGAATGTTTTCTTGGTTCTAGAACAATAAACTACAAATAATTAGTTTGTATGCTTATTTCTTCATAGGAATAAATAGTCCTTGAATGTGGAGTTGAAGACAATATGGATTTGCATTTATTGTTCACATGCATTTTAATTGTGTTTGAATATAGCTATGAAAGTAATATCATCTTCTTCTATTTTAGTTTTACAGATTATTATTTATGGCTCCAACAAAGAGGGTATGTCCTTCAACAATGGACATGTATGTTCATGTCTCTTCAGCCTCATTTAACACTTCATCATGTCACTCAAATTTTTATTCTGATAACCTATAATTGACTGACAATTTTTGGACTCTAATCAGTTTTAAGTTTAGATCCTGACTAAGCTAACGGCTGATAATTTTGGTCCGCTAAAATTGTAAGTTGTTGTTTTGTTTCATTGTGATTATGTACACATTCATGAATAAAATTTATTTATATGCGATTTTAATGATTTTGGTTTTGAATGGTAAGACATAGAATTGCAGAGAATGAGCCACCAAAGAATACGTGTCTCCTCCTCCTCTTTCTATCTTTATGTATATATTGTTTTGTTTTATTAATTTATTTGCATCATTTTAATTTATAGTTATAAGAGTATGAAATACACTATAAATACTATGAATTTATCTGTAAATGAAGAATTCAACTACAAATGAGGTTTAAATTAGATACTGAGGAATTAAGAGAGGTCCCTTGATTATAATAATTATTGTTTCAATTTTTTTTAAAAAAAAATTAGGAACAACATGGGATGAATTACTGGAATTGTGTCAGATCTTTATCAAGTAAATGTTATATTCTTCACTTTTAAAGATTGGACGCTGGGAGGTAATAGTTATATTCTTTATCCTACCATATGTGAATTGTGTCAGATCTTTATCAAGTAAATGAATTGTATCTGGTGGCAGTATGTGTCTAGGCACGAAGGTGATTTAGTTGCAAAGTGTTATTTCGCTAAGTATAAGCTTCTTTGGGAAGGTCTTGATGGTGGTCTGAAGAGTAAAATTGAAATCCAATGGTCTAATATCATGGCTTTGAAGGTGGACTGTCTTGATGATAAACCAAGGAGTTTGACTATAGTGGTAATGTTTACATTTTATAATGTTGTTTTATTACTTATATTCTTCGTATTACTTATGCTTATGTGTCATTGTTTCTTGATATATTCTTTGTTCATCATGTGTGGTTTAGTGGCTAAAGCGACCTTTTTTCTTCGGGGAGACCAATCCACGACTGAAAGCACACTTTATGGCTTTGATTCGCATATTTTCTTGATGGACAAGCTAGCAAGTATAGGTAATAAGATAATGAGCTTCTTCTGATTTTACTCGAAGTTGGTGTGCCATCTTTGGTGTGTTTTATCAATAAAGTTGATGTTGTTGATGACCTAGAGCTACTTAAGCTTGTTGAGATGGAGCTCCATGGTATCTTGACTTAATTTATAGTGGTTAGAGTGTGCAAAGTATATCTTGTCTATCGATTTATATACATGTGCTACTTGTTTTAGTAAAACTAAGATGAATGTCTAATTGTACAAACGATTGTTGCAACGTTTCTTACCTTCTACAAATTTTATGGGGATGAAATCCCAAATGTGCGAGGTTCGGCTTTGTCTACTTTACAAGGGACAAATGAAGAGCTCGGGAAAAAGGCAATATTAAAACAAATGAAAGCCGTGGATGAGTACATAAATGAACCTATTCGCCAATTTGAAAAGCCTTTCTTAATGCCAATAGAAGATGTCTTTTCAATTTAGGTACTAGCCATATTATTTTAACTTATTTACATTTGTACTTTTTAGGTTATTCTAACATTGTTTTTGATGCATCTATAACATCGTTATATATCGGTCTGTATTTTTTCTTCCATATATAATGGGATATTTTTACATGAAGTTAGTTTGAAGTTTTATTCCCCCCTTTTTCATGTGGAAAGGGATGTGGGGATTTATTGTCCTTTGGGCGATTGAGAATGGTACCATCAAAACTGGTGAGGAGGCTGAAAGTTTGGGGTCGAGGAAGGTATATTTAATACATTAATATGAAACATGTTTTTTCTTTCTAAATTTTGTAACCTAATTTCGTTATTGCACTTCACAATGTGTAGGGTGCAATCAAGACTACACGATGATTGGTGTTGAGATGTTTAAGAAAATCTTGGATCATGGACGGTGTAATTGACAACTTAATTTGAGCCACATTTTAAGTAGTAGAATTTCCATGTGATAATGTGGGTCTTAATTCTCTAGGAGGTTTAAAACGTGATGATGTAAAAGCGTGGACAAGTGAGTTGACTTGGTTAAGTTTGTAGAATTAACCACCCTCAAAATTAGAAAGATTTAAATTTTTTCATCTAGATCAAAATCATTCATTTCTAATGTATTTGGGTCCAATATTTCTTTTCTTTTCTTTTTGGTGTGCGTCTATACTACTACGGTAGTCCCAAAAACCGCTAGCATGATAGGCTCCTGCTAGCATGGGGAGGATGTGTAATCGTTAGGAAAATAACGACTAGGGATGGCAAAACTCTGATTACTTGTCTGTGGTTTTGCCTCGATGATACGGTCAATGATGTGATTAGTTTTTAGATTTCAAAATTTGCAAGTTTGTAAAGGAAAATCTTTATAACTTTTTACCTTTTACATGGTGTCTTTTAATTAATGGTATCCTTGTTTATTTCTCATGTATCCTATATAGGTCTCTATTTGCAAACCAAATTACAGTACTTAACACTTGGTAGGACAATATTTCCTTATCTATATGTTTTTGGGAAAGAATTGTTCAGTATGTTATAAATATAATTCAGATATCTCAATTGGATTTATTATCTATTCATTATATATGAATGCTTAAATATCTTTTGCATCATCATGGTTACTTCTTGTATCTGTGATGCCCCCAAATTCGGGTATCTTCCAACCCGACATCTGGTGCTACACGGTACTCAAAACTATACAATCATTCTATCAAAATACATATTCATAATGAATGTAATTACTATCTTCTTATTACAATCAAAGTATAATCCTTCCTAAGTTCATAAACCGATTACATAGTTCGTTGTTCATAATGTATAATATATACTAACATACTAATTTATTACACGATAGCTAAGCATCCATCTTAGCTTTGCCCTAATCTCTCTTAGCCTTCTCAATACGTTCATCCTTAACTGCTATCATATAATTCACGCAAGAAGTGAGCATAACAAGCTCAGCAAGTTTAAGAAAGGATAACAGTAATACCACATTCGTGAATTATATGACAAATTCATACATAACTTAACAAATAGTTATGAAGTATTATGAAACAATAATACTTTAACATTTTATATCATCAATTCCCAAGGTATAGAGTGGATTAGGAATTCTAAACCGGTCAATAGACCACGAATAGTAGCTTTCTATTTTCATACTTGAAAAGGATATCGCAACACTAAGGTTGTACATCTACATTACTTACGAGCACTTCTAGGTGATCAGCCTATAGTACTCTATGTTGATCAACACTCATTCGTTAAACGTATTTACGTTTAACATTTGGCAAACTCGCGTGCCCATCGAATAATCGATGAAAAATACTTTTTTTTGTTCATAGATAAACCTTACCTTCACATCTGTACCAATTACTTGGCATAGGATAGCGTTAACATTTCTATATAGAAAGATATGAATATCAATCAATCTATATCTTCTGAGTAGTCCAGCCAAGTTAAATCTGGCATTGACCCTTTCTTTAAAATCGATCGCGTGCGATTGAAGATAATGAATCACATAAAACTTGACTAACTTGAAGGTTAGACAAGCGTTAAGAAAACATGCCTTTCAGCGTCTTCAAATAACTTAATCGTCTGACTATAGCCATTATAGAATCTACATGATATATTCACATAGCACACTGTAATTAGCTATCAAACAATTATTCACATTGTTCCTACCACCTTCTTTCTCTTTTATGTCTTTGTTAACTTAATATCATTAATAAAGTCAACTCGACTTATTACCCTTCGTCTGGCTTATTAACCAACTTACATTATTAACCAGACTCTATCATCATTGCCAAAGTACCAAGGTTATTTCCCGACTAGGGTTCATTGACAACACTTTGTGTTCTTTGTTCATAACTTACAATATACATTAAATTCCTAAGTTTAAATACCATATACCTTAGTATAGGTAGTATAGGAATAGTTTTAATACACTTATGAAGTGCATAAACATCAATCTTTTAGGTCTCTGAACAATTGTAGTTCAAACCTAAGTCATTCAACAAATACCTTACACCCGCGCTGCGTCGTGAACTTTCTATTCAAGACTGGCTATTTACTGCCAGCTGATTAGCGATGCAAGTCCGGTCTCTTGTGATATGTGATGTGAGACTTCCTTCTAATAGTGGTGCTGCGGCGCCACTTTCCAGTAGCCAAGTACACTATGGTGGCGCTGCGGTGCGACATTTTTAAGATGACTTGTCAAACTACTACGCCGCCGAGATCTCAAAGCCAAGAAAATTTTCCATATAATTTTTTTTTGAGATTCTCAGAGCCATACCTTCTTCGTTATAAGTCCGATTTGGTCCGTTCAAAAGCCTACACGTCATAAATGACATACTCTATGCGGTCATATAAGAAGTCTATACTTTCAAATCTATTAACTCAAAATTCACTATTAAGTTCATTTTCTAAGCGTTCATAAATGTTAATGTGCGTTTAATGCTCGTTTTCTTCGTTTTAAGTAGGAATCCGGCGAATCTTGAGTCCACAACTATAAAATACCCTATCTCACGTGTTGATCTGAAAAACAACGTTTTCAAGTCTCACGGCAACTTTCGACCACCAATCCGGAATTTCAACGTTTTCAACATTTAACGTCTATTTTCGTGAAATTTGCCATAACTTCGTTACTAATGTTCTCTAAAACAAATCACATGGAATACTCCATGAACTTCATATCTACATCCTAACCAAGCAAGATGTACATATTAAAGTATTGATGGAGTTCAATTGTTTATCAACAATCAATCTTAACAATCAATATTTCCATTATTTTAAGTTATAACAACCCTTATGATTTTTATGATCTCATGACTTATAGATATTGAATCTATGGTAAGTCATTATTATCCCACCATACAAGCCATACACCACCCATTTATGATTCTCCATACTAAAAGAAAACCAAAAGAGATGGAACTACTATTAAGGAATATTACCTTAACGATTTTTGTGTGCTTGATAAACTTATAATGAAAAAGCTTCAAGGTAGAAGAATGGTTTAAGTCTAGCTCCTTTTCTCTCTCAAATAAGTTGGTTGAGTATTGGAAAAACATCAAATGGCCAACTTAGGCTTCCTATTTATAGAAAAACAAGAGGAAGTGCTTTTTGGTCAAATATCCCCCTCCTTACTATTCAACACTTTGCCACCAAGTAAAATACTTGGTGACCAAGTGATTATCTTGCCTTGCACACCAAGTGGTCGGCCCACCTTGCCCATGGGTCATCCCCATGGGTTTCCCCATGTATTTTACCCATTCGGTGACCCACCGGTTCGCTCCACGGTTCGATTTTCTTGCATTGGGATTAACCAATCTAATATTTGGCCTTGACTTGGGCTTAACACACTAATCCCTTGGGCTTGCTCATTCAATTGATTGGACTAAACATAATCCAACCCAAATTAATTAACATTAAGTCTTAACTTAATTCCATAATACGAATCGTATTCTACACGTATAATTCACGTATTCTCTCCGTACAATACTCGTACTATAATCGTATTATACTTCGTATGAACTCATCATATTATACGTAGATACTAAATAGTTTCATCCTAGTATAACACAAGTTCTAACAATAACGCAATTCCTTCTACGCATTTCATTTCCTTCTCAAAAATCAATATACTCAACCCTTAGGTTTTAAGTCCGCAGGCGAAAACTTCGTTTGCCATAAATGAAATATTATCAGATATTTCATCTCATCTCGATATTCTATCATTACACATTTCTCAGAATTTCAAAATAATTCCCCGAACAGAAACGGATGAATAGTGTTTTTACGGGAATTTCTCGAAAAACATTTATTTTCGTCTCGAAAATTCTAAACTATTAATTCTAGCATGTAGCCAGATTACTAATCTCATTAACACATTCTAGGTCATAGAACGACCTTCACATAGCTTACTCACAAAATAAATCAATTAAATTCATTTAATTCACATAATAAAATAAAAATTTAATTGTCATAAAAATTCGATTTTCTCGGGTGTTACATTCTCTCCCCCTTATAAGGCTTCTGTCCCCAGAATCTAGCTTATAATTATGTAAACAAATGATGAAAATCTTCCTTCATTTTACTTTCGAGTTCCCACGTTGCTTCTTCAGCATTGTGGTTTGTCCATAACACTTTTACTAAAGGTATTACCTTATTTCTTAATACTTGTTCCTTCCTATAAATAATTTGAATAGGAAGTTCCTCATAAGATAAATCTTTCTCTATCTGGATAGATTCAAACTCTATTATATGTTTATAGTCCGGTTTATAAGGACGCAACACAGACACATGACACTCATTATGAATGCGTTCCATTTCTAGAGGTAAGGCTACTTCATAAGCTACCTCTCCTACCCTTCTTAAAATCTCAAAAGGTCCTACAAACCATGGACTTAATTTCCCTTTCTTCCTAAAATGTATCTTCCCCTTTCAAAGGCGATACTTTTAGAAAGACAAAAGATCCTACATCGAATTCTCTCTTTTCTATGTGAGGATTTGCATACTTCTTCTGCCTATCTTGGGCCGCAACTAATTGAGAACGTATTATCTTCACCATGTCTGACATTTGTTGTACCATCTCAGGTCCCAACATTCGACGTTCACCCATCTCATCCCAACACAATGGAGTTCGGCACTTCCTTCAATACAACGCTTCATAAGGCGGCATGCCTATACTAGTGTGAAAACTATTATTGTACAAGAATTCCACCAACGGTAGATACTCGTCCCAACTCCCTTTGAAATCCATAACATAAGATCTTAACATATCTTCAAGCATTTGAATTGTCCGTTCAATCTGCCCATCCGTCTGAGGATGATATGTCGTACTCAATCTTAACTGCATTCCCATTTTCTCTTGCAAACTCCTCCAAAAGTTCGATGTGAATCGTGGATCACGATCTAACACAATCGAAATAGGTACTCCATGTCTAGAAATAATTTCCTTGACATACGACTTAGCTAATGCGGTCTAGGTTATACCTAACTCCTATTGGTAGAAAATGAGCCGATTTCGTCAATCGATCCACTATCACCCAAATAGCATCGTATCCTTTTCTTGTTGTTGGAAGTCCCACCACAAAGTCCATTGTGATGTGCTCCCACTTCCACTATGGAATTTCTAACGGTTGCAACAACACACTCAGTCATTGGTGTGTAGCCTTAACCTTTTGACAAGTTAAGCACCTACTAACATATTTTGCTATCTCCCTTTTCATGTTTGGCCACCAAAAGTTCTGACGATGGTCTTAACACATCTTCGTACTACCGAGATG
Organism: Panax quinquefolius; assembly: GCA_020205615.1. Lineage (NCBI taxonomy): Eukaryota > Viridiplantae > Streptophyta > Magnoliopsida > Apiales > Araliaceae > Panax > Panax quinquefolius. The sequence continues at coordinate 87,343,153 of CM035155.1, read as the reverse complement.
TATCGAGTACCTCGAACTATGGGCCTCCATCATTATTTCTTCCTTTAATTCGAAATCATTTGGAACCCAAATTCTTCCTTCAAAAGAAAGTAATCCCTCCCTATCGAGGTTATACCTAGTCTTTTCTTCATCTTCTTCATCTGCTTGCTTTCCTCGTTGCTTAATTGTACTCCCCTAACCCGTTTCACTATGGTCGGTTGAGTTTCCATGGAAAATAGCATTTCCACTGCTTCCTCCGATAACTTAACTTCTAACTCCATGTTTTCCATCGCCGTTATCATCTCATTCTGAGTAGTTAACATTGACAGTTTCTCTTTACCCTTCCTACTTAACGCATCGGCTACTACATTTGTTTTCCCCGGATGATATAAAATATCACAGTCATAATCTTTTATTAACTCTAACCACCTTCTCTCTCATGTTCAACTCCTTACGCGTGAAGATATATTTGAGACTTTTTGTGGTGGTGTATATCTCACACTTCTCACCATAAAATAATGTCTCCATATCTTCAAGGTAAAAACTACATTTGCTGACTCAGATCGTAGTAGGATAAACCTTCTCATAATCCTTCAATTGACGTGACGATACGCTGTGATGACTTTGCCATCTTTGCATATGAGCACACAACCCAGATCCTTTATGCAAAGCATCACTATATACTATAAAATTTCTGTATAAATCTGGTAAGGACAAAGCAGTGCCTCACTTAACCTTTTCTTCAACTCCTGAAAATTGTTCTCACATTTTTTAGTCCACACATACTTCACCAGCTTTCTTGTCGGTTGTCAGCGGAGTAGCTATTTTAGAAAAATCCGGAATGAACCTTCTATAATATCCGCTTAACCTTGTAAAACTCCAAACCTCGGTTGGCATTTTGGTTGCTCCCACTCATTAAGCGCTTCTACCTTTGCTGGATCTACAAAAATGCTATATTTGTCAATAACATGTCCCAGAAACTGCACTCTCTCGAGCCAAAATTCACACTTTGTGAATTTCACAAACGACTTTTCCTTTCTTAGTGTTTCCAACATTATCCTTAAATGTTCGGCATGATCTTCTTACGTCTTAGAATAGACTAGAATATCATCAATGAACACTACGACGAACTTATCCAAATACTGTTTGAACACTCTATTCATCATATCCATAAATGCGGCTGGCGCATTAGTTAACCCAAATGACATCACCAGAAACTTATAATGACCATAACGAGTTCTGAACATCGTCTTAGGTACATCCTCCTTTCTGACCTTTAATCGATAATACCCCGTGCGCAAATCTATCTTAGAAAAATACTTTGCCCCTTTTAACTAATTAAATAAATTATCAACCCTGGGCAACGGGTATTTATTCTTAATCGTTAAATTGTTCAACTCTCGATAGTCGATACAAAATCTTAACGACCAATCCTTTTTCTTTACAAACAATATCGGTGCTCCCCAAGGAGACACACTCGGTTGAATGTACTTTCTATCTAATTGTTCTTGTAATTGAACCATTAACTCCTTCATCTCAACTGGCGCCATCCGATATGGTGCCCTTGAAAGCCAGTGTCGTGCCCGAATGAGATCGATTACAAACTCTACCTCCCTGTCCGGTGGAATACCCGGTAACTCCTCTAGAAATACATCCACAAACTCTTGCACTATAGGTATCTGATCCAAGGATGTTCCCACTCTTTGGGTATCCACAACATGGCACAGATAACCTACACACCCTTTTCTCAACATTTTCCTAGCTTGTGTCATCGACAGACAATAAGAGCGTCTCGGTGATTTACTATTGAAGAACACTACCTTGGTTTTCTTAAAAAACCAAAGGTTTACACTTTTCCTATGACAATCTATTATCGCCTTATGGTTAACCAACCAATCCATACCAAGAATAACATCGAATTCTTTTAAACTTATCGGTACCAAATCTACCGATAACTTATTTCCTCAAATATTTACGCAACAATTCTTATGAATATGTTCAATGGGGATTATCTCTTCGTTGGCTACCTTAATGTCTAAAGGTATTGGTAACTTTTCAGGGATTAAACCTAATCGCTTAGCAAATTCACATGCTATAAAAGAACAAGTAGCACCCGAGTCAAATAACACATAAGCATTTATCTCATTAACCAGAATGATACCTGCTACCACATCCGCTGATGCAACCGCATCTTGGACAATCATATTAAATGTACGGGCCGAGGGTCTACCCACCGATGGTGTTGGTCCAGTAATGGCTAATTTACCACTACCAGAACCCTTATTTCCCTCTAAACGCTTCTTCGACCAATTTCTTGCCATGTTGTCCAATGACCCACGGACAAAACACCCCTGATTCTTCTTAGGGTTAGGACAGTTGGGTGACAAATGCCCCTCCTACCCACAGTTGTTGCAGACTGATTTCCCCTTTAAACAGATTCCCATTTGAGTCTTTCCACATGTCTTGTATGCCTCCGTCCTCCGCTTAGGATCTCCCTGATTTACCCCAATATTCCCAGGGTTGAAGCTCTTCCTCTTAGGCAAGTTGCAGCTTCCGCTGGAAACTTAATCCTTACTACCTCCTTCTAACTTACTCTTATTCTTTCGCTCTTTGTGGTATTGAGACAATGCCTCACCACCACCTTCAGCTATTATCGCCTATTCCAGAATGGTTCCGTAGGAAGCACTCGAAAAACCTATATTCTCTTTGTAGAGCTGTGGTTTTAAGCCCCCTTTCAAACTTTCTGCGCCTTTCTATCTTCTGTATCCACCTGATGTGGAGCAAACCACCCCAATTCATTAAATTTGGAAGCATACTGAGGAATTGTCATATCCCCATTCTTCAGTTCTAAGAACATTATCTCCATGCTACCTTGCATGCTAGTAAGGAAGTAGTTCTTGAAGAACAGCTTCTTAAACTATTCCCATGTAACAGCTTCGATCCTAGCCCCACCCTGGTGAGCCTCCCACCAGTAGTTGGCTTCCCTCTTCATCATGTAAGTCGCAAAAGAAGTCTTTTGCGCCTCACTTACGTTTGTAATCACAAACGCCTTTTCAATCTCTTTTACCCATGTCTGGGCCTCAAGTGGGTCCGTCGTTCCTCAGAACTCAGGAGGACCCATTGAAATAGTCCTTCTTAAAATATTATTTTTGAAGGAAACCAATCTTTTACTAAATAACAATATTCTATTACTAAATACAATTTGTGAATAAAAAAGTTATTCACAATATATCCTTCACAAAAAATATTTAGTTACTACTTAGCGAAGGATACCCAATTGTGAGGAGGTCTAATGCGAGCACTCGTGCGAAGGAAATATTTCTTCGCAATAAATCACTTTGAGTGATATAGTATGTCTTATGAAGGATTTGTCCTTCACTAGAGGCCATTTTTGGTGTAGTTTTTTTAACTCCTGAAGTTCAATAGGAGCCATTCGGTATGGGACTTTGGAAATGAGTTTTGTACCGAGTTCAAGGTCAATACTAAACTTGATTTCATGCTCCGGGGGTAGGCCAAGATGTTCTTCAGGGAATACATCAGGAAATTTATTAACAATAGAAATATCATTCAAATCTGACGTATTTTTGTTTGAATATGTGACATGGGCTAAGAAAGCTTGATATCTGGTTTTCAATAAATGAATAGCTTTATGGCTTGATATGACAGTTATTGACTTTAGTGGTTTGGTTGTTTGAATTCGTATAATAGGTTGGTTAGGAATATGAAAACTAACAACCTTACGAAAACAATCAATTTTAGCATGATGAGTAGTTAACAAATCAATTCCTAGAATCACATCGAATGCAAGTATTTTCAAAAAGATAAAATCGATAGGTAACGTGTGGTTGCCGATTTGAATCAAACAAGACTTATAAACAGTGGATGTAATGAAGGTTTCTCCAAATAGAGTTTCAATAGATAAGTCAAAGGCTAATTTTTCCAGAGTAAAATTTAAACATTGAGCGCAAGTAGGAGAAATAAAAGAATGGGTAGAACCGGTATCAAATAAGGTATAGACTTCGCTAGAGTTTATGATTAGCTTACCCGTGATGACTTCGTTCGGCTTCCTCATTTTATGGGAGGTCACGACAAATGCTTTCCCTTGAACTACCGGCTTTAACTTGTTTGGGATGGCCTTTGGTGTCCACATCCCAGCTGCACTTGACTTCACTTCACAACAAAATTAGGCTAGGTGACCTTCTCTTCCATAATTATAACATGCTTTGGACTACTGCATACAGTTTGCACAGATGTGTCCCTCCCCTCCGCATTTGTAATATATGATCGGTGGTCGTTCTCCTTCCTTAACAACAAGTGCTAGTACTGACGTCTTTCCATCATTATTGAATCTCCTCTTCTTGAAATTTCAACTTCTATTATCTAGGCCATGATTACCACCAAAGTGGTTACCATTTCTGGCATGTTGATTCCCTCCATATTTTTTATCACCGCTTCGATAACTGCTACCACTGGTATTATCGATTTGCAGGAACATTTGTATCATACGCTCCTCATTATCAACCAAATGGGATGCAAATCGGGACAACTCGACAAAGTTAGCTTCGTACTAGGACACGATCATATTGTTTTGTTCAAGCTTGATGAACTCTGCCTCCTTCATGTGACAAATACTTTCGGGAAAGTACTTGTTGTTGAACAATTCTTTCAACTTCTCCCAAGACATCTTGAGTGCGACATTCTAAGTACGTTTTGCCTCCTTTTTAGTCTTAGTAAAAGGACTCTAACTCATGCAAGCATACATGGGTCAACAAGTAGTATAAAGTAAGAAAAGTATCGATCCACGAAGAAAGGTTTTAAAATTAAATTATCATATACCAGTCGTATCAATATTTTCATATGCTTAAACGATTACTCACAATTTTTAATTAATCTAAACTCAAACAATGAATAAAAGTATACTACTACAATAATAAATCAAATTTGGAAAGAATGGGATTCTAACTTCATCTAAATATTACCATCATGTAAGCTTATATAATCATCATGGAAAATTAGCTAAGAGCACAAAAGTAGACATAACCATTTTTCAATGAATTATGACTTATTTACATAACCTCCACATATGATAGAAATCATGTAATCAACAATATTACCAAAATCACAATATTTCTATGTGAAATTGCGGCAATAATGAATTAAAGCACAGGCTCTTAGATTATTACACACGGTGAAACAATATATTTCTATTTGGTTCACGAAGTATAAAGCTAAACATCTCAGCCTCATAAATGTATGCTATTATGATTCTAACCATACTCATATTTCATTTTTCAATTCCATATAAGTATATAAGATGAAGGGTGATCAATCAGTCATTCATTACGCTCAATCATAATAGATAATCCAATGATAAACATACAATCAAACAATCAAGCATATAATTATAGACTACATATCAAAATCAGTTAGAATCCCATAATGGAGTTTAGTTCATTTCTGAACCAAAAACCATTATGGGATTATAGTAACACATGGAATTTAAATAGCACAATTGAGAGAGAAAAGAGAATTGATTAAACCCAATTGCAGAATTCGTTCCAAAATGTTAATCCAATTCACCAATAATCTCAAGGAAAATGAAATGATTAACTATTTAATAACTAAATTCAAGAGAAGATGTAGAATATCTCAAACTTTGATCCAACCCTCTCTAGAACTAGTTTTAAAGCTAAAAACCCTAATTACTTGTTGTGGAGCTTATCTCAAACTTAAAACCACCTTGGCTTCATTATGGCCCATGGTACAAAGGAACTCTTCAATTTTCTCTGTGGGAACATTCCCATTTGACTTAATGGTAGGTTTCATCACCCTGTGGGGAAGATACAGTTGATTCTCCTTCGACACTACAGCAGTTGTATGTGATATAGATCCTTCAGCCTTCCCATAATTTCATGGGACTTTTTTTAAGCTGACGACAGGATATTGTGACCTAGATGGCAAGAGAATTGGCTCTGGTGCAACCACTTTCAAAGGATTGTCATCACCTTTGAGTTGAATTGCTTGTATTATGAGTGGTCTGGTAGCCAAATCATCCTCAGCGGATATAACTGCTACGCTATCCTTCCATTTTGTAGGACATGTGTTCTCACTCTCGAGTAACAAAGTGTCGTCTTCTGCCATCTGCAGGAAACCACTATCAATTAAATTCTGAATTAGGTGGCGAAGTGCCCATCATTCTTCTGTTATGTGACCACGAGAGTGGGAGTGGTATTGGCATACACCATTGGAATTGAACCGTCTAGAATGGGGATTGATTGGAGGTAGAAGGGATGTAGTTCTTCCTTCATTGATCATCATCTAATATATCTCCTCCATAGGTTGGCCAAGGTATGTAAATTTTTGTTTTTTGGCAAAATCTCGACAGGCTTTGGCACTTGCTCTTTTAGCAACTTTATCCTCCAGTGTTTCACTTTTTGATGGCGAGGATGGAATATTCATAACAAAATGAAGGAGACTATCATTCTCCTGACTGACTAATTAGCGTGTGAGTTGATGTTGATGGATCACCAGTTCTGCCAATTAGTCTACTTGCTGGCAAACAACCTTAATTTTTCATTTCATCATAAACTAGAACTGTGTATAATCCCATCTGTCAACACCGTCTTTGCTAGTCTGGGAAGATTCAACAACGTAATTTGAACTTTGTCCATTGCTCCAATTAATCATATTGACCTCTTCTTCTTTCTGTTGAGGAAGAGGGTTGTCTTGCACATGAGGTTGGTTGGGTTTAGTCACGATAATCTTCCCATTGTCAATTAATTCCTTGATCTTGTATTTTAAGGCCCAACAATCCTGAGTGTCATGTCCCGATGCCCCGGCATGATATGCACATTTTCGTGTAGCATTGTAATTTTTCCCATTAGGGTTGACTGGTGGAAGAATATGTGTAATTTTCTTCTGAGTAGTCAGAAGATTGAGAACATTTTTGAGCGAATCCCCTAGGGGTGTGAATGCTCGATTGCGTCGTACTTCTCCACCCTTCGGCAATGTGGGGTTGGAAGACTATGCTAAAAAAAGGGAGTAGTTTCTCCTCTGGATAGGCATATTCTGACTGCATTTCTGACCTTGTAGTATCAAGGAAACATCATCCTCTTTCTTCTTATGAATACTTTCTGACCTTATGTTTCCATAAGTTCCGGACTGGATGTGCTCAGCAACAACTTTCAGAGCGGCTAGGTCTTGAATTTTTCATGACTTCAATCCCATCTCAGCCATCTCTCCATGTTTGATCATTTCAGAGAATGGTTTACCATTGCCAGCTAAGACATTTTCATAGAAAAGAGCTTCTTGTATGTCTATGAAAGTCATAACCATTTCTAACTCTATCATAGAAAGAATAACTTAAGTAGCAAGGCGCCTCCTGTTAGGTTTGTAATATTCATGTGCGCAATCAAATTGTAAAATAATGCGGAAGCGTGTAAAAATCAGAGTTTAAAAATTTACAAACCATATACCCGGATCACCCTTTATGCACAATTATTAATTAAACGAAAAGATAAAGAATAAAATCATACCCTTGAAGATCGAAGCTTCCTCGGTACAAGTTCACCTCCAAATCCTTCGCGTTCAACTTGAATCCACCGGGTTTGGTTCCTTCCTTTGATCGGCGTTAGCCACCCATATGTTTGGCCTCTCAGAGGTGATCCACGAGGAAAATAAAGATTCAAGAAGAAGGGGTATTGGCTCGACCCTAGTTTTCTATCTCTATAGAAAAGAGCGTACTCTCAAACTAATTGGAATTATTACGTATGTTGTAAAAAGTCAACAACCACACCACCCATAATAAGACTCCTCTTATTTATAGATGTAGGCAACCCACCTTAACAATTAAGGAATTGGGATTTATTTAATTAATTAAGTTCTTTTAATTAATTAAGCTCCCTAATCTTATTAGGGATAATTAATTAAACTCCTTTAACTAATTTTTCTTCCTAATCTAATTAGGAATAAATGAGAGTACTTATATTAAATTAATTCCTAAACTCTTTTAGAAATTAAAATAATAATAATTATAATAATATTAATAAGACTCCTCTTATTAATTTATATTTAATATTTCTAAAATATTAAATAATAAATATTAAGCTATTTAATTTATTCTATCACCATAGATAAAATTAAATATACATAACATATTATTACGATTATGCCATTAACTCTTAAATAATTTTTCTTCCTTTAATGGTGTGACCCTTTAGGTTCTCCATATTAAACCGGTTATGAATAAATCAATTAGAAACAATTCTAATCTTATTTAAATAAATAAATTAAACAATTAATTTATTTAAATAAATAATATTTATTCTCTGATAGGGATAAGCCTCCCTAACGATCAACGACTTTCCAGATAATATAGATTTCAACATTAATCATTAAAGAACCTTTGAGTAAATAGTTACCGTACAATTCAATCCTTCCACCATACAATGTCCCAATTAAATATAAGACATGGAATTCTTTATCCAAGTCTTATTTTATTTAATTATATGTATTCCGATCCTTAAATGCATAACTCAAATAATGCAAATTAGAAACTCCTTTCTAATTTCATTACGCATATAACCAAGGACTCTTTGGGTTGTCATTTATCGAATCACATAGGATATTTCTCTTCTTTTATTAGAAGTGGTAGATTCTTTATTGATCATACATTATCTCCATGTATAACTTATTATACCCAAGCATACCCTTTGATATACCTAAGGGTCTTAAGGAATAAGTCAAAGTATAACTCATCATACACAAGATACTATGATGATCTCAAGTCCAAGGATCACTTGTCTTACTATCACTACATGAATTCCTATTGACGGCAAGTAAAACTCCATTAGGTATTCCTTAGCGAGCCAGCGTTCAAATGAACTTATTCTCTAATAAGCACCTACATACATGCTTTAGTGTCTCCACACAAATGATCATGAGATCAATCATCCTCATCCAATGAGCAAGCAACGTATGTACCAATCTATCCGGATTCACTAATCCCCAATTTAGTAATCCAACAATTGGGAACTATTTTAGTTTTAAGCTTTCTAAGAATTTAGATCTCATTAGAATGATCATCATCATTATTCTAAAAGCATTGCTTAAAACTATGGGTTTATCACATATTATAAAACAGCATCATGTAGATAATTAAAAGCCTTTAATAAATTAATATTTTTATTAATAAATGAATAAGATTGTTACAAAGTATATGCTTTATCATCAAACATGATTGGCTTGTGTGCATACTACTTTCAATCTCCCACTTGCACTAAAGCCAATCGTCATGGTATCTCATACTCTTCTTCTCTAAGTAACGATTATCCTGCTGTTGGATAAGCTTTAGTTAATGGATATGTAATGTTGTTCTTGAGAGTCCACTATCTCTATAGTGATTTCCCATCTTTCAATGATTCTAATAATCAAATGAAAGTGCCACAACACATGTTTAGATCCAAGATGAGACTTAGGAACTATTCCTAGTTCTGTAATGAACTTTTAATCCAAACAATCAACTTGCAGCTTCATTTATAGCTATATACTTTGTCTTTATCACTAAACCAAAGCAACTCTTTGCTATTTGGAACCTTTCAATTCTTCGCACCTTATTCAAGATAACGCATTACCTTAAAGTGGATTTTCTGTCATTTTGGTATGTCTGAAAAACTTGAGTATGTTAAGCCCTCTAGTTTTAATTTAGACCCACCATGAATATGATCACATCCTTAGTGCCGGTTAAGCACTTTAAGATGTTTTTCATTGACTCATAGTGAACTTCTCTATAATATGACTGATCAACATCAGGTCTCGTATATTTCATTGCATACATGATTGTCACTCATGCGACCTCTCTTTTCGAGTCTCGTGGGGACTATTAAGAGAGATACACTCCATAGCTCATCGAATGAGACATCTCTTGAGTTTGCCATGCTAAGCGACTTTAGCATCAAATGAATATACGTTCCTTGGGTTAAGTCGATCATCATCTTAAATCTATCTATATAGATTTATATCCCCAATTAAGATACTCTTCCCAAATCATTCATGGAGGAATGTTTAGACAACTTTATCTTTACTGATTGTAGCATTGGTATGTTATTCCTCATCCATAGTATATCAACATATAATACTAGAAATTTCACGATGCTCCCACTGACACTTTTGTACACACTAGAAGTCTTATCTCATCGAATGTAACTCTGGATCATCATCTTCTATGATGTGTACCTCATCATCATCATCCATGATGAATCCATACCTCCTAGGTATCTTTGGTACTATTCCATTTGATTGGTTTGTGGTACAATGGGGTGTATCTCTGAGTTCCTCTTATTTGACTTAGAGTGTTTTGTGGTTCTTGAACTTTTCAAGATCTATTATCCTCCCACTAGCCCCTTTTAATGATAAACACCTTTATCTTAGAAAGCGTGGTGTTTCATAATAAACACCTTTTGCTATGTAGGATTATAGAACATATGCCCTAAACTTACTTTAGGATGTCCCATAAATGCTGTTCATGTCAAATTTTGTCCCAAGCTTATCCTTTGAAACCTTTTCACATAAGTTGGACAACCCCTTATCTTAACATACTTAAGATTAGGAATCCTCCCCATCCATAACTTGTATGGAGTCTTGAAATTTGGATTTTGAGGTTACCTTTTCAGTAGATATGCGACCCATTCTAGGACATGATCCTGAAGGATCTTTGGAATGTCGTAAAATAATTATGGACCGTACCATGTCCAACAAGGTGCAATTTTTCATTCAGATACATCAATCAATTATGCGTATCGGGATGTGTCCATTATGAGAAAACCATTTGAGATGATCTAGAAACTTATTGCACAAGTATTTATTCCTTGATCCAGGTCAAAGAATTCTAATACTTTATCAATTTATTTCACTTCAATTCTTTGAACCTTTCAAATAATTCATACTTATATTTCAGAAAATACACACATTCAACTCTTTGAATGATCATCTTATTTTCTTATACTAGTTTGTTCAATTTGCAAAATATATTTTTCACGTAAATCAAGTATACAAAATCCATTAAGTAATATTTCGATTCTATACAAAACATTATTATTATAAATCGAACAACAATTGTTCTTAAATATAATACCAAAGATTTTATTGTCCAACAATAAAATGAAAATAATGTTTCCAATGAGAACTGGAATACAATAACAACTTATTGACTTAATAGACTTGCCCGTAGGCATTGCTAAACTATAAGTTCCTATGGCTAATGCAAAAACCTTTGCTTCATTTCCCACACGTAGGTTTACTTATATTTGTTTAGCTTTCTACTTCTATTTGGTCCCTTCATAAATCTATATTTATGATAACCAAAGTCGGTATCTAATACCCAAGTAGAACATTGACTTAAAGAAAAATTTATTTCAATCATGAACAAATTTGTATTTGTAACCAAAACTTCACTAAGCTTCTTTGGTTAGCCTCTGCAAGATGTTTCTCGCAGTTTCTTTTCTAGTGTCCTGACTTATTGCAGTGGAAGCAAACTCCTTTGCTATCCGTACCAGTTTTGTTCTTATTATCCTTTGTTTATGCCTTTCTATTTACCTTCTTTGAATTGTTCTTCTTTTAGGAAGATCCTTTAGCCCCTACCAAAGAAGACTTGATCTTTCTTGGTTGAAAGTGACTCTCAACATTTTTCAATATGTTAAGCAAATCAATGAGGGCGATATCTAGCTTGTTCATATGAAAAATTCACAACAATTGTGAAAGGAGTCCGGGAGTGAGTGCAAGATCAAATCTTGGCTCAACTCTCCATCCATGACAAAACTCGTTGTCCTAATTGATCAATCAAATTGATAATGTTAAGGACTTTTATCTGCATCTTTGTAGTGTCACTTGGTCATTCTAGATGGAAGAGCTCCTTAGATATCGATATCTATCGGTCCTACTTTCTTCACCATCAACTACTTGATGTGCGGGAATATAGTAGAAGCATCCATAGTTTCATCTTGTATCAACAAGCTCGTTACTCATAGATGCTTGAGCATGATGCATTGAGCCAATTGTGCATCATCTTGCCACTTTCTAAAAGTAGCAATGTCTTCCTCAGAGGCATTATGCGCAACCATTCTGCGAGGATAGATTATTAAGGACATAAGATAACTTTTCAGCCATGAGAACTATTCTCAAATTCCTTAACCAATCCATTTAATACGGTTTGGTTAAATAACATCTAATATGTTTCGTAGTGATAGTAATTTAGACATTGTAAAATTCTGTAAATGAATTTGTAATTAACAACATTTTAACATATATTCTTTTATTAATTACCAAAATAAATTAGGTCTTGTTTTAAATTGGTATCTCCCACTAATTTCTTCAAACTATATTACCCTCACTTATATAGTTCGGCAAAATCAAATTAAAGATCTGCTAGTGAGAATAAAGATCCCATTTCAAATGTATATAGCCTTGTGGTGACACAACAAACTATATATAAATAAATAGGTAGACAACTTTTGTCAATTACATCAACTATGCAACTCCTTGTCTTTTGCCTCTCAGATTATTTTGATCAAGTGGTGGCACATCCGAATCAAAATTATCCAAGTTAATTCCAACCTAGCACTCCATATATTCAAAAAAGAAAAATATCATCCTTGTGGTGACACAACAAAACAATATTGTTCAATTTTCTTTATAAGCATCAAATGTGATAAATTAACATCTTAAATACTTAATACTTGCCTTGTGGTGACACAACAAACTCATATTAAATATTTAATACTCTATTAATTTTATCATGCTAGAAAGCGACGTTCGATATTCCAAATATCTTTGAACGCTTAGGATTTAATATTAAAAATTGAGGGATTTGTTATTAATTTGTCTCATCTTGTTTTAGCAGCATTACATATATATATAAAATATGCGTATTATATTAATGAACATCGAAGCATGTTTGCATATATATAATATATATATATAGTATAGCATGCACATATAGAATACTATATTCTACCCGGATTGATTATGGACTTTTATTCTAGTTTGGTTCACTAGAGCCACCAAGTGAACCAAAAGGTCAAACCCTTGGGGGTGCAAGAAATAATATTTAAATATAACTATTACATTTAAACTTGGGGCTCCATAACAAACTAGTCTTCAAGCTCCTTGCTCCTTGATCTCTAATTCTTCAAAAATTAATTCTAACTATTTCTATTACATAACTATTTTAAAATAAATAGAAACCTTGATCGTGATCGAGGGAAATACATAGGAGAGAGATAGAATTTACATTAAGAAAAATTAGAGAAGGCAGGTCTGTGAGACCCCATTTAATAAAACCCATACATTCATGCATCCAACTAAAATAAAATCCAATCATATTGGTCAATAGTCCATAATCAATCCCATTTATTATCATACACATCATCATATGCATCAATAAATAACATTCATCTTATGAATAATAAACATTTAATATATATATTGATATCATTTAATGGGCAAATTTAGTTAGTATAAAATCTAATTTTGAATAAAATAAACTATTTTATTTTAATCAAAATTTTAATCAAAATAAACTCCTTTATTTTAATTAATTATGGAATCCAATTCCATGTAAAAAAAAATCTTTAATTAAAATAAACTCTTTTATTTAAATTAATTATGGAATCCAATTCCATAAAAAAAAAATTATTAAAGGAAACACGTAATTCTTTTCCTATTCACAAATAAACTCCTTTATTTTGAATAATATGAAATCTTATTTCATATCTAAATAAACTCCTTTATTTAAGGAAATTAGGATTTCTTTTATATTCACAAATAAACTCTTTATTTTGAATAATATGAAATCTTATTTCATATCTAAATAAACTCCTTTATTTAAGGAAAGATCAATTTCAACTCCAATTAGTTATCATGGCATCCAATTCCAACTCTAATTAGTTAGCATGAAATTTAATTTTAAAATTAAAATAAATTTTATATTTTAATATTAAAATAAACTTTTTATTTTAAGATTAAAATAAATTATTTATTTTACTTATAAAATTATTATATATATATATAATAAATATTACGGTAATATATATTATATATAATAATCATCCTTATAATTTTTGTTTCCTTGATTTTCGTGCAGCATGTGAACTTTTTTTTTTTTCCAAGCCTGCAAAATCCTTGAATGCCCAAATCCTGTTGTATCATATATATATATAAAGCGTTCCTGGGCAAAAAAAAAATAAAAATTTCACGTGGTCTCCAATTATTTTGTTTTTTTCATTGTGTTGACTTCATGAGAATCATAAGTGCTCATCATGACGCGCTATCGTCTTTTCTTAGAGAAACAATTCTCACACTTATCTCAGCAATACACAGATCAGCGAAATAAAAAGGCTTCGTGACTTTGATTTTCGTTTTTTTTTTTTTTTTTTTTTGTTAAATAAATTTTATATAATAAAATTATGCCCAATTAAATTGTTTTAAACATATATCAATATACATATTAAATTAAAACAATTAATAATTTACATAAAGGTTTGGCTCTGATGCCAATGTTAGGTTTGTAATATTCATGTGCGCAATCAAATTGCAAAATAATGCGGAAGCGTGTAAAAATCAGAGTTTAAAAATTTACAAACCATATACCCGGATCACCCTTTATGCACAATTATTAATTAAACGAAAAGATAAAGAATAAAATCATACCCTTGAAGATCAAGCTTCCTCAGGTACAAGTTCACCTCCAAATCCTTTCGCGTTCAACTTGAATCCACCGGGTTTGGTTACTTCCTTTGATCAACGTTAGCCACCCATATGTTTGGCCTCTAGAGGTGATCCACCAAGGAAAAATAAAGATTCAAGAAGAAGGGGTATTGGCTCAACCCTAGTTTTCTATCTCTATAGAAAAGAACGTACTCTCCAACTAATTGGAATTATTACGTATGTTGTAAAAGTCAACAACCACACCACCCATAATAAGACTCCTCTTATTTATAGATGTGGGCAACCCACCTTAACAATTAAGGAATTGGGATTTATTTAATTAATTAAATTCTTTTAATTAATTAAGCTCCCTAATCTTATTAGGGATAATTAATTAAACTCCTTTAACTAATTTTCCTTCCTAATCTAATTAGGAATAAATGAGAGTACTTATATTAAATTAATTCCTAAACTCTTTAGAAATTAAAATAATAATAATTATAATAATATTAATAAGACTCCTCTTATTAATTTATATTTAATATTTCTAAAATATTAAATAATAAATATTAAGCTATTTAATTTATTCTATCACCATAGATAAAATTAAATATACATAACATATTATTACGATTATGCCATTAACTTCTTAAATAATTATTCTTCCTTTTATGGTGTGACCCTTTAGGTTCTCCATATTAAACCTAAGTTATGAATAAATCAATTAGAAACAATTCTAATCTTATTTAAATAAATAAATTAAACAATTAATTTATTTAAATAAATAATATTTATTCTACAATGGGATAAGCCTCCTTAACGATCAGCGACTTTCCGAGATAATATAGATTTCAACATTAATCATTAAAGAACCTTTGAGTAAATAGTTCGTACAATTCAATCCTTCCACCATACAATGTCCCAATTAAATATAAGGCATGGAATTCTTCACAAGTCTTATTTTATTTAATTATATGTATTTCCATCCTTAAATGCACAACTCAAATAATGCAAATTAGAAACTCCTTTCTAATTTCATTACGCCGCCAAGGACTCTTGGGTTGTCATTTATCGAATCACATAGGACATTTCTCTTCTTTTATTAGAAGTGGTAGATTCTTTATTGATCATACATTATCTCCATGTACAACTTATTATACCCAAGCATACCCTTTGATATACCCTAAGGGTCTTAAGGAATAAGTCAAAGTATAACTCATCATACACAAGATAATATGATGATCTCAAGTCCAAGGATCACTTGTACTACTATCACTACAGGAATTCCTATTGACAGGCAAGTAAAACTCCATTAGGTATTCCTTAGCGAGCCCATGCTCAAATGAACTTATTCTCTAATAAGCACCTACATACTTGCTTTAGTGTCTCTACACAAATGATCATGAGATCAATCATCCTCATCCAATGAGCAAGCAACGTATGTACCAATCTATCCGGATTCACCAATCCCCAATTTAGTAATCCAACAATTGGGAACTATTTTAGTTTTAAGCTTTCTAAGAATTTAGATCTCATTAGAATGATCATCATCATTATTCTAAAAGCATTGCTTAAAACTATGGGTTTATCACATATTATAAAACAAACATCGTGTAGATAATTAAAAGCCTTTAATAAATTAATACTTTTTATTAATAAATGAATAAGATTGTTACAAAGTATATGCTTTATCATCAAACATGATTGGCTTGTGTGCATACTACTTTCACCTCCACCTTTGAGCATACACCCTAAATGACTTATTGGACTGTTTCTTGACCTTGGTAATTTGATACCGGTCGGGAGCCATCTGAGACTGGAAGCTATACTGAGTGAGGAAGGCATGAGCTAACTCTTCCCAACTATGGAACTTTGAGTTGTCTAATCTGGTATTCCAAGATTGGGCTTCTCCGGTTAGACTATTTTGAAATAGCTGCATTCTAAGCTTTTCATCCTCGGCATCAAATCTAAGTTTGCCAATGAATACCTTCAAATGTGTATAAGGATCTCCCAAACCATCATACTTTACAAAGTCAAGAGTCTTGAACTTCTCTCGATAATGAACACCAGGGAATATAAAAAGACCAGCATACCCGTGTGCACCAATCCCTTTTATAGACTGAATGATCTCTTTCATTTGAAGGACTTTTTTCCTGATATCACCGGTGTCAGGATATTCTTTGAGATGGGTGTTTTCAATAATTTTGTTTGTTGTATCCAACTGAAGTTTCGAAATTGTTTTATCCGAACCTTGTCTTCCTCCCTGTACAGAGGATTCTGTGTATATGGGTATTCGTGAACCCTGAGTAAACTTGTGTAGTTCTTTAAGAAGAACAACCAAATCTGTAATTTGCTTTCTTAATCCGTTAAACTCTTCCCGAGAGACAGGAGCAAGATTAGACTGGTCAGATAAAGACATAATTGATTATAGGCTCGTGGCCTTTTTGGACTTTGAATGGGTAACAGGCCCAATTGTTTCCCTACAAAAACTTGTGTAATTTAGTCTTAGGGAATGTATAAATGTTTACATGCTATCATAATGTGTCCATTCTAGGAATATTTTCCTGCAAAACGGGTGTCATTTGATAGCATGTCAAGCCTTAATATGCATGCACACATATTCTTCATATTTTCCATTACATAGATACTAACATGGAATGAAATTACAAGTAATTATCTTTACAAGTAATTGAAAATGGAGAGCATGAAGAGACTTTTCTCCACATTTGGTTTATCAGAGGCTGACCTATCTTAGGTTACTCTCGCGGCTTTTTGACATGAAGGTTCCCAGATCATCGCAATTTACTTGACGAAAAGTTAATTTGGTCTTTCAACTGGAGCGAATTTGGGTGGTGCCTTTCCCGAGCCTCGTTGGAATTACTCCCCTACGAGTCTAATAATCAAACACCGATAGGATAACCTCCTGGTGGAGGAACCACACAACATACATTCACATGCAATGTGTCTTACCGTTATGGGAATGATGACATGTGCGAAACACTAATTTCACAAATAGATAAATTGCAGTGCAGTACGTAAAATCCATTCGTACACATTCATCAAAATTTAAATGCAACATCCACACACAAGAATGTAACAGTTTTGAAAAGCTTGTAGTAGCGGCTTAAGTCCTTTTACTGGTATCCCCAGCAGAGTCGCCACCTATCGACGTCGGGATTTTTATTGTTCCCTTTTCGGTTCTTGTCTTTTGGTGTTCTCATGTTAGGTGAGATTTGTTTGAAAAAAAAAGTTGTGAAAAGGTCCGACATTTATATGTTAACGATTTGACTGTAAGAGTCGCCAGTTGATTTTTTAAATGGTTTTACCAACACAACCGAGAAAAAGTTTGCACATTGACCCAGTGATGTGACACTACTAAACGGGTCTGTGAAACCGAGATTCATTAGGGTTCGGGGACTTGCTTATGTGGAGGGAAGGTGTTAGGCACCCCCCGACATCCGTGTTACCACGGTTACCGCCACTTTTCAATTAAACTACTATATGAATGTGTGTGTGTGTGTGTGGGTGGGTCAATGTGCAGTTATTTGGAAGTAGTGTTAAGCCTCGTTCGCACCTATATACACAGGATTTGAATTTATTTAAAAATTCAGTTTTAAACAAGATATATCAATGACGTTTTATAAAAGAGGTTTTTCAAACCCTGTGCTCAATAGTAATTGAGGCCTTTGATACTTCCATTTTATTAAATGTTTGGCTTGATTGTTTTTATTTTCGAGATGCGAAGCATCTTTGAGAAAATAATGTATACAGCAGTGTCGAACTCTTCACGGGCACTAAAGCCATCTAAGGAAATTCAAACACCGTGAATAATTTACAAGCTGCTTACAGCTGAAAATGTCCATCACGGGAACCGAATCTAGATTCAGTAGTCTGAATCTGTGATCACATGATTACTAGGCTCACATGATGCCGCAATTTATATGAAAGAAGTAAGCAGTTATATATATAAAAGTTGTAAATATATATACAGACAAGATCAACCACCACGAAGCACCTACATGGGGGATCAGAAATGTAAATATATAAAACCAGTAAATATATATTTAGAGACAGGATCAAGCACCACAAAGCACCTCCATGGGGGATCAGAAATGTAAATATATAAAACTAGTAAATATGTCTATAGAGACGTGATCAAGCACCACAAAGCACCTCCATGTGGGATCAGAAATGTAAATAAAGCAATAAATACGATCAACGTATACTTAAGTAAACTCTAAAGTGACTAAACATAAATAAAGTAGTAAAACGATCAACCTCCAAGAACTAAACTCGGGTGGGACTAAATGTAAATAAAGCAAAGAAAAGGTCACAAAGTAAACTCTGTGCTTCGATGTAAATGTAAATATATATATATATATATATATATATATATATATATATATATATATATATAAGAAACGAACCGGATGTAAAATTCAAGCTCATTGAATAGAGAGTCAACAATAGTTTATATATAAGTATATATATATATATATATATATATATAAGCAATAAAGCGTTCCAAATGTAAAATCCGGGCTCGTGAGCGAGTTAGTTCGACGGTTCAATATATATATATATATATATATATATATATATATATATATATACAAAAGAAACTAAAAGCCACGGATCGAAGTTCGGGCATACAAACGCAACACGACTTTCAATGTGAAGAACGGTGTGTGAAAGGATGAAAAGAAACGCTTTAAAGTGTGTAAGAAGGCTTACAATGGACTGCCATAGAAGACTTCTATAGCTTTAAACGGATGAACACTCGGCTCCCACCGGTAAAAATATGACTAAATATAAGCTCAAGTGTTTAAATGAGAAAACACTCAATTTAGGGTGTGTACAGAGCAAATTGGACAGGGCTTCCTCGCCATTTTCTCTTGAAATATGGCCACCCCAAGCCCACTATTTATAGAGGGTAGTAGTCAGTAGGTACACCTGCACGCCCCGGACTCGGAGGTCTCGTCGTCTCGGAAATGCATGTATCTGGCGATGCAACGTTATGTCCGCTAGAACTTGTAGAACCTAAATCCGAGCCTCTGATTGAGGTGTATAAGACCTTTTACGGAGTGCTGTTGTCAAGAGCTATGCCATGACATAGGATTAGAGGTTGTCAGAAGTCAGGAAGATTGGACCATGCCCTTGGTCTTCAACCTTCAAATTCTATCTGGTGTGCTGCCTTGCATAGTAGTCACTCGGGATTGAAACTCCTTGGTTCTTGCGGGACATTGCTGTGTAGAATGTATGTTAAATTATTGTTGAGATGACGCAATGTTTGGTCGAGGTGGCAAACTGATGATTTTTCCCCTCATCGGGGTTATCTTTGGTTTGAGCTGATAAAGCAGTTGTTGCTCAGGGTTATGTGACGCCCCCATAATAGGTATACATCACCCATCTCGAGTCGCCAAATACATGGTACAAAATACAAATACAAACTTCTTTAATACAACTGTCGTGTAAAAATACGACAAAACATAGCCGAGAGTTTAAACAAGAATATTGCCATCTAGACAATATTCACTCTCAAAGGAGTCCTCATTACATTTATTATTACACTATTTAACAGAATAGTGAGGACTACTAATGCTATCATCTGGACCGTCACTCCATTCCCCGACTAGTCCCGACTACATTCTCATTTCCTGAAGAGAACAATGAAAGAAAGGGTGAGCTCAACTAGACCAGTATAAAATATTATGACTAAGATAATGCAGAATAAATTATCATTAGCCTTCAACAATGTTAAACTGATAAAATATAATAGACATCAAGTTTAACTTCAACGGAACAAGGAATCCATTAGAAAAGTCAAGTAGAGCATAAAATCTACTATCTTCTATGATTTAAAAAGATTTTCATCAACTTTATTGTAGAGACTCAGCTTAATAAATAAACCACATCATCCCTGTACCACGACCAAGGATATTCATGAAATCATCAATGGTCATGATTATACCGAATAATCCCTGGTCATAATCATACCATAAACTGTCCACCAATGAACTACATGCCAATGAGGACTTTTACCACATTATTCGTCACATTACGGTCATGATTATACCGAATAATTATTGGTCATAATCATACCAAATCCATCTATGCACGTAAGCCAAAGATGACTTTAATCATAATATAAGCATGAGGATGATGACAATGACATAATAATTCAATAAAACATGTTCAAGAATTAATTTATCTTGAATTATATAACGTCCAAATTGTCAACAAGATACTGATTTGTAGAGTAAAATTCAAGAATGCTCAGGAGAATATTTCAATGAAAAGATACTGGATGAAGGGCAAATATCAAGGATATTCCACTAATTTCATGGAGTATAGAAGCCAAAAATTTAACCAACTAAGTATAATAAAATATATAAAACTGCAAATGGATTTTCACCCGCCATACGGTAATCCACGTAGACAGATCATTTCCACAATTTAATAAGGAATGAATACAAAGGATCATCACCATGCATGTGGTAATCCACATAGGCAAGTTATTCCAACAAAATAATAAATAATGGAATAACAGAAGAATTCACCATGCATGCGTTAGGCCAAGAAACGGATAGGTTATTCAATGAGAATAATAAAGAATGGAACCGGTATTGCGAAAGCACTTACACACAAGATATTCCAACAGAATAATAAAGAATAGAATAACAACAGAATTCACCATGTATGTGATTGGCCTGACAAACAAGTTATTCAATAGAATAATAAAGAATGGAACCCGATTTCTTGCTTAAACCATTACGATGAGGATATTCAAATGTAATAATAAAGAATGGAATAACAATGAATTCACCATGTATGTGATAGAATATGCATGAAAAGTTATTCCAATAGAATAATAAAGAATGGAACCGGGTCTTGCGCATAATCCATTGCAGATGAGGATATTCCAACGGAATAATAAAGAATGGAATAACATCATAATTCACCATGCATGCGATAGGCCTTGCACGTATAAGTTATTCGATAGAATAATAAAGAATGGAACGAAGTCATGCGTAAAACGCAAAGACATGATATTACGACGGTATATAATAAAGAATGGAATAATATAAGAATTTCACCATATATGCGATTGCTTGCATGAGAAAAGTTATTCCAACATAATAATAAAGAATGGAATAATAGAAGAATTTCACCATGTATGTGGTACTTGTGATAGATAGGTTATTCAACATAATAATAAAGAATTGAATAATGAAAAATTTCACCATATATGCGGATTGCCATAGATAAAAGTTATTCAAATATAATAATAAAGAATGGAATAACAAAAGAATTTCACCATGTATGTGGTACCCATTATAGACAAAGTTATTCCAACATAATAATAAAGAATGGAATAATGAAGAATTTCACCATGTATGTGGCACTTGGCAGACAAAAGTTATTCCAACATAATAATAAAGAATGGAATAACATAAGCTCTCTTCATGAATATGAAAGAAATAATACCCTTACCTTAGAATAAAGTTGGATCTTTGGAATATAGAGGTAGAGACTTCTTCTTCTTTCTCTCTATAATTTCTCTCTCTAGAGTTTTGGTGAATTCGTAAGAAATAATGAAGGAACGATCTTCTATTTATAGGAGAATGAACCTAATGAATAATGGCGATTCATGAACGGTCAGATTGATTTACTTTTAAATGGACTATCCATATTGATTTACTAATAAAACTTAAAGCAGCGGTTAAAATGCATGATTCACTTTATTAAAACTTTAAATCAATGATCCATATTGATTTACTATTAAAACTTTAAACCAAATGATCAATGATCCTTATTGATTTACTATTAAAACTTTAAACCAATGATCCATATTGATTTATTATTATAATTTCAACCAACGATTCAGAAAAATTAGCACATCTCCTCATGGAATAATATTGTACCCAAAAATAATTTTGTTAGAAAATAAATATATTTTTAGGGTGAATAGTACCCCGTGAATAGTACTTCAGGAATAATACCCTGTGAATAGTACCCCGACACGAAAAGTGTCCCAAATACCCGAGTGAACAATACTAGAGTGAATAGTAATTTGGGTAAATAGTAACTCGTGAATCGTACTCTGATACGAAAAGTGTCCCAAATACCCGAGTGAACAATACTAGAGTGAATAGTAACTCGTGAATAGTACTACGACACAAAAAGTGTCCCAAATACCCGAGTGAACAATACTAGAGTGAATAGTAATTTGGGTGAATAATAACCTGTGAATAGTAACTCGTGAATAGTACTCCGACAAAAAAAGTACCCCGAATACCCGATTGAACAATATAACCTCCAGACATCAATTATTATCAAAATAAATGTCGATTTCCACTAACAGTAATAATTCACACACAATGGAACTATCAATTTCATCTTTAATCAACACAAACTTATTCATCATTAATATTACAACTCACAATATTTAATAACCAGGTCATTCCCAGGAAAGAGGGGGCTTTCTGATAAGGATTTCTCCTTATTGACGCGCAATTAGATGACCAAAACTCTCCTTAACATGACTTCTAGACATTGTAAATATTGTAATTTAATAATATGAATAACTTTGTCGTCTCAATTATTGATTTAATAACATATCATATAATGCAGATGATCATGTGACAATAATTGAATCAATAATATGAGAGATATGATGCACAATTCTCGTAGCAATAATTGAGTATAACTGAGTGACTTCTTACGTAAGCATCAATAATCAATACCGTGTGCTATTATGCAACCACGCGTATTACTATACATTTACTATCGAGTAGTTCAACAGTTTTAACGATAACACTTTCGCTGTTATTTTCATAAAAATATTTTTGTCGTTTTCTCAATTCGATAATAATTCTGTTGTGGGGTCCACCAATGATTGTACCGTTGTACGGATATTTCCCGATAAAAAGAATATTCCCTGACCAATCGAATATTATACAACAACTTACATACTTTTCAAAATGTATAAATATTACCCATAACTATAACATTATCTCAAATCCACACCATAATTTTGAATTTTTTTTTTGAGAAAATTTAAATATTTATTCATAAAATTTGGGGTCTCACAATCTCCCTCCTTATGAAATTTAGCCCTCGAAATTCGCATTGTATGTACTGTATGTCCAAGAGGTGAGGATACCTTAACTTCATTTCGATTCTAACTCTTGAGGTATAACCTTTGAGTGTTGAATACGATCCTTCTTATCCAAGATTTTAACACGTATCTCGTCATACGTTAAATCTTCTGTTATCTCATCTAATTCTAATTTAATAATGTGGTTCGGGTCGTCCACGTATTTACGTAACATCGATACAAAAAAAAATGTTATGAACACGCGACATACTTGGCGGCAAAATGAGTTTATAGGCCATAGTTCCTACTCAATCAAGGCTTTCAAATGGGCCAATAAAATCAAGGGTTGAGATTTCCTCTCTTCATCAATTCTTGCTTCTAGAATAATGCCCTCTTGAACCTTCTTCTTTACATTCATCAGCTCTGAATATGTAGCTTGCACGACTTTAACTTTATCGATTAAAGTCGATTCTACTCGTATATTTGTTATCTTCATGTGGGTCCCTAGAGTCTTTAACTCTATCTTAATCAGTTGTAAGTTATACGAAATGAGTTATTTTGTGTTAACAACATCACACTTGTAAATGCATACGACCTTCTACTCAACACGTCAGCTACCACGTTCGCTTTCCCACGATGGTATTGAATGGTATGATCGTAATCTTCAACAGCTCGAGCCAACGTCTTTGGCACATACTACGATTGTTTTAGGTGAAGAAATATTTGAGGGTTTTAGAAATGGTTTTTGTACTAGGGTCAATACAAAATTCTATTTCACGCTCTAGGGTAGGCTAGGAAGTCTTTAAGAATACGCCAGGAAATTTACTAACGATAGAAATATCATTCAAAACTGTAACTCTCATCCAAGACTTCGATAGAACATGTAATGAAGGTTTCTCCTAACAAAGCTTCAATAGATAAGTCAAAGTTTAACTTCTCTGGAGTTAAATTTAAACGTTGGACGCAAGCAAGAGAGATAAAATAATGTGTAGAACCGGTATCTAAAAAAGGTATGACTTACATGAAAAAATAATTTATAATTAACTAACCCGTGCTAACTTCGTCGGGTTACTTACTTTTGAGAAGTCACAAAAATGCTCTTCCCGAAACCACAGACTTTGTTTTGTCCAGATCCGCCTTTGGTGCCACCGTCCCATTGCAGTTGACTTTGGTGCACGACAAAATTGGGCTAGGTGACCTTCTTTTTCCACAATTGTAACATGCTTTGGATCGCATCACACGCTTTTGGTGATATGTCCTCCCCTCGCAGATTTATAATATACGATCGACGATCGTTCTCCTTCCTCAACAACAGGTTCTAGTGCTGACATCTTTCCATCATTGTTGAATCTCCTCTTCTTGAAATTTCCACTCCTATTATCTTGGCCATGATTACCATCGATGTGGTTACCATTCTTGGCATGATAATTTCCCACGATGGTTATCATTGTTCGATGGCCGTTTCCACCCAGAATGACGATTATTATCGTTGCCTTTTGGTTGAAATTTGGTTCATTATTTAGGCTCCAATAATCGAGCCCCTATTCACTACATCTCGAATCTGAAACACAATTTGTGAGAAATGAGGTATTGATGTATATTAGGTTTCAAACCTCTTAGAAACATTCGCGTAATTTGCTCCTCCTTATCGACCAAATGGGATGCAAACCGGGATAACTCCACAAATTTAGCCTCGTATTGAGACACGGTCATATTGTTTTGCTCCAACTTGATAAACTACACCTCCTTCATGTGATGAATACTTTTGGGAAAGTACTTGTCGTTGAATGACTCTTGGAACTTCTCCCAAGACATCTTGAAAAGCGCCACCGGGTAAGTTTTACTGATTCCCACCAAAGAATTTTCTTCTTCTTCACGCAACATAAAGGTGGCAAAGGAACCTTTTGCTTCTCTCGAGCATCCCAAGACATCAAATATCTTGGTGATCTTCTTTAACCATGTCTCGCTTTAAGTGGTTACGCTTTCCCAAAACTCTGGTGGTCAGCTCCTTGAACTACTTAGCGGTGACTTATTGCCCATGGGTTGCCATTATTTCCACCTATATTTTGAAGCAGAGTCTATCTTACACGATGTTGCATAAATTGCATAAAACCTTTGAACATCCCATCGTTCATCATTTGACCGGTGGTGTTTTTTTACTTGAGGATTATTGTCTTCTTGTTACACATTATCATGGGTATTGATCGTTGGTGACTCAAGCGGTCTCATGTGCTTCATTGTTGATCTCAACATTTTCGGATGTCATTTTCAAACACCGTCACAAAATAAGGGTTAATTAACATATCACATATTATTTTCGTGAAAATCAAAGTAGCAATCAAATTGCAAAAAATTAATAAGTTTAGATAAAATCGATTTTAAAATTTTTCACAAACCAATTACCCTTGATCATCCTTTATGCATATTATTAATTAAACGAAGAATAAGAAATTATGAAATCATACCTTGTAGAAACGAGCTTCCTCAGTACGAAGTTCACCTCCTACTTCTCCGCGATCTCCTCAATCTCCTGTAGATTCCTTCCTTTCGATCAATGTAAGCCACCCAAGTGTATGGCCTCTATAGTGATCCACCAAGAAGAGGAAATTTTCAAGAAGAAGAAGGGATTCGCTCAAACCCTAGTTTTTCCTATCCTAATAAGAAAAAGGTGTACTCTTCCAACTCTAGGAATTACGATATTCTCATATCTAATATAAGACTCCTCTTATAAAGATATTATATAACCCTATTTTAATTAAAATAAGGTATTATTTATTTAATTAAACTCTTTAATTAAATGGGCCCCTAATCCTATTAGGGATAATTAGTTAAACTCTTTAACTAATTTTCTTCCTAATCCAATTAGGAATAAATGAGAGTACTAATATTAAATTAATTCCTAAACCTTTAGAAATTAAAATAATAATAATTATAATAATATTAATAAGACTTCTCTTATTAATTTATATTTAATATTTCTAAAATATTAAATAATAATATTAAGCTATTTAATTTATTCTATCACCATAGATTAAATTAAATATACTTAACATATTATTACAATTATGCCATTAACTTCTTAAATAATTATTCTTCCTTTTATGGTGTGACCCTTTTAGGTTCTCCATATTAAACCTATTGTGAATAAATCAATTGTAACAATTTAATCTCATTTAAATAAATAAATTAAATTAAATAATTTATTTAAATAAATAATATTTATTCTACAATAGGATAAGCCTCCCTAATGATCAACCACTTTCCAGATAATATAGATTTCAACATTAATCATAAAAGAACCTTTCGAGTAAATAGTTACCCAGACAATTCAATCCTTCCATATACTATGTCCCAATTAAATATAAGACATGGAATTATCACAAGTCTTATTTTATTTAATTATATGTATTTCGATTCCTAAATGAATAACTCCTAATGAATGCAAATTAGAAACTACTTTCTAATTTCATTCCACTCGCCAAGGATTCCTGGGTTGTCATTTATCGAATCACATAGACATTTCTCCTTTTACTAGAAGTGGTAGATTCTTTATCGATCATTCATTATCTTCATATATAACTTATTACACCCAAGCATACCCTTTGATATACTCTAAGAGTCTTAAGGAATAAGTCAAAGTGTAATTCATTATATATAAGATACTATGATGATCTCAAGTCTAAGGATCATTTCAGACTACTATCACTACAGAATTCCTATCGATGTAAGTAAAACTCCATTAGGTATTCCTTAGCGAAGTCACGCTCGTTGAACTTATTCTCTAATAAGCACCTACATACTACTGCTTTTTAGTTGTTCCACACAAATGATCATGAGATCAATCATCCTCATCCAACGAGCAAAGCAACGATGTACTCAATCTATCCGGATTCACTAATCCCCAATTTAGTAATCCAATGATTGGGAACTATTTTAGTTTTAAGCTTTCTAAGAATTTAGATCTCATTAGAATGATCATCATCATTATTCTAAAAGCGTTGCTTAAAACTACGGGTTTATCACATATTATTAAAACAAAGACCATGTACGTAGATAATAAATGCCTTTAATAAATAATTCTTTTTTATTAATAAATAAATAAGATTGATTACACAAAGATATGCTTTATCATCATACATGATCGGGCTTCAGATGCATAATACTTTCAATCTCCCACTCAGCACTAAAGCCAATCGCCGTGGTATCTCATACCCATCTTCTCTAAGTGACGATCAAACCGTCATTGTTGGTTAACGCTTTAGTAAATGGATCTCGCAATATTGTCTTGAGAGTCCACACGCCTGTGGTGACGCTCCTCTTTCAATGATCTCTCCGATCAAATGAAATCGCCGCAACACGGTTCGATTTCGATGAGACCGGGTTCCTTAGTCATGTAATGTACCCAAGTTGTTGTCACGTATCAAAGGCATCGGTCCTTTAATGCTAGGAACCACACCAAGTTCGTAGAATGAACTTCTTCATCCAAACAGCCTTCCTTTCGCAGCCTTCACTTGCAGCCTATGTACTCGCTTCACACACCAATCAAGAATCGTCATCGCTTGAACTTTTCCAACTCATCGCGCCACCGCTTAAGGTAAACACATACCCAAACGGATTTATCATTATCTTGGTCTGCTTTGAAAACTTGAGTCCGTGAAGCCTCTAGTTTTAATTCGCACTCCACCGTAGACAAGAAATACATCCTTAGTTCTTCTTAAGTACTTTAGATATTTTTCACCGCTTCCAAAGTTGTTCTTTCTCCGGATTCGATCGATATCCGCTTGTTACACTAAGTGCATGAGCTTACATCCGGTCTAGTACATATCATACCGTATATGATAGATCCTATTGTCAAGCATAAGGAATCTTACTCATACGGCTTTCTCTCCTCGTGTGTCTTTGGGGCTTGCTTTCTTGAGAGATGTATTCCATGGCTCATCTCCAAGATGAGACCTCTTTTGGAATCTTCCATGCTAAACCTTTTAGCATCATGTCAATGTACGCCTTGGGATAAGCCAACATCCTATTAGATCTATCTCTATAGATCTTTATCCCCAAAATATAGGATGCTTCTCCCAAGTCCTTCATGGAGAAGTGTTTAGATAACCGATTTTAATTGTTCATAAAGATAGAATATCATTCCTATCAAGAATATATCATCAACATATAATACAAGGAATGAAATAAATAGCCCCACTAACCTTCTTGTACACACATGGTTCATCCTCATTTTGATAAAATCAAACTTTTGATTGTCTCATCAAAACGGATGTTCCACCCACGGTAGAAGCTTCGCTTTTAATCCATAAATGGATCGTCAGAAGCTATGACTTGATTTGTTCCAACCTTTGAAACAAATCCTCCGTTGTGTCATATACACATCCTCCTCAAGTTTCCCATCGAGGAAGGCCGCTTTTCACGCCCATCCGCCAGATTTCAGTAGTCACGGTAAGTCGCAATCGCAAGCAAAAACCGAATGGACTTGAGCATTGCATCGTGAGAAGGTTCATTCATAGTCAACTCCTTGTCTTTGTTTGAAACCTTTTGCAACCGGGCCGGGCCTTATAGGTCTCTACCTTGCCGTCCGCTTCCAGCTCTTTCTTTCTTTTAAAGACCCATTTACACCCAAAAAGCTTAATGCCTTCGTGTGGTGAGACCAAAGTCCATACTGGTTCTCATACATGGAGTCCATCTTGATTTCATGGCTTTCGCCATTTCTCTCGAAGTCTTTTTACTCATAGCCTGCTCAGAATTCAATGGATCATCATCATCTATGATATGCACTTCATTGTCATCTTCTATGACAAGTCCATACCGTCTCGGGTATCTTTGGTACTCTTCAGATTTATTTAATCAGGTGTGGTGGTATGTATGAATCTCTACTGTTAGGTACCTCACTTTGATCTCAGTAGTATTTTGTGGTTCTTGAACTTCTTCAAGATATATCTTACTCCAATCGACCCCTTCAAGGATAAACTCCTTTTCCAAGAAGGCAAAGATGTTTCGCAACAAACACCTTTTCGATCATTGGATGATAGAAATAATAATACCCGATGTTTCTTTTAGGTATCCCACAAATCTACATTTGTCGATCTAGTCTGCAGCCTTTATCGCTTTTCAAACTTTTTGACATAAGTCGGACAACCCCAAGTCTTAACATGCTTAAGATTTGGTTTCTCCCCGTCCATAACTCATATGGGGTCTTGGGGACGGATTTTGTAGGTACCTTGTTAAGTAGGTATGCAATTGATTCTAGGCATATCCCCGTATGAAAACCGAAGGCTCAGAAAGCTCATCATAGATCGAACCATGTCCAACAATGTTCGATTTCTCCTTTCAGATACACCATTCATCTGTGGGCCCCCGGTGGAGTCCATTGTGAGATTATACCATTTTTTCGAGACAATTGAGAAACTCACCACTTAAGTATTCTCCTCCTCGATCGATCAAGAATCTTAATACTCTTACCAGCTTTGCTTCTCAACTTCACTTCGAACTCTTTGAACTTTTCAAATGATTCAGATTTGTATTTCATTAAATACACATATCCAAATCTTGAGTGGTCGTCATGAATGTAATAAAATAAGAATACCTCCTCCTCGTAAGTCGTTGTCATATAGTCCACATACATCCGTGTGTACCAACGCTAACAACTCAGAACTCTTTCTCCTTTTCCACTAAAAGGAGATTTAGTCATTTTACCCATGAGACAAGATTCACAAGTCGATATGATTCATAATCGATAGCTCTAGAGCCCATCTTTACGCAACTTGGATAATCTTGTTTCATTAATACGACCAAGTCTACACAAAGTACACATGAAGGTATAATTAACATCATCTCTTTTCCTTTTATTAGTTTGTTCAATTTGAAATATATTTTCATGCAAGTCAAGTATATAAAGTCCATTTCGCAAATTACCAACACCATATAAAACATTATCATTATAAATGGAACAACTGTTGTTCTTTATTATAATATTAAAACCATCCATATCCAATACAGTAGATAGAAATAATGTTTCTAATGATATTTGGAACAAAATAACAATTATTTAAATTAATGAACTCGCCTCAGTAGCAAAGTGTTAAACAATAAGTCCCTTACAGCCTAATGCAAAGAACCTTTGCTCCATTTCCCACTCTGTAGACTAACCTCATCCTTGCTTCGCCTTTCTACTTCGACCTCCCCCCCCGATATTATTACATATGTGAGAACCACATCCCAGATCCAATACCCAAGTAGAAGATCGACTTTTTAAAAATTAATTTCAATCATAAACAAACCTCGATTAGGATTCAAGCTTTCCAAGCTTCTTTCGCTTTTTGTTCGCAAGATAATCCTTGCAGCTCCTCTTCCAAAGGGATCCCGCTTTATCGCAATGGAAGCAAATTCTTTGCTAGTCGGATCAGTTTCTTTTGATCCTTCACTTTCGCCTTTCCCTTAGCCTTCTTGGATTTCTTCTTTCGTAAGATACTTGGGCCTCTTCCTTTTTTCGAAGAATCATCCACCAAGAAGACATGGTTCTTCTTGGATGGAAGTGACCTTCAGCAGCTTTTCAACATGTTAAGTAATTCGTGCAAGTCGACATCCAACTTATTCATGTGAAAATTCACAACAAATTGTGAGAAGGTGTCCGGGAGTGATCGCAAGACTAAATCTCGACTCAACTCCCCATCCACGACGAACCCAAGTCGCCCAAGACGCTCAATCGATTGATCATCTTTAGGACATGAGTCTCAACTCAGAGTGCCCCTGGCCATCCGAGATCTAAGAGCTCCTTAGATATTTCATATCTAGCAACCCTACTTTGCTTCACCATACAACTCTCCAAGGTGTAGTAGAAGATAAGAGAGCATCCATGTTTTCATGCCGACGTCAAGCTCAAGCATACTCATGGATGCGAAAGCATGATGCATCGAGCCACGATGCATCATCTTGCCACCGCTTAAAAGTAGCAATCTCTTCCTCAGAGGTCGCCTCTCGCAACTTTTGCAGTGTACACGGCTAATTTAGGACATAAGAAATCTTTTCAAAGAAGGAGAACAATTCTCAGATTCCTTAACCAAATTGCAGTAGTTCTGGCCCTGGCCACTTTGTTAAGATCAAGTATGCTTCGCAGTTGAAATTAGTGAATGTGACATTTTCAAAATTTCGCATGTAAAAAGACAATATTTTAGCAAACATTCATTTATTAATTACCAAAATAAATTAGGTCTTATTTTATATTGGTATCTCTCCACTATTTTCTTCAAACTATATTACCTCATTTATATAGTTCTTCAAAATCTAATTAAAGTTTTTGCTAGTGAGAATAAGGATCCCATTTCAAATATATATTGTGTGTGACACAACAAACTATATATAAATAAATAGGTAGACAACTCCTGTCAATTACATCAACACGTAACTCCTTATGTTTTGCCTCTTGGATTATTTTTTGATCAAGTGGTGGCACATCCAATCAAAATTATCTAAGTTAAGTCCAACCTAGCACTTCCATATATTCAAAAAGAAAAATATCGCCTTGTGGTGACACAACAAAACAATATTGTTCAATTTTCTTTATAAGCATCAAATGTGATAATTAACATCTTAAATACTTAATACTTGCCTTTGTGGTGACACAACAAACTCATATTAAATATTTAATACTCTATTAATTTTATCATGCTAGAAGGCTTACGCTCGATATTCTAAATATCTTTGAACGCTTAAGACTTAATATAAAAAACTTTGAGGGATTTGTTATTATTTGTCTCATCTGTTTAGCGCAAGCATGCAAATATATATATAAAATAAATACATATTATTATTAAACATGCAAGCATGTTTGCATAATATATATATATATAATACTAGCATGCACATATAGAATACTATATTCTACCCGGATTGATTATGGACTTTTATTCTAGTTTCGTTCACTAGAGCCACCAAGTGAACCAAAAGGTCAAACCCTAGGTGCAAAGAATAAACATTTAAATATAACTATTACATTTAAACCCTGCTCCATTACAAACGGGTCTTCAAGCGCCTCGCTTTCGATCTCTTGTTCTTCAAAAAAAATTCTAACTAATCCTATTACATTAAACTATTTAATTTAAATAGAAACCTCGATCGCTAAATCAAGGGAAGTACATAGAGAGAGATAGAATTTACATCAAGAAGAAAACCGTAAAAGACGCAGGTACGCAGACCCCATTTAATAAAACCCATTCATTCAAACATCCAACTAAAATAAATCCAATCATATTGGTCAATTGTCCATAATCAATCCCATTTATTATCATACATATCATCATACGTATCAATAAATTAAATCATTCCATATATATATATGAGTATCATTTAATGGGCAATTTTATGTTGCATGAAATCCAATTTCAAGATTAAAATAAACTCTTTTATTTTAATTATAAAATTATTAAGATTATATATATATATATATAATATATATATATATATATATAATAATCAAAGTCCTACTCTTTAAAAAAAACCGTAGACCTAAATTATTTTTAATATATATACTATAAAATGATGACTAAAATATATCTGACACAATATATAAATTTTATATTATAATATAATAAATATATATATATTTATATAATACGCTTTGGACAAAAAAAATGGTCACTTTACTTTTATAAAATGATGGCCTTTTGTATTATAAATATTACCAATCTTATAATATATCATATTAATTATTTTTATATATATAATAATAAAATATAACGGATCCCTTAATCAAAAAAATATATATATATATATATAATGATTATTACATTATGGAAAAAAAGAAACTTTTTTTTTTTTTTTTCTATAATCTAATTGAAAAAAAACGCCAAACGTTAAACAATGTATCTTAAAAAAAAATTTGTGAAAAAAAAAAACCACCAAAACAAAAAAAATTCTTTTTTTTTTTTTTTTTATTTTTTTTTTTAAAATAATAATTTTATACAACAAATTATGCCCAATAAATTATTCAAAATACATACCCATACATATATGGAATCAAAATAATTAATAATTCGTGATAAAGTTTGGCTCATGATACCAATCGTTAGGTTTTTGTGAAAATCAAAGTAGCAATCAAATTGCAAAAATAATGGAAGTTTAAATAAAATCGATTTTAAAATTTTTCACAAACCAATTACCCTTGATCATCCTTTATGCATATTATTAATTAAACGAAGAATAAGAAATTATGAAATCATACCTTGTAGAAACGAGCTTCCTCGTGCACGAAGTTCACCTCCTACTTCTCATGATCTCCTCAATCTCCGGGTAGATTCCTTCCTTCGATCAATGTAAGCCACCCAAGTGTATGGCCTCTATAGTGATCCACCAAGAAGAAGAGGAAATTTTCAAGAAGAAGGGATTTGGCTCAAACCCTAGTTTTTCCTATCAGAATAAGAAAAGGGGTGTACTCTCCAACTCTAGAATTACGATATTTAGATATCTAATATAAGACTCCTCTTATAAAGATATCATGTAACCCTATTTTAATTAAAATAAGGTATTATTTATTTAATTAAACTCTTTAATTAAATGGGCTCCCTAATCCTATTAGGGATAATTAATTAAACTCCTTTAACTAATTTTTCCTTCCTAATCCAATTAGAATAAATGAGAGTACTTATATTAAATTAATTCCTAAACCTTTTAGAAATTAAAATAATAATAATTATAATAATATTAATAAGACTCCTCTTATTAATTTATATTTAATATTTCTAAAATATTAAATAATAATATTAAGCTATTTAATTTATTCTATCACCATAGATTAAATTAAATATACTTAACATATTATTACAATTATGCCATTAACTTCTTAAATAATTATTCTTCCTTTTATGGTGTGACCCTTTAGGTTCTCCATATTAAACCTATTGTGAATAAATCAATTGTAACAATTTAATCTCATTTAAATAAATAAATTAAACAAATAATTTATTTAAATAAATAATATTTATTCTACAATAGGATAAGCCTCCCTAACGATCAACCACTTTCCAGATAATATAGATTTCAACATTAATCATAAAAGAACCTTTGAGTAAATAGTTACCGCACAATTCAATCCTTCCACCATACAATGTCCCAATTAAATATAAGATATGGAATTATCGTCAAGTCTTATTTTATTTAATTATATGTATTTCGATTCCTAAATGAATAACTCCTAATGAATGCAAATTAGAAACTACTTTCTAATTTCATTCCACCTCGCCAAGGATTCCGGGTTGTCATTTATCTAATCACATAGACATTTCTCCTTTTACTAGAAGTGGTAGATTCTTTATCGATCATTCATTATCTTCATATATAACTTATTACACCCAAGCATACCCTTTGATATACTCTAAGAGTCTTAAGGAATAAGTCAAAGTGTAATTCATTATATATAAGATACTATGATGATCTCAAGTCTAAGGATCATTCAGTACTACTATCACTACAGAATTCCTATCGATGTAAGTAAAACTCCATTAGGTATTCCTTAGCGAGTCACGCTCAGTTGAACTTATTCTCTAATAAGCACCTACATACTTGCTTTAGTGTTCCACACAAATGATCATGAGATCAATCATCCTCATCCAACGAAAGCAAGCAACGATGTACCAATCTATCCGGATTCACTAATCCCCAATTTAGTAATCCAATGATTGGGAACTATTTTAGTTTTAAGCTTTCTAAGAATTTAGATCTCATTAGAATGATCATCATCATTATTCTAAAAGCGTATCACATGCTTAAAACTATGGGTTTATCACATATTATTAAAACAAAAGCTTTATCATCACCATGTAGATAATAAATGCCTTTAATAAATAATTTTATTAATAAATAAATAAGATTGATTACACAAGATATGCTTTATCATCATACATGATTGGTTTGCAATGTAACATAATACTTTTTTTACCACATCATTCGTCACATTACTGGCCATGATTATCTTGAATAATCCTCGATCATAATCATACCAAGTCCATCTATGCACGTGAGCCAAATATAACTTTAATCATAATATAAACATGATGATGATGACAATGACATAATAATTCAATAAAACAAGTTCAAAAATTAATTTATCCAGAATTGAATAACGTCCAAATTGTCAACATGATACTGCTTTGTAGAGTAAAATTCAAGAATGCTCAGATGAATATTTCCATGAAAAGATACTGGATGAAGGACAAATATCAAGGATATTCCACTAATTTCATGGAGTATAAAAGCCAAAACTATAACCAACTGAGTATAATAGAATATATGAAACTGCAAATGGATTTTTGCCCGCCATGTGGTAATCCACATAGACAGATCATTTCCACAATTTAATAAGGAATGAATACAAAGGATCATTCACCATGCATGTGATAATCCACATAGATAAG
The DNA here is from genome assembly GCA_020205615.1 of Panax quinquefolius. Taxonomy (NCBI): domain Eukaryota; kingdom Viridiplantae; phylum Streptophyta; class Magnoliopsida; order Apiales; family Araliaceae; genus Panax; species Panax quinquefolius. Next base: position 87,306,961 of record CM035155.1, on the reverse strand, counting down.
TTATTTCAACATAATAATAAAGAATGGAATAACAGAAGAATTCACCATGCATGCGTTAGACCGCATGACAAAAAGTTATTCCAAATGTAATAATAAAGAATGGAACTGTGTATTGCGTAAATCGCATGCATATGATATTCAAATGAATAATAAAGAATGGAATAACAAATGAATTCACCATGCATGCGATAGACCGCACAGACAGGTTATTCCTACACAATAATAAAGAATGGAACAAGGACTTTCGTAATCCGCACAGACAGGATATTCCAACAGAATAATAAAGAATGGAATAACAATGTAATTCACCATGCATGCGATAGAGCGGATGTATAAAAGTTATTCCAATGAATAATAAAGAATGGTACTAAGTCACGCGAAAGCGCACGCATGAACCAGGGGTATTTCGACGTAATAATAAAGAATTGAACAGTCATGCAGAACGCATGCATGATTATATTCACCGAATAATAAAGAACGAAATAATGTAAAAATTTCACCATGTATTTAAAGATTATGCCGACATGTGTTATTCCAACATAATAATAAATAATGGAATAATGGAAGAATTTCACCATGTATGCAGTATTGGCATGCATAAAGTTATTCCAACATAATAATAAAGAATGGAATAACAGAAGAATTTCACCATCTATGCGGTACTCAGCATGACAAAAGTTATTCCAACATAATAATAAAGAATGGAATAATGAGAAGAATTTCAACATGTATCATCGCCAGATAAAAGTTATTCAACATAATAATAAAATTGAATAATCAAGCTTTCTTCATGAATACTGTAAAGAAATAATACCCCTTACCTTAGAATAAAGTGGATCTTGGAATAGAGAGGTATGAGACTTTCTTCTTCTTTCTCTCTATAATTTCTCTCTCTAGAGTTTCAGGTGAATTAAGTAAAAATAATGAAGGAATGAGCTTTATTTATAGGAGAATGGGTGAATAGTAACTAATTCATGAATAGTCGATTGATTTATCGTTAAACTAAGCGGTCCATATTGGTTTACTATTAAAACTAAAAGCAACGGTCCATCTGCCGATTCACTATTAAAACTTTTAAACCAAATGATCCATATGGATTTACAATAAAAACTTTAAACCAGCGATCCATATTAATTTACTATTATAATTTCAACCAACGGTCTAAAAAATTAGTACATCTCCCCATGGAATAATATTGTACCCAAAAATGATTTGGAACAAAAATAAATATATTTTTCGGGTGAATAGTATACCATGAATAGTACCCCGTGAATAGTACCCCGACACAAAAAGTGTCCCAAATACCCGAGTGAACAATACTAGAGTGAATAGTAATTTGGGTGAATAGTAACCCGTGAATAGTAACTCGTGAATAGTACTCCGACACGAAAAGTGTCCCAAATACCCGAGTGAATAATACTAGAGTGAATAGGAATTTGGGTGAATAGTAACCCCTAAATAGTAACTCATGAATAGTACTCCGACACGAAAAGTGTCCCAAATACCCAAGTGAAAAATACTAGAGTGAATAGTAATTTGGATGAATAGTAACCCCTGAATAGTAACTCGTGAATAGTACTCCGACACGAAAAGTGTCCCAAATACCCGAGTGAACAATACTAGAGTGAATAGTAAGTTGGGTGAATAGTAACCCGTGAATAGTACCCAGAAACAAAAAGTGCCCCGAATACCCGATTGAACAATATAACCTCTAGACATCAATTATTATCGAAATAAATGTCAATTTCCACTAACACTAGTAATTCCCACATAATAGAACTATCAATTTCATCTTTAATCAACACGAACTTATTCATCATGAATATTACAACTCACAATATTTAACAACCAGGTCGTTCCCAAGAAAGAGGGGGCTTTCCGATAAGGATTTCTCCTTATTGGCGCATAATTAGATGACCACACCTCTCCTTGATAGAACTTCTAGACATTGTAAATATTGCAATTTAATAATATGAATAACTTTGTCATCTCAATTATTGATTTAATAACATATCATATAATGCAGATGATACTGTGATAATAATTGAATCAATAATATGAGAGATATGATGCAACAATTACTGTAGCAATAATTGAGAATAACTGAGCGACTTCTTATGTAAGCATTAATAACCAATACCGTGTGCTACTATGCAACCCGCGCTTTTCATTGTATTTTTTACTATCGAGTAGTTCAACGGTTTTAACTTGGTAATACTTAATCGTTATTTTCATAAAAATATTTTTTTCGTTTTCTCAATTCGACAATAATTCTGTTGTGGGGTCCACCAATGATTGTATCGTCGTACGAATATTCCCCGACAAAAAGAATATTCCCCGACTAATCGAATATTAAACAACAACTTAGATACTTTTCAAAACTTATAAATATTACCCACAACTTTAACATTATCTCATATCCACACCATAATTTTTTTAAAAAAATTGAGAAAATTTAAATCTTTATTCAAAAAATTTGGGGTCTCACAGGTTATCTCTGAGATTGGGTTGCTACAAGTACTGGATGTCCTCAAGGTTGTCTCTGAGGTGTGCCTGACCTCCTAAGGTTATCTATGGGTTTGAAGCTGAGTGCCTCGGTGTGAGTCCCGAGGTTGAATCTGACTGCAAAGGTTGAAACTAGCATCTTCAAGGTTATCTCCGGAACTGCAACTACACTCCTTGGGGTTATCTCGATGGTTGACATTGTCTTTCATGGCGTTGTTTCCAGGACTGAGACTGGGTATCTCGGGGTTATCCCTGAGATGAAACAGTCTTTTCCGGAGTGATTTCCGGTATTGGAACTACATATCTCGGGGTTATGTCTGATGTTAGAACTGACACTTTTGGTGTTATTTCAGGGATAGAGTTTAAAACTTCCAGTGGTATTTCTGGGATTGAGTTGAGCTGTCTTCCAGGGTTATCTCTGAAAGATGATTTTGCCCTCCTGCAATGTTAGTAACAGGTATGCAGAAAATTTCGAGTGTCTACAGATGCCTATCTTTATCATATTTATGCAATGCAATGGCATGGATAGGATAAAGAATACTAGATACTTGAAATGCAACAAGATGATCATGATGCCATGTATAACAACATGATGTGAATGTATGTGGTTTGTTGGATTGTTTTCCAATATGGTGTGATAATTGTCGGCTCCCCTTGACTTCTACCGGTGTTGACAATTATTACTGACAACCCTGATGAACTTTCTTGGACTTGCAATCCAATGTTCTCAGGAGCTTCCAGGATGTTAACATTAGGGTTATCACCACATAATTGAATTAGAACTAGAAGATATAGCAAAATATTTAACGTGTAAGGAGATAGCTATTAAAATCTTGGATAAGAAGGAACATATTCTACGCTCAAAGGTTATACCTCAAGAGTTAGACTCTGGAGAGGTATCCTCACCTCTTCAACATACCAGGTACGTACGTCAATTTTGAGGACAAAATTTCATAAGAATGGGAGGTTGTAAGACCCTAAATTTTCTGAATAAAGATTTAATTAGTCGAAATATTTTTTGTAATATTAAGATGTGGATTTGATATAATGTTATAGTTATGGGTATTATTTACAAATTTTAAAAAGTAAGCAAGTTGTCATAAAATATTCGATTGGTCGGGGAATATTCGTTTTATCAGGGAATATTCGTACAACGGCACAATCATTGGTGGACCCCACAACGGAATTACTATCATAGTTAGAAAGTAACAGAAATATCTTTTTATAAAAATAATAGCGAAAGTTTTACCGTTAACTGTTGATATACCCGATGATAAAAGTATAGTAATACACGTGGTTGCATAGTAGCACATAATATTGTAGAGTATCTTTGATTATTGATGCTTACGTTAGAAGTCACTCAGTTTATTTCAATTATTGCTGCATAGTATATCACATTATTGATTCCATTATTGTCACAATATTTTATATTATTAAATCAATAATTGAGATGATAAAGTTATTCACATTATTATTTGCATTATTGACAATGTCTAGAAAGTTCTATCGAGGAAAGGGGCTTGGTAACCTAATTGTGGGCCAATAGGGAGAAATCCTTATCGAAAAGCCCCCTCTTTCCTAGGAATTGTGACAACCCGAAAAATCGGATTGTCCAGAATTTAAGATTTAAAGAATTAGTTATTAATAAAATAATTTTTTATTAATACTCTTATGTGCTATGTGTTTATTAATCGTTCTATAACCTAGAATGATTATTAATCAGAAGGATTCTGGCTACGAGCTAGACTAAATGAGTAAGAATTTTCAATACGAAAATAAAAATTTTCGGGAATAAAATATTTCCGGAGAAAAAGACGAAATAGGCACTATTCACCTGACAAAACCCTAAGGGTTAGGGTTTGAATAACCTAAGCCTTTTCGAGAGTTCGGTATGTCAAAATGACATTCCGTCGAAAGATTTGACGATAATATATCGTGAAAAGTTAAGTAAGTCGATAAAAGTTTTTCTCGAATAATGTACAGAAATCGGACGAAATAAAAATGACGAAAAGTACTGTTATGTACTTTCCACTCGTTTAGCTACGTTAGGAGAAAACATGAAAGAAAACACTTATTGTGGAAAAGTGTTTTTGAGTTTTTCGAAAATCCGAAGATTACATAAAAGTTAATCGGTAAAGGAAAGACGAAATATCCAAAAATAATTGGATTCCGAGAATCGCAGTTTTTAAAACTGTCGGACGAAACCCAAAAGACAGAACTACAAAACTTAAGGGCTAAGAAAACTTGAGGGCTAAGTTAACTTAGTCCTTAAGCCTTGAATAGTAAGGAGGTTAGGGAGGACAAAATGACCAAAATGCCCCTAGCCTTGGGTTTCTATAAATAGGAAACTAAATTCACTATTTTGGGATTTTGAAAATCCCATAATTTTAGAGAGAGAGAGATAGAGAGAGTTTGGATGTAAGAAGAGAAGGAAAAGGGAGAGGAAAGGCTTGCCCGAGTGCACGCTTTGTCCAACGGTGAAAGATTAAAGAAGAGAGGTAATCTGGAAACCTAGCTTCTAGATAATTTTCTTTAAGTTTTTATGTTAAAAGCATAGCTTAATGAGAATAACAAGTAAAAGATGTTAGAAATGATTTTATATGGTTAAAATCATGTGAAAAGAAGAATTAAGAAATTAGAAATTTAGTTTATAAATTTCTTAAAGAAATGTATGATTCGTAATGAATTAGAACGATCCGAGTGGATTGTATGAATGAGTAGGTGAATTAAGTAAGGAATGGTGTTCTATAACATCAAATTCCAAGAAAAAGTAAAATCGTAATCAAAATATCGATTAAAAATGAAAAACAAACGAAGAACGCGAAGAACACGCGAAAAACGAGAAGAACGTTGTTGATGGACAAATTTAAAACCATCGTAGTGTAATTGTTGTTGACGGACAAGTTTAAAACCATCATGTATAAGTTAGTTTCTTATTTCTTAGTTAAGAACGCTAAAAACGTTCATGAAAAATAGATTAAAACTGAGCTATAACGAAGTTATGGTGAAACTTTTCTAAAAGAAGAACGAGAATTAGAAAGTTAGTAAATGAATACAAACGTGTAGGGGTTCATAAGAATGTAAGAGAATGTATAAAATGTGAGTCGTGGACTCAAGAATGATCGAGTTCTGAGTTCGGATGACCGAATTACGAACGAACAAACGAAGAACGTTAAAACGTAAAACAAACAAAGGGTGAAGATTAAGCCAATTGAATGGCATGTTATTAGATTCAGAATGAAGTTCTGTCTGTGAGTAATCGAAGTACATAAGATAAGGAAGAAAATGGCTTTGGAATGACCTCATTCTGAGTTATAATGAATAAGTTATGGAATCGAGAAGTAAGCGTCTTAAGCAATTTCAAAGACTTAGAAAAAATTTCTAGGTTTTGTGCTCGGCCACGCAGCGTGTTGGTCGAATAACCGAACACTACACACGCACAAGTATATGCGGTCAAACAAGTAATATAAGAAAGTAGAGTATCAAACCCACGAGGATGAAGAGTTAACAGAAAACAATTACTACGATAAAGTCGTTACTAATCTTATCTAAATGAGTGAAAAAAAATGATTGGTTAAGCTATTTCAATAAGAAATCTAATTAAGAGAAGTTGGTTGTGCTAGGAAGTTAAGATAGGATTACAACTCCCCTAATGTCTCACCTAATCTTCTAACTCTCCTTAATAGAAACGAATCACGGAATGGTCAACCGAGAATAATAATAGGCATAAGCTTCTGTCGAAGGTCATATGCACATCTCTAACAAGCTAGAACACAATATGTCTATTGGTGATTTTAACTAGGTCAATGTTATTAAGCTTAGCTCTAAGGTCACGCAAGGCAAATACGGATATGTCTATCCTATTAGCACAATAAACCCACATTCAAAAGTCAAGCTCATAACAAGCGTTGTTGTATTTAAAGATAGATAGTAATATCCATTTATCAATTTCCATTACCATCAATACCAATTCCTTTATCAAGCAAACAGACAATACAAATAAAATACAACAACCCATTCCAAATGATTCATTATATAAAAAGTGAGAGAATGTTGATTAAGCTCATCAAAAGGTTACATTGCAATCCTAAAAATAGAGTTAGTTCATAACTATGGTACTAACACACATTTCTATTACACTACTCATTATCAGATAAATACAATGAATAGGAGATTTGGGATAAGAAAACACCTGTATGAAGAAGTGTTCTTCCGCCACATCTTCGCTTCACGCACAGACTTTGAATGCTTAGGATAATAACTCTCGTTCCCTTTCCAAGCTTCTTTCTCTTCTAGAAAATAAGAGACAGCAAAAAGAATAAAACTAAACTGTAATAAATCCTAAAATCGTAGCTCATTGTCTTCGTAAATCTGATCCCTTAAAACGGCAAGATCGCTAGCTATATATATTGTTCCTTTAATCTAGGTCATAAAATACAAGCAATCGTGCAGTAAGACCGAGCTATACGTGGCTGGCTATGGTGTCGGGCGCATGGTTTACCATGGCCAAGACGACACTAATTGGCGCCGGGCGCGATGATTGTATTGGCGTCAGGCACGACTTTCTAGTATCTTTCAACTTTTCCTTGCACCGCGGCGTGGCTTATTTGCTCTAGAAAAGATGCCGAGGCGCCATTTAACAGTAGAGTCCACTCGTTGCTGGCGTCGGGGCGCCACTTTCCAGTAAACTAACACAGACAGCCTGAAAAGAGCTAAATGGAAATATAGGAATAATAACTAAGCAAGATAACTAAGAGATTAAATATAGGCATAAAAATTAAGAACAAAAAAAGGGCTAAGTGGAGGCGGCTCTACAAACATGAGGTTCAAGAGCCATCACCATCATTGAGGAAAGTGCAGCGCATAAAGAAATAAAGAAGGAGTGGCACCGCAACCTCGATGATTTGACACTACAGAGTATATCAAGAAGTGTGAGGTAAAGGAAGCGGCATGGCGCCGCATCGCCGATGCAAGTTAGTGCCCAGTGATGAGCTTTTAACTGCTCAATTACTGGGAGATGTGCAAGAAAGAAATATGAACATGTAGTTTATAACGACCGAGAAATTCAGATGTTATTGTAAAATAATTTTATTGAATTAAATAATAAATAAAATTATATTCTATGTGATTTCAAGATGGAAGTTATTCTATAACCTATTAATGTTGGAATGTCATAGTATTTTAGCTACGTGAAGGAATTAAAGTGTTTGAACTTTCAAGACGAAAATAAAAGTTTTTCGAGAAATTTTTCGAAAAACAATATTCATCGATATTTGCTCGGGATCTATTTTTGAATTTCTGAGAAATATGTAATGATAGAATGTCAAAGTAAGATAGATTATGTAATAATAATCTAAGTATGGAAAACACAATATTTCTCTTGCGGACTTAAGTTGAGAATGCTAAGGAAAGAGAAGAATTAATGAGTTAGGTAATAATCGTATGATACGTGACTATTGTACGAAGTAATGAATACGAGTATAATACGAAGTATTATATGAGTTTGTATAAAGGATGGTATATCGTATATAATGAAGTTATATATGAATTAGAATACGAGAATGATAAGTCAACAATACATATATGTATTGAGCAATGATATTGGACTTGTAAGATTGGTTAGGAATTTGTACAAACCCAAGTGAAATAATGGTGAGGCCCAACTATTTATTAATAAACAATTTGGTGTTTGTTAATGCAAAGCCCAAAGGTTAAGTAAATCTAAGCGCAAGCTAGGATCCAATAAGTTGATTGACCCATGGAGCAAACCATGTTAATGTGGTTAATCTTAGTGATCAAGCATAATGTGTGATGACCAAGACTTAAGAGTAATGGCCAAGCAAAAGATAAGAGTTGTGGTTAACAAGTACTGAATAGTAAGGAGGTGGCTTAAGGAGGTGGGATTGTGTTTTGACTAAACTACCCTAGCTTTGGAAATTCTATAAATAGAAGAAGAATGCTAGCCATTTCTTACTTGTTCAAATAATCCAACAAACTTATAAAGTGCTTAAGTGTTAGAAAGAATAAGCAACAATAAGTTACTTCCATTTGTAAGAAGAAGAAGAAGACTACTTTTCAAGAACTTCAAAGGGTAAGACTTCTTCTCCATTTATCTTCTATCTCTACCATGATAGGTTGATAAGAAAAGTATGGATTAAGGAATATTGATGTTAAGAAGCAATAAGAATGAGTAATCAATGAACTTAAGCCGTATAAGTAGGAAAAAAGTCATTTACACTTGTATAAGTTATGAACTTATGAAGAAGTTATATGAACTTAATATGAGTTTATCTTATGAAGTAGTATGGAAGTGAAGAACTTATATAAATATGTATCATGTATATATGAATGATATTATATGTTGAGAACATGTAAGTATGGTGATTAAAAAGACCTTAACTTTCATAAGTTATGAGCAATGAAGTTATAAGTAGTTTATACTTTAATAAGTTATAAGCTCATGAAAGAATAAGTCAAAATCCAACATAAAAATAAATTGTTGTAGTAAGTATATTGAGATGTTCATATGATGAATTGAATTCGTTTGAAGTAATGAACAAATCATAAGTAATGAGGATTTGCCGGAAATTGCACGATTAGACGATAATCGTCGAATTCGTGAAATTCTCGGAATAGAAGTCAAATTTTGTGTTTGAACTTGGAAACATTGGTTTTCAATGGAGACAAGTAATATTTTGCATTATAGAGTTGTGGACTCGAGAATGATCGAATTCCGACTTAGAACGAAGAAACGAGCGTTGAACGTTCACGAACGGTTATCGTTTTCGTTAAAATGAACCAATAGGTGAATTTTTAGCAAAAGAAGTCAAATAGATAAAATTCTTGCATGAACGTGTAGAGTATATAATTTGTGAGCTGTAGGCTTTTGAACGAGCCAATTTGGACTTATAACGAAGAAGTTATGAACCCGGGAATTTTGTAAAGTTAAAAAACTGTCCAAACTATTCGGTGCATGTAAGTAGGCAAGGCTGCCGCCAAATTTCTAGACCAATTTGTCATGCCGTTAAATCACGAGACTAAAACCGAAGCATATCGAAGTGGAATAAGCAGGCATATGTCCATTGAGTAAGGACTCTCGCCGCAGTACAAGTCCAAAATGTTGTTATCTTTAACTAACTGTGACAGCATAGAGATGAGAAGTTACGATCAAAGCCGCAATACTACCCTCGATCAAAGATAGTAAAGAATAAAAATGAGTACAAAGAAAGGAATGGGATTAATTCAAATCGAACTTACCTTAAAGAAACTTAAAGTAACATTGTTAAAACTTTGTTAAACCGTAAGGATAGTATATAAAGGTTGTTGATAACCTATTCAAATATGAATGCAAGTAGGATGACAATCCAGAATTGATGGTAAAAAAATCTAATATATGATTAGATTCAGATGAAGGGTAAGATATAGTCATATATATACTTGATTATATATTACCTAATGTATGATGTTATGTAATTATGTATTGTAGAGACTTGAAAGACTCGAACATAAAGTAATTATACTGTAGAAGACGCTAAAGGGAAGTATTCCAACCCTTGTCTCAGTTCAATCTGAACAAGTTTTGTAATTCATGTATCCTTATGCATGAATTAAGGTATGATGAAATTAAAGCCAATTCTTTGGCTAGACTTAAATGCATTTGGTGGATTATTGATAATCTATCCAACTGTTATTAAATGTTGTTATCTTTTGTCAACTACTTGATATGGTTTTCAAAATAAGACTCAGTATGATAAACAAAAGTTTTGTCGTCATACGACAGGCACGTGAGGTTGCCACAAATTAAACGTACATATGTTTAATGAATGTAGTGTTGATCAACATAGAGTACAATAAGCTGATCACCTAGAAGTGTTCGTAAGTAATATCGGACTTACGGACTTAGTGCTGGGTTATCCTTTTCAAAGAAAGAATGAAATACTCAAGGTCTTGGATCGGAGTTAATGTTTTACTGAATATTGTTATTATTGTAAAACATTTTGAAAGAAAGATGAAGTGCTATTTTGAATCATCAATAGTACTTCATAACTATCGTTCAGTTATTGAAGATATAAAATTCTTATGTGTCAAGCATGTTGTCTATTGAAATTGTCATACTTGCCGAGCTAGTTATGCTCACTCTTGCTTGAACCATATGAATGCAGCTAAGACTGAACGTCCCGAAGGATCGAACAAGGATAAAGGAAAAACTAAGGAAGATCGTTAAGTTGTCTATGTAATTGTATAGGTTTAATGTTGTAATGTAGTTGATATTATGACAAAGAACTTTTCTAATGGGTTTAGAACTTGGGGAAATGTAAATATTATTTTGATTATATAGAAGAGATATTCATTCTTTTGAGGCTTTTCAATCGATGAATGTATGAATGATAAGACAAAGATAGCTCCATCCGCTTCGGGTTGAAGAAGAAACCCGGATTTGGGGTGCCATGGGTTAGTATCAAAGCCTAGGTTCTAAAACTTATGGGGAAACTAGAACCTTAAGTCATAACCTTAAGAAAGAATAAAGAAGTAAAAGATGGAAAATAACCCATAAAAATGCATTATATTATGTTATGTGTTTTTATTATTCTACCGATGTGTACTAATCAAACTATATTGTTTTATTGTAGATGTCAGGAGAAAATGATATGTATAGAGACATACATGTAGTAAGCAAGGATTCGATAAATTGAGTAGAGATACTACCAAATCGCATAGCAGTAAAACTAGAAGTGGTGGCAATCGAGTCTGGAGACTCAGACAACTTAGACTAAATGTCTGTGTTTGATGGCATACTAGAAGAAGAGGTGGACGTGATGTCCTTTGACCAGGTTGCACCTACAGAAGAGTTTACTACGGGGGAGTCAATGAAGGAACTATTTATGTCAGTATTGGATAAAAGCATCCAGTATTGTAATGAGGTTAAGGAGTTAAAAGAGGAACTCCAAGCTGTCCCGGAGGACAAGACTAGTATGAAAGGGATGTGGGAAGAGGAGCATGATGATCGAGTTTTGGCCAAGGACAAGGTCCATGAGCTGAAACACTAAGTCTTTGAGCTTAAGCAGGAGCTAAAGACTAAGAAATAGAAGGTAGAGAGGATGTCCTATATATATAGGAGTTCTCATGTGGATTTTCACAGCAAGTAGTCGCGGGTATCCGATAGAAGAAAGGCAGACTCGACATACTATCAACGGGATGTTATTTCATTCCGCCAAGAAAGATTTTGAGAATGCCATTCGCAGATGTAATCTAGTAATATCTGGAATAGTTTAGATATGTAAATATTATGTATCTAGTAGTGACGTAAAAAACCCTTTTGTATATCAAGGGTAGTCTTTTGTAAATCCCAATTTTGGAAAGCAATTACGGATGGTAATGTAAATCACTTTAGGTTGTGTAATGTAAACAATGTAGTGTTATACTACAAGTTATGAATCAATATAAGTTTTTATGGAACATATTGAGAAATGAGTATGAGTTATTGTTTCATTACGAATAATAACCAAACAACAAGAAAAAAGTAATAATGATGTGTTGTTTTCTTAATGACAAAATGCCGCCAAGAAGGAGACAACGAAATCAAGATTCTAATGTTAATCAACCAGAGGGAGGTTCGATTAATCTAATGCAAGAGTTCGTTAATCTTTTAACGGCCGCGTTTAATAGGACTAGGGCTAATGTACCCATAAATCCTGGGGTAGTACGAGCTACTACTTTTAAGGATTTCAAAGTGTCGATCATTGAGTTCAAAGGAACTACGGACCCTATAGAAGCCTGCACTTGGGTGAAAGAGATTGAGAAAGCATTTGTAATATCAAATGTTGATAAAGGTCAGAAGGTTGCCTTTACAACCTATATGATGAAGGGTGAGGCCAATTTCTGGTGGGAAGCAAACCAGGCAAGGTCCGGTATAGAAAATCTAACGCGAGTGAGGTTCAAGGAGATTTTTTTCAAGAACTACTTTCCCACGAGTATGTAGGTAAGGATGGAAATGAGGTTTCTTAATTTGCAACAAGGGGATATGACGGTTCCCCAGTATGCTGCCAAGTTTAATGAACTGGCAAGATTTGCTCCACATCAAGTGGACACTGAAGTAAGAAAGGCTAGACGATTCGAGCAGGGCTTGAAACCCTGGCTCTATAGCCGAATTTTTGTGTTCCAAAGTACTTCCTTTGGAACCATATTAGAAAAGGCAATAATTGCCGAGGGTGGGAATGAGGCTCTCAGCCAGTACCACAAAGATAAGAAAAGCAAGGGTAAAGTTGAGGGAGGAATGAAGACCGAGGGAGCCAGCGGTAGTGGCGATGGTCAAAAGAGGAAGGGATTTAACTCTGGGAATACCGGAGTAAAACAAGGGGATTCTAAGAGGAGGATGGAGGCCTATAAAACATGTGGGAAGACTCATTTAGGAGTCTGTCTCAAGGGAAAGGCAATATGTAATAATTGTGGACAGGAAGGGCATATTTCACCTAATTGTCCAAATCCAAAGAAAAATCACGAATTTTTTGTATGTGGATCAACTGACCACATAGCAAAGAACTGCCCAAAGAAGGGAACAGATGGAAATAAGGGCACTAATAGCGGTAAGTTGGCTATTAGTGGTCCAAATTTCCAATGCAGATGAACCAATGGCCCACACTTTTAATATGACGGTCCAAGATGTGGTGGCATCAGGGGATGTAGTTGCAGGTATTATCCGAATCAATAACATAAATGCTTACGTGTTATTTGATTCGGGTGCTACATGTTCATTTATAGCATGTGATTTTGCTAGACAATTAGAATTACTTTCTGAAAAGTTGCTTATACATTTGACTATTAAGGTAGCAAACGAAGAGATAATTTCTGTCGAAGATATTCATAGGAATTTGTGCATAGATATACGGGGTTGTAAATTATCGATAGATTTAATACCGATAAAGTTGGGAGAATTTGATGTAATTCTCAGAATGGATTGGTTGATTAACCATGGAGCAATTATAGATTGTCAAAAGAAATGTGTGAGCATTAGGACGTTGAAACAACCTCCTGTAATATTTTACGGTAATAAATCGCCGAGACATTCGTGTTGCCTTACGATGACACAAACTAGAAAACTTTTAAAGAAAAGGTGTGTAGGTTATCATTGTCATGTTGTTGACACCCAGCGAGTGGGAGCAACCATGGAACAAATACCTATAGTAAACGAATTCATGGATGTATTTCCAAGTGAATTACCGGGTTTACCACCGGATAGGGAGATCGAATTCGTAATAAACATTATGCCAGAAGCGGCACCAGTCTCAAGGTCACCGTATCGTATGACACCTATGGAAATGAAAGAGTTAATGGTTCAGTTACAGGAACTATTGGATAGGAAGTACATTCAACCAAGTGTTTCCCCATGGGGGGCACCGGTATTGTTTATCAAAAAGAAAGACGGATCGTTAAGGCTTTGTATCGACTACCGAAAGTTGAACAAGTTAATGATAAAAAATAAATACCCATTGCTCAGGATCGATGATCTCTTTGATCAATTAAAAGGGGCAAAGTATTTTTCTAAGATAGATTTGCGGATGGGGTATCACCAATTGAAGGTTAGGAAGGAGGAAATACCAAAGACAACATTCAGGACTCGTTATGATCATTACGAGTTTCTGGTAATGTCATTTGGGTTGACGAATGCACCAGCTGCATTTATAGATATGATGAACAGAGTGTTCAAATAATATTTGGACAAGTTCGTTGTTGTGTTTATCGATGATATTCTAGTCTATTCTTAGACACAAGAAGATCATGCTGAACACTTAAGATTAGTGTTGGAGACACTAAGAAATGAGAAGTTATATGCAAAATTCACTAAGTGTGAATTTTGGCTGGAGAAGGTATAGTTTTTAGGTCATGTCATTGACCAAGAAGGGATTTCAGTGGATCCAACGAAGGTAGAAGTAGTGATGAGCTGGGAACAACCAAAAACGCCGACTGAGGTGCGGATTTTACTAGGGTTAGCGGGGTACTATCGATGATTTATCCAAGATTTTTCGAAGATAGCTACTTTGTTGACTAACCTGACAAGGAAGACGGTGAAATATGTGTGGACGGATAAATGTGAAGACAATTTTCAAGAATCAAGAAAAGATTAAGTGAAGCTGCTTTTTGTCACTACCCGATGACACGGAAATTTTGTAGTTTATAGCGATGCTTCAGATAGAGGACTTGGTTGCATGCTTGCAAAGCATGGCAAGGTCATTCCATATGCATCACGGCAGTTGAAGGATTATGAGAAAGTTTACCCTACTCATGATCTGGAACTGGCTGCGGTAGTATTTGCCTTAAAGATATGGAGACATTGTCTTTATGAGGAGAAATGTGAGATATATACAGACCATAAGAGTCTTATATATATCTTCACATAGAAGGAGTTGAATATGAGACACAGAAGATGGCTGTAGTTGATAAAGGATTACGATTGTGAAATCTTGTATCACCCTAGAAAAGCCAATGTAGTTGCCGACACCATAAGTAGGAAGGGTCGGGAAAAGTTGTCTATGTTAACTACTCAAAATGAGTTAATAATGGAGATGGCTAGGATGGAGATAGAATTGAAGATGCCAAGTGAATCGGGGCAGATACCTTTTACGACGGAGATGCAATCTACCATCGTAGAGAGGGTTAAAGAGGTACAACTCAAAACTGATGAGTGTGACCAAGTGAAAACGATGTTAACGGATGAAAAGGATATTAAGTATACTCTTGATAATGAAGGTTTATTAAGATTTGAAGGAAGAATTTGGGTTTCGAATGAGACGGAATTAAAAGATCAAGTTTTACAGGAAGCTCATAGTTCGAGGTACTCGATACATCCTAGTAGTACAAAGATGTATCCAGACCTTCAACTGATTTTTTGGTGGCCGAACATGAACAGAGAAATAGAGGAGTATGTGAGTAGGTGCTTGACTTATCAAAAAGTTAAGGCCAAACATCAATGACCCAGTAGCTTGTTATAGTCATTGGAGATTCCAATATGGAAGTGGGAGCAATTCACGATGGACTTTGTGGTGGGACTTTTGACAACGGCAAAAGGGTACGATTAGATTTGGGTAATAGTAGACCGGTTGACAAAATTGGCTCACTTCTTACCAATTAGGTTCAAGTATAACTTAGACCAGTTAGCTAAACTTTATGTTAAGGAAATTATTTCCAGACATGTAGTACCAGTATCGATTGTGTCAGATCGTGATCCACGATTCACATCGAACTTTTGGAGAAGTTTGCAAGAACAGTTGGGAACACAGTTGAAGTTAAGTACAGCGTATCATCCACAAACGAATGGGTAGAGCGAGAGAACAATTCAGACGTTAGAAGACATTTTGAGGTCTTGCATCATGGATTTCAAGGGTAGGTGGGATGATCACCTACCAATTGTAGAGTTTACGTATAACAAAAGTTTCATAGGCATGCTGCCTTATGAAGCTTTGTACGGAAGAAGGTGCAGAACGCCATTGTATTGGGATGAAGCGGGAGAACACCGGATGCTAGGACCAGATTTGGTGCAGCAGATAGCGGATGTAATAAAGTTAATACAGATGTGTCTTGTGATAGCTCAGGATAGACAGAAGAAATATACAGACTCGCATAGATTAAATCGAGAGTTTGAAGTAAGCTCATATGTGTTTCTAAAGGTATCTCCCTAGAAAAGGAAAGATACGCTTTGGAAAGAAAGGAAAGTTAAGTCCAAGGTTTATAGGACCTTTTGAAGTATTAAAACGGGTGGGAGAGGTAGCCTTTGTGATAGCATTACCTCCAGACCTAGAACGAATACATAACATGTTTCATGTATCTGTGTTATGTCCTTATAAGCCATACTATAAACATGTAATCGAGTATGAGCTGATTCATATCGAGAAGGACTTAACGTATGAAGAATTGCCGATTCAAATTATCGATAGGAAGGAGCAAGTTCTGCGGAACAAAGTAATACCTTCGGTAAAGGTATTATGGAAGAACCACGATGCCGAAGAAGCAACGTGGGAATTAGAAGAAAAGATGAAGAAAAATTCTCCTTTATTATTTGATTAAAGTAAGACTAGATTCTAGGGACAAAATCCTTATAAGGGGGGAAGGAAGTAACGACCGAGAAATTTGGATCTTATTGTAAAATAATTTTATTGAATTAAATAATAAATAAAATTATATTCTATGTGATATCAAGATGGTTGTTATTCTATAACCTATTATTGTTGGAATGTCGTAGTATTTTAGCTACGTGAAGGAATTAAAGTGTTTGAACTTCCAAGACGAAAATAAAAGTTTTATGAGAAATTTTCCAAAAAATAATATTCATCGATATTTGCTCGGTATCTATTTATGAGAAATATGTAATGATAGAATGTCAAAGTAAGATGGATTATGTAATAATAATCTAAGTATGGAAAACATAATATTTCGCTTGCGAACTTAAGTTGAGAATGTTAAGGAAAGAAAAGAATTAGTGAGTTAGGTAATAATCGTATGATACGTGATTATTGTACGAAGTAATGAATACGAGTATAATACAAAGTATTATACGAGTTTGTATGCAGGATGGTATATCATATATAACGAAGTTGTATATGAATTAGAATACGAGAATGATAAGTCAACAATACGTATATGTATTGAGCAATGATATTGGACTTGTAAGATTGGTTAGGAATTTGTACAAGCCAAAGTGAATTAATGGTGAGGCCTAACTATTAATTAATAAACAAGTTAGTGTTTGTTAATGCAAAGCCCAAAGGTTAAGTAAATCTAAGCCCAAGCTAGGATCCAATAAGTATATTGACCCATAGAGCAAACCATGTTAATGTGGTTAATCTTGGTGATCAAGCATAATGTGTGATGACCAAGACTTAAGAGTAATGGCCAAGCAAAAGATAAGAGTTGTGATTAACATGTAATGAATAGTAAGGAGGTGGCTTAAGGAGGTGGGATTGTGTTTTGACTAAACTAGCCTAGCTTTGGAAATTCTATAAATAGAAGAAGAATGCTAGCCATTTCTTACTTGTTCAAATAATCCAACAAACTTATAAAGTGCTTAAGTGTTAGAGAGAATAAGCAACAATAAGTTACTTCCATTTGTAAGAAGAAGAAGAAGACTACTTTTCAAGAACTTCAAAGGGTAAGACTTCTTCTCCACTTATCTTCTATCTCTACCATGATAGGTTAATAAGAAAGGTATGGATTAAGGAACATGAATGTTAAGAAGTAAGAAGAATGAGTAATCAATGAACGTAAGCCATGTAAGTAGGAAATAAGTCATTTACACTTGTATAAGTTATGAACTTATGAAGAAGTTATATGAACTTAATACGAAGTTTATCTTATGAAGTAGTATGAAAATGAAGAATTTGTATGAATATGTATCAAGTATACATGAATGATATTATATGTTGAGAACATGTAAGTATGGTGATTAAAAAGACCTTAACTTTCATAAGTTATGAACAATGAAGCTATAAGTACTTTATACTTTAATAAGTTATAAGCTCATGAAAGAATAAGTCAAAATCCAACATAAAAATAAATTGTTGTAGTAAGTTTGTTGAGATGTTCATATGATGAATTGAATTCATTTGAAGTAATGAACAAATCATAAGTAATGAGGATTTGCCAGAAATTGCACGATTAGACGATAATCGTCGAATTCGTGAAATTCTCAGAATAGAAATCAAATTTTGTGTTTGAACTCAGAAAATTTGAACCAATAGGTGAATTTTTAGCGAACGAAGTCAAATAGATATTGTATGAACGCGTAGAGTATGTAATTTGTGAGCCGTAGGATTTTGAACGAGCCAATTCGGACTTATAACGAAGAGGTTATGAGCCCAGGAAATTTGCAAAGTTGAAAACCCCGTCAAACTATCTTGGAAGTTCGTAGAAGTAAAATCTGTCAAAACAACTGCAGTACGCAAATTTCAGACCAATTTGTCACGCCGTAGCGCTAGACTAAAACCAAGCATACTAGAAAGTGGGTTTAACGCTGCCCATCGAAAGTAAGGACTCACTACCGCAACGCCAAGTTCAGAGCATTGCTATCGCTAAGTCGCTGGCCAGCAAATGAGATGTAAGCTATGATCAAGCGCCGCAAATGCCGATCCTTGATCAAAGATAGTAAAGAATAAAAATGAGTACAAATAAAGGAATGGGATTAATTCAAATCAAACTTACCTTAAAGAAACTTGAAGTAACATTGTTAAAACTTTGTTAAACCGTAAGGATAGTACATAAAGGTTGTTGATAACCTATTCAAATATGAATGCAAGTAAGATGACAAGCCGGAATTGATGGTAAACAAATCTAATTTATGATTATATTGAGATGAAAGGTAAGATATAGTCATATACATACTTGATTATATATTACCTAATGTATGTTGTTATGTAATTATGTATTGTAGAGACTTGAAAGACTCGAACATAAAGTAATTATACTGTAGAAGACTCTAAAGGCAAGTATTCTAACCCTTGTCTCAGTTCAATCTGAACAAGTTTTGTAATTCATGTATCCTTACGCACGAATTAAGGTATGATGAAGTTAAAGCCAATTCTTCGGCTAGACTTAATTGCATTTGGTGGATTATTGATAATCTATCCAACTATTATTAAATGTTGTTATCTTTTATCAACAACTTGATATGGTTTTCAAAAGAAGACTCAGTGTGATAAACAAAAGTTTTGTCGTCATACGACAGGCACGTGAGGTTGCCACAAATTAAATGTACATATGTTTAATGAATGTAGTGTTGATCAACATAGTACTGATAGTAGTCGATCACCTAGAAGTGCTCGTAAGTAATATCGGACTTACGGACTTAGTTCAAGTTGTCCTTTTCAAAGAAAGAATGAAATACTCAAGGTCTTGGACCGGAGTTAATGTTTTACTGAATATTGCTATTATTGTAAAACATTTTGAAAGAAAGATGAAGTGCTATTTTGAATCATCAATAGTACTTCATAGCTATTGTTCAATTATTGAATATATACAATTCTTATGTGTCAAGCATGTTGTTTATTGAAATTGTCATCCTTGTTGAGCTAGTTATGCTCACTCTTGCTTGAACCATATGAATGCAGCAAAGATTGAACGTCCCGAAGGATCGAACAAGGATAAAGGAAAAGCTAAGGTAGATCGTTAAGCTGTCTATGTAATAATATTGGTTTAATGTTGTAATGTAGTTGATATTATGACAAAGAACTTTTGTAATGGGTTTAGAACTTGGGGAAATGTAAATATTATTTTGATTATATAGAAGAGATATTCTTTCTTTTGAGGCTTTTCAATTGGATGAATGTATGAATGTTAGTAAAGTATAGCACCATCTGTCAGGTTGGAAGAAACCCGGATTTGGGGGCGCTACATAGTTCAACTAATGTAAGACTTAATCAAGTTTTTTAAAACCTTTAATGAAGGTTGAACGAAAAGATTAATCGATATTAAAAGATAAAGAATGTAGACGTGGATTACGTAATCGATATTCGGTGGACCGCAGTAACGATAAAGCAAACGTTTTTGCAATGAATGATCGTGATAAATGTAAAGCGTACTGACGCTGTGAACGCAACATTTTTGTAATGAACGATCGGTTTTAGCATACAATGAACCGTATGGCTTTGACATTAAGAACGAATATAGAACATGGGGTTCAGGTGACGAGTAATGAATGAAAGTGATTTAAAACCTTAAGTAAAGGTTGAATGTGAGATTAAGGGATGAACAACGTAAACATTGAATCCGTTAATGATCCTCGTGAATCGTATTCACGTCGAGCGAACTTTCTAAGTGTAGATTGGTTGTATAACTTAGACGTTGACGAAAGTAGGAAGTAAGATATGAATTACCAAGAAAGTCGTAACGAACGGTAATAAGATTAATGAGAGCCGAATGTGAGTTGGATGAGAATGTTAGAATGAAATGTAAGCATTGAACACTTTAATCGACGTAAAGGTTAAGTGTTCACGAATATTAAACGGGTAGAACCTACACCCTGTGTATTGTTTGACTGTAGGATAACGAAGATCAATGATTAAACCTATGAACGGTGAAGAAGCTGAATTAAAGACAAATACGTATAACGTAAAGAAGCTAGGTTAATGTTTATAACTTGGATGATATTCTGAGTCGAATGACCGGACGTTGTAAGATAAGAATAAGGTAACGTAAAATGCTTAACGCTATAAATTTGTAGAATGATTATAAAATGATCGTTCTGAGCATACAAAAGACTGTATGACTTAGACGATGATGAATAAATCATGAGGTATGGCATTTAGTTGCCATAAAGCCATAAGGAATAAGAATTTGACTTAACGAAAAGTATAGTTTAATAGTTCGGATATGTTAAGATAAGTTAGGTTGTAGTATAATCGTAACATTTGATGGTTGACATGTGGGAGCTGGGCTAAACAATTCCTTCAGAGAGCGAAGGTATATACAAAACTGGCAACCGATCTAACTCACTGTTATTGGCAGTGTAGATGAGACGGAAACTTATTTGTTGGTTGTTTGTGGGAAACCACTTAGAGTACCATATGGACTACTAGCAGAGACACGATGTGTGCTGAGTCCTAGGAGAGTTATAAGAAAAAGATTAGAATGTAAATCATCAAAGATGATGAACGTATTAAATAAGACATCTGCGTAAGTCATGAAGCCGTTAACCGGTAAAGGAAGTTGTTCGCGTAAACTTAGTTTGTAAGAACGTGAACCCTAAGAAGTATAGTTAAGTAAACTAATGCGTAAAGTCAAATATATAACTAATTGGTGTATGTGTTATTTCCTTATGTGCTACATAGGAATTGGAATGAGAAGTGCAGCGTAAACTATAAGTTATAGCTTTGTGTAAGGCAAGTTTCCTAACTTCATTCATATTTTACATGAATGCTAGTTTCTTAAACTTCTCAGATGTTGAACTTGAGAAGTTCTGTCTATGTGTGAATGTGTGATATTTATACAAGGTGGTAGAATGTATGATGCTTTGTGCCACAATGTGAACACTTTAGTGTTTCTATGATATGAACTGTTCTGTGATTGAGCTGTTCAATATGAGAATGTTCTATTTATACATGAACCGTTATTGTTAAGTCTGTGCTATTGATTCTAGCAAGACAGAATGTGTATGAAAGAGAGTAGAGATTGAAAGTATTTCAAAGTGAATGTGACTAATGTTTTAAAATGATAGGAATCGATATTATTCCTATTATTCAAGCTGCTTCATAACCTTTGTTCGGTTATTGAGGTCTTAAAAGAATGTTTGAATTCTAAAAGTTGTTTGTTCAACTATTATGACTTGCTAGGCAATTGAATGCTCACACTTGCTTTAAATAAAAAAAAATTCAGCGTACGATGTTATAAGAACTTAAGGATCCCGTAAAGATTGAGTTGATTGGTATCTAGAAGAGATGCCATTCATTATATGAATGAGCGTGAAGATGAAGTGAAGACTTGTAATATAGAATGATAGAATTAAACTATAGAATAGTTTAATGAACGTTTACGTATCCTTAGTGGCGGATAAAAGTCACCCGTACAAGATGTAAAGAATAATGTAATTATCATTATTTGTAATGAAGGAGGTTTTAAAGTTTTAAAACCTGGGATTTGAGGATGTATGTTGTTATATTTAGTTATATAATGATGTATGTTTGGAAGAAGATGGGATCGTGACGTACGGAATCCGGGTGTGAAAATAGACCGGATTTCGGGGCTTTACAGATTGGTATCAAAGCTGATAGGTTTATAAATCTTAGGTAAGAGTACCTAAGACTATAATCGTAGAGAGAAGGATAATAAGATCACCATGTGATCATAGTAAATCGTACTAACAGATGAGCTGTTAAACGATGAATGATTTATAGCCAATGCTATAAATGAATGGTACTACGAAGTAGTACGAGAAGAAGAACTCAAATTAAGTTACAAAGGATAGCATATGAATTAAAGAAAATTCGTATTAAGTAAAGAGAAAGTTAGAAGTGGTAATATTTCAATTGAGGACTCATGTGATAGCTGAGTTGTATGAACCTTTGTATGGGCAGAGGTTTGTGCTTGGTGTAACAACCACTCAGTTTATTACAGTGATAATCATTGAAATTTATCGCGCTATCAAGATGTATATGACGAGAAGGTGAATCTTTTCTCATGTATATACTTGGTAGGTAGAGAACGATAAGATGAGGTGCGAGTTCTTGAAACTCATACTTATGGTAAGTTCGTGAATCATAATTATATGGTATGTTTTTGAACTTCTCAGCGAATGGACGCTTATGGTCTGTCTGGGATAGTTCTTAAACTCATATTATTGTGAAAAGTTCGTGAACTCATAATGTGTGGTAAGTTGATGGATTGTACTAAGGTATAGGAAGGTGTGGATTGAAAAACAAGTTATTTTCAATAGACTTAGCATTGAAGGTGCTAGAGAAGATTAAGTATTGTAGCAAGTAAGACAATGAAGGAAGATTGAGAATAGGATATTCCAAGTCATGTAGCTATGCTAGATTTTGAAGTTTCTTGAAATCGTGCTAATGGGCGCGTTTTGAAAAGGAAAGAATTGGTTCAACTTTTGGAATCAATAGATTTTAAAAGAACTATTCTTGGTATGTCTATTCTAATTGTTTCCGCTAGACAAAAATTGATTTGAAATATCAAAATGATTTTTATATCATCAGTGCTTTTGATGCAAAGATGGTAAAAGGATGGAGTTATTAATGCAATTGAACCTGGTGTTGGATTTGATCTTAGGATCAACAACCCACTATGGTATAATGCATAATGATAAATTCATAAACTGACGAAGTCCTCAACGTACTGTGAAAAGTGCGGTATCATGACGTCACAAAACGTTTTGATGTATTGCAAGAGAATTTAAAGAGTAGTCGATATCAATTGATTTGACTAGATGAATGTTTCAAGTTGATTTCCAATTTATTGGTATGGTCTAAGCTAATTAATTTTTCTAAGATGAATAGTATGTCATGATTAAAAGAAAATCAAGCTTTCTTTGAAGAGTTATGCCGAACCAAATTGTTTTGGTGCGAAATCTAATGATTTAGTCTGAGGTGAATATACTCCAAAATTAGGTTATACGATGGGTTGATCGCCTACGTATGGAAGATGTAGTTTACCTTCTTTGTGATTGTAAACTTTCCTTGTAAGAAGGGTTTACAGTTAAATGTTGTTAAACCTAGTAAGAGTTCATGGTCAATTTGACCCCTCAGCAAAAGAATGAACTGTTTTAAAGGAATCTTTATATTCCTATTTATTCCTTTCACTTCATGATTCTTGATAAGTTATGAAGGGTAGGGAATGTATGTGAGATAAGAACTTCTTTGAAGAGAAATTGAGAAGAATGGTAAGCTAAAATTTCGAGGACAAAATTCTGTGAAGAATGGGTGAATGTAAGGACCCGAAAGAATGAAAGTATAGTTAAGCGTGAGGTTTAACTAATGACGATTATGTCAACAGATGATCCTTGTGAGAAGGATGAATTGAGATTAAATCTTTACTAAAGGTTGTAGGCACCCAGTTATGGGTGTGGTTTTAAGAAATTTCGAGGAAAGAATTTTTATAAGGAGGGAAGAATGTGACAACCCGAAAAATCGGCTTGTCCAGAATTTAAGATTTAAAGAATTAGTTATTAATAAAATGAATTTTAATTAATACTATTATGTGCTATGTGTTTATAAATCTTTCTATAACCTAGAATGATTATTAATCAGGAGGATTCTGGCTACGAGCTAGACTGAATGAGTAAGAATTTTTAATACGAAAATAAAATTTTTATGGGAATAAAATATTTCTGGGGAAAAAGACGAAATATGCACTATTCACCTGATGAAACCCTAAGGGTTAGGGTTTGAATAACCTAAGCCTTTTCGAGAGTTCGGTATGTCGAAATGACATTCCGTCGAAAGATTTGACGATAATATATCGTGAAAAGTTTAGTAAGCCGATAAAAGTTTTTATCGAAAAATGTGTAGAAATCGGACGAAATAAAAATGACGAAAAGTACTGTTATGTACTTTTCACTCATTTAGCTACGTTAGGAGAAAACATGAAGGAAAACGCTTATCGTGGAAAAGTGTTTTTTAGTTTTTCGGAAATCCAAAGATTACATAAAAGTTAATCGGTAAAGGAAAGACGAAATATCCAAAAATATTTGGATTCCGAGAATCGCAGTTTTTAAAACTCTCGGACAAAACCCAAAAGACGGAACTACGAAACTTAAAGGCTACGCAAACTTGAGGGCTAAGTTAACTTAGTCCTTAATCCTTGAATAGTAAGGAGGTTAGGGAGGGTAAAATTACCAAAACGCCCCTAGCCTTTGTTTTCTATAAATAAGAAGCTAACTTCATTATTTTGGGATTTTGAAAACACCACAATTTGAGAGAGAGAGAGATGGAGAGAGAGAGAGAGTTCAAATTGCAGAATAGAAGGAAAAGGGAAATGAAAGGCTTGCCCGAGTGCACGCTTTGTCCAACGGTGAAATATTAAAGAAGAGAGGTAATCCGAAAACCTAGCTTCTAGATAATTTTCTTTAAGTTTTTATGTTAAAAACATAGATTAATGAGAATAACAAGTAAAAGATGTTAGAAATGATTTCATATGGTTGAAATCATGTGAAAAGAAGAATTAATAAATTAGAAATTTAGTTTATAAATTTCTTAAAGAAATGTATGATTCGTAATGAATTAGAACGATCCGAGTGGATTATATGAATGAGTAGGTGAATTAAGTAAGGAATGGTGTTCTATAACATCAATTTCCAAGAAAAAGTAAAATCGTAATCAAAATATCGATTAAAAATGAAGAACGAACGAAGAATGCGAAGAAAGCGAAGAATGTTGTTGATGGACAAATTTAAAACAGTCGTAATGTAATTGTTGTTGATGGACAAGTTTAAAACCATCACGTATAAGTTAGTTGCTTATTGCTTGGTTAGGAATGTGACGCCCCCAAATCCGTGTATTTTCCAAACTGACATATGGTGCAATACGGTACTACCATTCATACATTCATTCAATTGAAAAGCCTCAAAAGAACGAACATGACTTTTATACATTCAAAGTAATAATTACATTTCCCAGGTTTTATACCCATTACAAAGGTTTTTTTTCATAATATCAAAATACATTACAACAATAAATCTATACTATTATATAGACCGATTAACGATCTGCCTTAGCCTTTCCGTTATCCTTATTCGATCCTTCGGGACGTTCAGTCTTAGCTGCATTCATATGGTTCAAACAAGAGTGATCATAACTAGCTCAGCAAGTATGACAATTCAATAACAACATGCTTGACATATAAGAATCATATATCTTCAATAAATGAACAATAGTTATGAAGTACTATTGATAATTCAAAATAACACTTCATTTTTCTTTCAAATTGTTTCACAATGAATAATATCATGTAAAACATAAACTCCGTTTCACGAGCTTGAGTATTTTATTCTTTCTTTGAAAAGGACAACCCCTCACTAAGTCCGTAAGTCTGATATTACTTACGAGCACTTCTAGGTGATCAGCCTATAGTACTCTATGTTGATCAACACTACATTCATTAAATGTATTTACATTTAATTTGTGGCAACCTCACGTGCATGTCGTAAGACAACAAAACATTTGTTTATCATACTCAATCTTCTTTTGAAAACCATAATGAGTAGTTGACAAAAGATAACAACATTTAATAATAGTTAGATAGATTATCAATAATCCACCAAATGCATTAAGTCTAGCCAAAACAATTGGCTTTAACTTTATCATACATCAATTCATGCGTAAGGATACATGAATTACAAAGCTTGTTCAGATTAAACTGAGACAAGGGCTAAAATACTTGCCCTCAGCGTCTGCTATGGTATAATTACTTTATGTTTGAGTCTTTCAAGTCTCTACAATACATGATCACATAACGCCTCACATTAGGTCATATATAATTAAATATATATACGACTATATCTTACCCTTCATCTCAATCTAATCATGTATTAGATTTGTTTACTCTCAATTCCAGCTTGTCATTATTCTTGCATTCATATTCGATTAGGTTATTATCAATCTTCTCATACTATCTTTACGGTTTAACAAGGTTTTAACAATGTTACTTCAAGTTCCTTAAGGTAAGTTCACTTTGAACTAATCACAATCCTTTCTTTGTACTTACAAACATTCCTTACTATCTTTGATCTAGGGATGGCGGCATGCATGTGCTGACTTGTTCTCCTTGAGCGTTTTGGCATGAGTAGATGAGAGCAAAGTCCGGGACTTGGCGCCGCAAAGACGAAGTCCTTACTCGAGGGTCCGTGTGTTGCGGCTCCACTTTCCAGTAGGTCATATGTGACACCCCCAAAATAAGTATACATCACCTATTATGAGTCGCCAAATACATGATACAAAATTCAAATACAACTTAATAATACATCTATCGTGTAAAATACGACAAAACATAAAATGAGAGTTTTAATAAGAATATTGTCATCTAGACAATATCCATACTCAAAGGAGTCCTCATTACATTTATTGTCACAAAATTTAATAGAATAGTGAGGACTACTAATACTATCATCTGGACCGTCACTCCGTTCCCCGACTAGTCCCAACTACGTTCTCATTTCCTGAAGAGAACAATAAAAGAAAGGGTGAGCTCAACTAGCCCAGTAAGAAATATTATGACTAAGATAATGCAGAATAAATTATCGTTAGCCTTTAACAGTGTTAAACTGATACAATATAACAAACATCAAGTTTAACTGCAGCGGAATAAGGAATCCATTAAAAGAGTCAAGTAAAGAATAAATTCTACTATCTTTTATGATTTAAAAAGGTTTTTCATCACTTTTATCGCTGGGACTCAGCTTAATAAATAATTCACATCATCCCTGCACTACGACCAATGGTATTCATTAGTATCACAACCACAAATTATCCATGCACTACGGGCCAAGGATATTCGTGTATTCATCAACGGTCATGATCATGCCAACAACTGTCCATCAATGCACTACGGGCCAATGAGGACTTTTATCACATCATTTGTAACATTACGGTCATTATTATACCGATTAATCCCTGGTCCTAATCATACCAAGTCCATCTATGCACTACAGGCCACATATTACTTTCAACATAATATAAACATCAAGATGATGACAATGATATAAGAATTCAATAAAACAAGTTCAAGAATTAATTTATACAGAGAATTAATAACGTCCAAATTGTCAACATGATACTTCTTTTAGACAAAGTAAAACTCAAGAATGCTCAGAAGAATATTATCATGAAAAGATATTGGATGAAGCGCAAATATCAGGGATATTCCACTAATTTCACGAATTCGACAATTTTCGTCCAATCGTGCAATTTTCGGCAAATCTTCATTACTTATGATTTGTTCATTAGTTCAAATGAATTCAATTCATCACGTGAACATCTCAACATATGTAATACAACAACTTATTTTTCATGGTGGATTTTGACTTATTCTTTCATGAGCTTATAACTTATTAAAGTATAAACTACTTATAGTTTCTTTGTTCATCACTTATGATAATTAAAATCTTTTAATCATCACCTTTATATGTTCTCAATACATAGTTTCATTCATGTATACATGATTCATATTCATACAAATTATTTACCTTCATACTACTTCTTAAGATAAACTCATAACAAGTTCATATTAATTCTTCATAAGTTTATAACTTATGCTAGTTTAAATGACATATATTTTCGACTTATGTGGCTTAAGTCCATTGGTTAATCATTCTTCTTACTTCTTAATAGCCATGTTCCTTAATCCACACTTTTCTTATCAACCTATCATTGTAGAGATAGAAGATAAATGTAGAAGACCCTTTGAAGTTCTTGTAAAAAGTCTTCTTCTTCTTCTTACAAATGGAAGTAACTTATTGTTGCTTATTCTCTCTAACACTTAAAGCACTTTATAAGTTTGTTGGATGATTTGAACAATTAGCTAATGAACACTTATCCCAAAGTTAGGGCAGTTTGGTCAATATACCAACCCACCTCCTTGAGCCACCTCCTTACTATTCATTACTTGCTAAGCAGAACACTTATCTCTTACTTGGTCATTACACATTATGCTTGATTACCAAGATTAACCACATTAACATGGTTTGCTCCATGGGTCAATCAACTCATTGGATCCTAGCTTGGGCTTAGATTAACTTAACCTTTGGGCTTTGCATTAACAAACACTAACTTGTTTATTAATCAATAGTTGGGCCTCACCATTAATTCACTTGGGCTTGAACAAATTCCTAAAAAATCTTACAAGTCTAATCTCATTGCTCAATACATATACGTATTGTTGACTTATCATTCTCGTATTCTAACTCATACACAAATTTGTTATATACGATATACCTTTATTCATACAAACACGTATAATACTTTGTATTATACTCGTATGTACAATACTCAAGTATCATACGATTATTACTTAACACGTTAATTCTTCCCTTTCCTTAACATTCTCAATTTAAGTCCGCAAGTGAAATATTGTATTTTCCATAATTAGATTATTATTACATAATCCATCTTACCTTCACATTCTATCATTACGTATTTCTCGAAAGTTCAAAAATAATTCCCGAACAAATACCGATGAATAGTGCTTTTCGGAATATTTCTCGAAAAACTTTTTTTTTCATCCTGGAAATTTAAACACTTTAATTCCTTCACGTAGCTAAAATACTATGACATTCCCACATCATTAGGTTACATAATGACAACCATCTTGATAACACATAAAATATAATTTTATTTATTATTTAATTCAATAAAATTATTTTACAATAAAACCCAGTAATTCACTTGGAAATACATCCATGAATTCATTCACTATAGGTATCTGTTCCATGGTCGCTCCCACTCGCTGGGTATCAACAACATGACACAGATAACATACACACCCCTTCCTTAACAGTTTTATAATTTGTGTCACCGTAAGGCAACACGAACGTCCCGGCGATTTATTACCGTAAAATATTACAGGAGATTGTTTTAACGTCCTAATGCTCACACATTTCTTTTGGCAATCTATAATTGCCCCATGGTTAATCAACCAATAAATTCTGAGAATTACATTGAATTCTCCTAAGTTTATCGGTATCAAATCTACCGATAATTTATAACCACGTATATCTACACAACAAATCCTACGAATATCTTCAACAGGAATTATCTCTTTGTTTGCTACCTTAATATTCAAAGGTATAGGCAACTTTTTAGGAAATAATTCTAATCGTCTAGCAAAATCACATGCTATAAACGAACAAGTAGCACCCGAATCAAAGAGCACGTAAGCATTTATGTTGTTGATCGGAATAATACCTACAACTACATCCCCTGATGCCACCGCATCATGGACCGTCATATTAAAGGTATGAGCCAGTGGCCTACCCAGCTGTGCTGGACCACCAATAGCTAACTTACCGCTATTAGTGCCCTTGTTTCCATCTGTCCCCTTCTTCGGGCAGTTCTTTGCTATGTGATCAGTTGATCCACATACAAAGCATCCATGATTTTTCTTTGGACTTGGACAGTTAGGTAAAATATGCCCTTCTTGTCCACAGTTATAACATACTGCCTTTCCCTTGAGACAGACTCCTAAGTGAGTCTTCCCATGTGTTTTACAGCCTTCATCCTCTTCTTAGGATCCCTTGTTTTACTCCCGATATTCCCGTGGTTAAATCCTTCCTCTCTTTCGATCACGCCACTCATCACCGGCCCTTGGTCTTTATTCCTCCATCGGCTTTACCTTTATTTTTCTTATCTTTGTGGTACTGGCTAAGAGCCTCATTCCCACCCTCGGTAATTATTGCCTTTTCTAATATGGTCCCAAAAGAAGAACTTTGGAACACTGAAATTCGGCTATAGAGCCAGGGTTTCAAGCCCTGCTCGAATTATCTAGCCTTTCTTACCCTAGTGTCCACTTGATGTGGAGCAAACCTTGCTAGTTCGTTAAATTTGACAGCATACTGGGGAACCATCATATCCCCTTAATTTAAATCAAGAAATCGAATCTCCATTCTTCCTTGCATGCTCGTGGGAAAGTAGTTCTCAAAGATAATCTCCTTGAACCTTACCCACGTTAGATTTTCTATATCGGCCCTAGCCTGGTTTGCCTCCCACCAGAAATTGGCCTCACCCTTCATCATATAGGTTGCAAAGGCAACTGTTTGACCTTCATCAACATTTGTTATAACAAATGCTTTCTCAATCTCTTTCACCCATGTCTGGAATTCTATAGGGTCCGTAGTTATTTTGAACTCCTGCGGACCGACACTTTTAAAATTCTTAAAAGTTGTAGCTCGTACTACTCTGGGATTTATGGCTACATTAGCCCCAATTCTATTAAACGCGGCCGTTAAAAGATTAATAAACTCTTGCATTGGATTAATCGGACCTCCCTCTTATTGATTTTCATTAGATTCTTTATTTCGTTGTCACCTTCTTGGCGACATTTTGCTGTTAAGAAAATAACACTTCATTATTACTTTCTTCTTGTTGGTTAGTTATTATTTATGATTAAACAATAACTCATACCCATTACTCAATATTTTTCATAAAAGACATATATTGATTCATTACTTGTAGTATAATACTACGTTGCTTACATTGTACAGCCTAAGCTGATTACATTACTATCCCGCAGTTGCTTTCGAAAAGTTGGGATTTACAAAAGACTACCCTTTAATATACAAAAGAGGGTTTTACATCACTACTAGATACATAATATTTACATATCTAACTATTCTAGCTATTGATAGATTACATTTGTCGTAGGGCATTCTCAAAATCTTTCTTGGCCAGACCGGCAATAACATCTCGACTGATAGTATGTCGGGTTTGCCCTTCTTCTATCAGATACCCAGCTACTTGCTGCTGGAAATCTACATAAGAACTCATATGTATAGAGGACATCCTCTCTACCTTCTGTTTCTTAGTCTTTAGCTCCTGCTTGAGCTCAAAGACTTCGCATTTTAGCTCGTGGACCTTGTCCATGGCTAAAATTCGACCATCATGCTCCTCTTCCCACAAACCCTCCATACTAGTCTTGTCCTCTCGGACAGCTTGAAGTTCCTCTTTTAAGTCCTTTACCTCCTTACAATACTAGACATTTCTATCCAATACTGACATGAATAATACCTTCATTAACTCCCCCGAAGTCAACTCTTATGTAGGTGCTACCTGGTCAAAAGACATCACATTCACCTCTTCCTCTAGCATGGCATCAAATACAGACATGTAGTCTAAGTTGTCCGAGTCTCCAGACTCGATTGCCACCACTTCTGGTTCTACTGCTATGGGATTTGGTAGTATCTCTACCCGATTTACCGAATCCTCGCTTACTACATGTATATCTCTATACATTTTATTTTCTCCTGATATCTATAACAAAATAATATAGTTTGATTAGTACACGTCGGTAGAATAATAAAAACACATAACCTAAGTATAATGCATTTTTATAAGGTTACTTTCCATCTTTTACTTCTTTGACTTTTCTTATGGTTATGACTTAAGGTTCTAATTTCCGCCTTAAGTTTTATAACCTAGGCTCTGATACCAACCTGTGACGCCCCCAAATTCGGGTATCTTCCAACCCGATATATGGTGAAATACGGTACTACCATTCATACATTCATTCAATTGAAAAGCCTCAAAAGAACGAACATGACTTCTATATATTCAAAGTAATATTTACATTTTCCAGGTTCTATACACATTACAAAGGTTCTTTGTCATAATATCAAAATACATTACAATAATAAACCTATACTATTAAATAGAATGATTAACGATCTGCCTTAGCCTTTCCTTTATCCTTATTCGATCCTTCAGGACGTTCAGTCTTAGCTGCATTCAAATGGTTCAAACAAGAGTGAGCATAACTAGCTCAGCAAGTATGACAATTCAATAACAACATGTTTGACACATAAGAATCGTATATCTTCAATAACTTAACAATAGTTATGAAGTACTATTGATAGTTCAAAATAACACTTCATCTTCCTTTCAAATTGTTTCACAATGAATAATATCCAATAAAACATAAACTCCGGTCCAAGACCTTGAGTATTTCATTCTTTCTTTGAAAAGGATAACTCGACATTAAGTCCGCAAGTCCGGACTCTATGTTGATCAACACTACATTCATTAAATGTATTTACGTTTTATTTGTGGCAACCTCACGTGCCTGTCGTAAGACGACAAAACTTTTGTTTATTATACTCAATCTTTTTTTGAAAACCATAACGAGTAGTTGACAAAAGATAACAACATTTAATAACAGTTGGATAGATTATTAATAATCCACCAAATGCATTAAGTTTAGCAAAAAAAATTGGCTTTAACTTTATCATACATCAATCCATGCGTAAGGATACATGAATTACAAAGCTTGTTTAGATTGAACTGAGACAAGGGTTAGAATACTTGCCTTCAGCGTCTGCTATTGTATAATTACTTTATGTTTGAGTCTTTCAAGTCTCTACAATACATGATCACATAGCGCCTCACATTAGGTCATATATAATCAAGTACGTATACGACTATATCATACCCTTCATCTCAATCTAATCATTTATTGTCATATCAATTCATATCAATTCCTGCTTGTCATTATTCTTGCATTCATACTCGATTAGGTTATTATCAACCTTCTCATACTATCCTTAAGGTTTAACAAGGTTTTAACAATGTTACTTCAAGTTCCTTAAGGTAAGTTAACTTTGAACTAATCACATTCCTTTTTTTGTACTTGCAAACATTCCTTACTATCTTTGATCTAGGGTCGAGGGTTGTGGCCAGCCAAATTTTGTTTTTCCTGCAGCCATGCACATGAGATTACTGAGAGCAAAGTCCCGGACTTGATGCACGGCGCGAGTCCTTACTCTGTGGTTCGCGATGCGGCGCCACTTTGTAGTAGGTCATAAACTATTCACGGCACTATGGCGCGAGAAATTGGCCTTGGGCTGGCACCGTGGCGCCAGCTCTGTGCACCAAATTATTTTTACAACTTGTCAACCTTGCAAACTTCCTGGGCACATAACTTCTTTGTTATAAGTCCGAATTGGCTCATTCAAAATCCTACTGTTCACAAATTTCATACTCTACGCGTTCATACAAGAATTTTATCTATTTCACTTCGTTTGCTAAAAATTAAACTATTGGTTCATTTTTAACAAAAACGATAAACGTTTGTGAACGTTCAATGCTCGTTTATTCGTTATAAGTCAGAATTCGGTCATTTTTGAGTCCGCAACTCTATAATGCCAAATATGACTTGTGTCCATCGAAAACCAACATTTCCGAGTTCAAACACAAAATTTGACTTCTATTCCGAGAATTTCACGAATTCGACGATTATTGTCCAATCGTGCAATTTTCGGCAAATCTTCATTACTTATGATTTGTTCATTAGTTTAAATGAATTCAATTCATCACGTGAACATCTCAACATACATAATACAACAACTTATTTTTCATGTTGGATTTTGACTTATTATTTCATGAGCTTATAACTTATTAAAGTATAAACTACTTATAGTTTCTTTGTTCATCACTTATGATAATTAAAATCTTTTAATCATCACCTTTATATGTTCTCAATACATAGTTTCATTCATGTATACATGATACATATTCATACAAATTCTTTACCTTCATACTACTTCTTAAGATAAACTAATAACAAGTTCATATTACTTCTTCATAAGTTTATAACTTATGCTAGTTTAAATGAATTATTTTTGACTTATGCGACTTAAGTCCATTGGTTAATCATTCTTCTTACTTCTTAACATCCATGTTCCTTAATCCATACTTTTCTTATCAACCTATCATGGTAGAGATAGAAGATAAATGGAGAAGAAGTCTTACCCTTTGAAGTTCTTGTAAAAAGTCTTCTTCTTCTTCTTACAAATGGAAGTAACTTATTGTTGCTTATTCTCTCTAACACTTAAAGCACTTTATAAGTTTGTTGGATGATTTGAACAATTAGCAAATGAACACTTATCCCAAAGTTAGGGTAGTTTGGTCAATATAACAACCCACCTACTTAAGCTAATCATTACTATTCATTACTTGTTAAGCACAACACTTATCTCTTGCTTGGTCATTACACATTATGCTTGATCACCAAGATTAACCACATTAACATGGTTTGCTCCATGAGTCAATCAACTCATTGGATCCTAGCTTGGGCTTAGATTAACTTAACCTTTGGGCTTTGCATTAACAAATACTAACTTGTTTATTAATCAATAGTTGGGCCTCACCATTAATTCACTTGGGCTTGAACAAATTCCATAACAATCTTACAAGTCCAATATCATTGCTCAATACATATACGTATTGTTGACTTATCATTCTCGTATTCTAACTCGTATACAACTTTGTTATATACGATATACCTTCATTCATACAAACTCGTATAATACTTTGTATTATACTCGTATGTACAATAATCAAGTATCATACGATTATTACTTAACTCATTAATTCTTCCCTTTCCTTAACATTCTCAATTTAAGTTCGCAGGCGAAATATTGTATTTTCTATAATTAGATTATTATTACATAATCCATCTTACCTTGACATTCTATCATTACGTATTTCTCGAAAGTTCAAAAATAATTCCTGAGCAAATACCGATGAATAGTGCTTTTTAGAAAATTTCTCAAAAAACTTTTATTTTTGTCCTGGAAATTTAAACACTTTAATTCCTTCACGTAGCAAAAATACTATGACATTCCCACATCATTAGGTTATATAATGACAACCATCTTGATAACACAAAGAATATAATTTTATTTATTATTTAATTCAATAAAATTATTTTACAATAAAATTCAAATTTCTCGGTCGTTACAAACGTTCATGAAGAACAGATTAAAACTAAGTTATAACGAAGTTATGGCCAAAATTTTGTAAAAGAAGAATGAGAATTAGAGAGTTAGTAAATGAACCCGAACGTGTAGGGTTTCATAAGAATGTAAGGGAACGTATAAAACGTGAGTCGTGGACTCAAGAACGATCTAGTTCCGAATTCGGATGACCGAATTATGAACGAACGAACGAAGAACGTTAAAAATGTAAAACGAACAATGGGTGAAAATTAAGCCAATTGAATGGCATGTTAGGTGATTCAGAATGAAGTTCTGTTCATAGGTAATCGAAGTACATAAGATAAGGAAGAAAATGGCTTTAGAATGACCTCATTCCAAGTTATAACGAATAAGTTATGGAATCGGGAAGTAAGGGTCTTAAGCAATTTCTAAGACATAGAAAAATTTTCTAGGTTTTGTGCTCGGCGCCGCAACGCTAGTCAAGCCTTGGGAGGTGGCACTTACAAATAAGAAGGTTCGGGCCATCACCATCACGAGGGCGCGTGGCCAGGTAGGAAATAGAGAAGGGAATGCCAGCCCAAATTTGACCTCAGCGATTTGACATCGCAGAGTGGCGATGCAAACATGAGGTAAAGGAAGGGGAATACCTTGAAGACCGGCAGAAGTCGGTTCTTGATGAGGTTTTAACTGCTCAATTACTGGGGGATGTGCAAGAAAGAAATATTAACATGTAGTTCAACTAATGTAACACTTAATCAAGTGTTTTAAAACCTTTAATGAAGGTTGAACAAAAAGATTAATCGATATTAAAAGAAAAAGAGTGTAGACGCGGATTACGTAACCGATATCCGTGGGACCGTAGTCGCGATGAAGCGGACGTGGGGGATTACTAGCATTATGATTCCTTAGACGTTGAGTGACGAGGATGATGTATAACATTTCGATGTTATGACATGATAATACGAGATAAATGTAAAGTGTATAGACGGTGTGAATGCAACGTTTTTGCGATGAACGATCGGTCTTACCATACAATGAACCGTATGGCTTTGACATTAAGAACGAATATGGAACATGGGGTTCAGGTGACGAGTAATGAATAAAAGCGATTTAAAACCTTAAGCAAAGGTTGAATGTGAGATTAAGGGATGAACAACGTAAACGTTGAATCCGTAAACAATCCTCGTGAATCGTATTCAGGTTGAGCGAACGTTCTAAGTGTACATTGGTTGTATAACTTAGACGTTGACAAAAGTAGTAAGTAAGTTATGAATTATCAAGAAAGTTGTAGCGAACGGTAATAAGATTAATGAAAGCCGAATGTGAGTTTGATGAGAATGTTAGAATGAAATATAAGCGTTGAACACTTTAATCGACGTAAAGGTTAAGTGTCCTCGAATATTAAACGGGTAGAACCTACACCCCGTGTATGGTTTGACCGTGGTATAACGATGATCAATGATTAAACCTATGAACGGTGAAGAAGCTGAATCAAAGATAAATACGTATAACGTAAAGAAGCCGGGTTAATGTTTATAACTTGGATGACGTTCTGAGTCGAATGACCGGACGTTGTAAGATAAGAATAAGGTAACGTAAAATGCTTAACGCTATAAATGTGTAGAATGAATATAAAATGATAGTTCTGTGTATACAAAAGACTGTATGACTTAGACGATGATGAATAAATCCTGAGGTATGGCATTTAATTGCCAGAAAGCCATAAGGAATAAGAATTTGATTTAACGAACAATATAGTTTAATAGTTCGGATAAGTTAAGATAAGTTAGGTTGTAGTACAATCGTAACCTTTGATGGTTGACATATAGGAGCTGGGCTAAATAATTCCTCCAGAGAGCGAAGGTATATACAAAACTGGCAACCAACCTAACTCACTGTTATGGGCAGTATAGATGAGACAGGAACTTGTTTGTTGGTTGTTTGTGGGAAACCACTCAGAGTATCATATGGACTACTAGTAGAGACCCGATGTGTGCTGAATTGTAGGAGAGTTATAAGAAAAAGATAAGATTGTAAATCATCAAAGATGATGAATGTATTAAGTAAGACATCTCTGTATGTCTAGAAGCCGTTAACCGATAAAGGAAGTTGGTCGCGTAAACTTAGTTTGTAAGAACATGAACCCTAAGAAGTATAGTTAAGTAAACAAATACGTAAAGTCAAATATATGACTAATTGGTGTATGTGTTATTTCCTTATGTGCTACATAGGAATTGGAATGTGCAGTGCAGTGTAAACTATAAGATGTAGCTGTGTGTAAAGCAAGTTTCCTAACTTCATTTATATTTTAAATGAATGCTAGTTTCTTAAACTTCTCAGATGTTGAACTTGATAAGTTCTGTCTATGTGCAAATGTGTGATATTTGTACAAGGTGGTAGAATGTATGAGGCCTTGTGCCACAATATGAACACTTCGGTGTTTCTATGATATGAACTGTTCTATGATTGAACTATACAATATGAGAATATTCTGTTTATATATGAACCGTTATTGTTAAGTCTGTGCAATTGATTCTAGCCAGACAGAATGTGTATGAAAGAGAGTAGAGATTGAAAGTATTTCAAAGTGAATGTGACAAATGTTTTAAAATGATAGGAATCGAGATTATTCCTATTATTCAAGCTGCTTCATAACCTTTGTTCGGTTATTGAGGTCTTAAAAGAATGTTTGAATTCTTAAAGTTGTTTGTTCAACTATTATGACTTGCCAGGCAATTGAATGAATGATCGTGAAGATCAAGCGAAAACGTGTAATATAGAATGATAGAATTAAACTATAGAATAGTTTTATGAACGTTTACGTATCCTTAGTGGCGGATAAAAGTCAATCGTGCAAGATGAAAAGAATAATGTAATTATCATTATATGTAATGAAGGAGGTTTTAAGGTTTTAGAAACTGGGATTTGAGGATGTATGTTGTTATATTTAGTTATATAATGATTTATGTTTCGAAGAAGATGGGATTGTGACGTACGGAATCCGGGTGTGAAAATAGACTGGATTTCACCGGATTTTGGGGCGTTACATGAATGATCTGGTTGTCAAATATTGCGAGTTATAATAATGATGAATAAATGTTATTAAAAATGTGTTTTGTGAAGCCAAATGAATTGAGATAAATAGAGGGGATTTTTAAGAAGTATTTCTTGAAAATTTGGCTTATTATATGGACCCCCACTTACCCATTTTTTAAAATCATCGGAGAAAGTTATCCCAATTTTGTATTATACATATATATATATATGTATATTATAATCAGTTTTGTTTTTTATGAAAAATAGAATATATTAAATTGACAAAAGGTTAAAGTTAAGGGAGATATTTGGAATTTTTTCAAAGTATGCAAGTTGTCATAAATATTTGATTTGTCGGGGAATATTCATTTTATCAGGAAATATTAGTACGATGGCACAATCATTAGTGGACCCCACAATGGAATTACTGTCAGAATGAGAAAATGACGAAATATCTTTTTATAAATATAACGGTGAAAGTTTTACCGTTAATTGTTGAAATACCCGGTGGTAAAAGTACAGTAATACGCGTGGTTGCATAGTAGCATACGATATTAATTATTGATACTTACGTGAGAAGTCTCTCAGTTATACTTAATTATTGCTATAGAAAATGCTGCATAATATCTCTCATATTATTGATTCATTTATTATCATAGTATCATATGCATAATATTTTATATTGTTAAATCAATAATTGAGATGACAAAGTTATTCATAATATTATTTATATTATTGATGATGTCTAGAAAGTTCATCAAGGAAAGGGTTTCGTCACCTAATTGCACTCAATAGGGAGAAATTCTTATCGGAAAGCCCCTCTTTTCCGGGAATGATCTCGTCATAAAAATCGTGAGTTATAATATTAATGATGAATAAGTTCGTGTTGATTAAAGATGAAATTAATATTTCCACTGTGTTAGGATTATTAGTGTTAGTGGAAATCGACATTTGTTTTAATAATAATTGATTTCTAGATGTTAAATTGACCAATCAAGTAATTAATCGTATAAATGAGCAATTAATTACTATTAGTTCACATGCATATAACTATTTGTTCACATGAATGAAACTATTGATTCACATACATGTACTATTAGGGGAGGTGGTGCAAGTTTTATAATACTTGTAGGACTAAATTAAAAATAGAGTTATAGATGAAGGTTCTATACTGTAATAATTCAAGCCCCTAAATGTGCAATTATCGAAACTATGTTTTCCTATAAATAGAAGCTAATTCTTCTTTCATTCTCACCAATTCACTAAGACTCACAAGAGCAATTATAAAGAGAGAAGTTATAGTGAGAAGCTATAGATGAAAAGAAGAAGAGTATTCTGCTACATCACTATTGTAGTATTCAGCCTTCTACTAAGGTAAGGAGTATTATTTCTTTCATATTCATAAGGGATATTATTTTTGTTCAATATCATTACGAAATAATATTTTCTTCCATACTATGTAGTATGTAAGTAATATTATTTCGTTTCAGATTCCGAATCCTACACTCATTCTGTTAAAGTATTGTTTTTATACTCCGTGAAATTAGTAGAATATCCTTGAAATTTGTGCTTCATCTAATATCGTTTCACAAGGATATTTTTCAGAATATTCTTGTTAAATTTTATGTTTTTCACGTCGGAGTACTATTCATTTATACGGAACTTTTCATATATACGGTACTATTGACAAAGTACTATTCATGGGTACTATTCATAAATACAATACTATTCATAAATACGGTACTATTCACAAAGTACTATTCAAAAAGTACTATTCACGAAGTACTATTCACAAAGTACTATTCACAGAGTACTATTCATGAAGTACTATTCATATAGTACTATTCAAAAAGTACTATTCACGGGTTACTATTCACTCAGTACTATTCACTTAGGGTATTATTCATGACAAAAAATGATTTCTTTTCGGTCCAAATCATTTTTGATACAATATTATTCTTAAATTTTACTCCACAAAGCAGTATTATGTTGACAATTTAGATATTATTGAATTTCGGATAAATTAAATTATAAATATTTAAAATTTATCATTATCATCATCCTCATGCTTATATTGTGATGAAAGTCATCTTTGGTCGTAGTGCATAGATAGACTGTTGATTGGTATGATTATGACCGGGGATTATTCAGTATAATCATGACCCGTAATGTTACAAATGATGTGGTAAAAGTCCTCATTGGCCCGTAGTGCATTGATGGACAGATGTTGGTATGATCATAACCATGCGTTGTCTTCGGCTAAGGGTGCAAAGATGAATTGTTGTTCGGAATGATCATGGCCATTAGTGAAAATACGAATATCATTGGCCAGTAGTGAATGGATAATTCATGGTCGTGATACTAATGAATATCCTTGGCCCGCATGTTAGGTTTGTAATATACATGAACGCATACAAATTGTACAAAATAAGAGGAAGCATGAAAAATCAAAGTTTTAAAATTTTACAAACCATATACACGGATCATCCTTTATGCACAATTATTAATTAAACGAAAAGATAAAGAACAAGATTCATACCCTTGAAGATTCGAGCTTCCTCGGGTACAAGTTCACCTCCAAATCCTTTCGTGTTCAACTTGAATCCATCGGGTTCGGTTCTTTCCTTTGATCAACGTTAGCCACCCAAATGTTTGGCCTCTAGAGGTGATCCACCAAGGAAGAAGAAAAATTTAAGAAGATGGGTGTTAGGCAAAACCCTAGTTTTTTTATCTCTCATAGAAAAGGGCGTACTCTCCCAACTATTGGAATTACGTATTCACTCGTTTTAAAAGTGTCAACCACCTCATCCATAATAAGACTCCTCTTATTTATAGATGTAGGCAACCCTTCTTAACAATTACGAAATTGGGTTTTATTTTAATTAATTAAACTACTTTAATTAATTAGGCTCCTAATCTTATTAGGGAAAATTAATTAAACTCTTTTAATTAATTATTCTCCTAATATTATTAGGAATATATGAGAGTGCTTTTATTAATTGATTCCAAACTACTTTAGAAATTAAATAATAATAATATTAATAATATTAATAATAATAATAATAATAATAAGACTCCTCTTATTAATTTATATTTAATATTTCTAAAATATTAAATAATAAATATTAATCTATTTAATTTATTATATCACCATAGATTAAATTAAATATACTTAACTTATTATTACAATTATGACATTAAATTCTTAAATAATTATTCTTCCTTTTATGGTATGACCTTTAGGTTCTCCATATTAAACCTAAGTTATGAATAAATTAATTAGAACAATTCTAATCTTATTTAAATAAATAAATTAAACTATTAATTTATTTAAATAAATAATACTTATTCTACAATAGGATAAGCCTCCCTAGCTATTAACGACTTTCGAGATAATATAGATTTCAAAGATTAATCATAAAAGAAAGTTTGAGTAAATAGTTACCGCATGACAATTCAATCCTTCCACCATACAATGTCCCAATTAAATATAAGACATGGAATTACTGTCAACTCTTATTTTATTTAATTATATGTATTTCGACTCTTAAATGCACAACACCAAATAATGCAAATTAAAAACTCCTTTCTAATTTCATTCTGCCTTGGCCAAGGACTACTTGGTTGTCATTTATTGAATCACATAGGACATTTATCTTCTTTTACTAGAAGCGGTAGATTCTTTATTGATCATACATTATCTCCATGTACAACTTATTATACCCAAGCATACCCTTTGATATACCCTAAGGGTCTTAAGAAATAAGTCAAAGTATAACTCATCATACACAAGATACTATGATGATCTCAAGTCCGATGATCACTTGTACTACTATCACTTCATGAATTCTTATTGACAGGCAAGTAAAACTCCATTAGGTATTCCTTAGCGAGCCACATTCAGTGAACTTATTCTCTAATAAGCACCTACATACTTACTTTAGTGTCTCCACACAAATGATCATGAGATCAATCATCCTCATCCAATGAGCAAGCAATAATTGTACCAATCTATCCGGATTCACTAATCCCCAATTTAGTAATCCAACGATTAGGAACTATTTTAATTTTAATCTTTGTAAGAATTTAGATCTCATTAGAATGATCATCATCATTATTCTAAAAGCATTTGCTTAAAACTATGGGTTTATCAAATATTATAAAACAACATCATGTATATAATTACAAGCCTTTAATAAATTAATACTTCTTATTAATAAATGAATAAGATTGTTACAAAGTATATGCTTTATCATCAAACATGTTTGGCTTGTGTGCATACTACTTTCACCGTAGTGCATGCATAATTTAGTGATGTGGATTATTTATTAAGCTGAGTCTCAGCGATAAAATTGATGGTAAACTTTTAAATCATAGAAGATAGTAGATATCATGCTCTACTTGACTCTTCTAATGGATTGTTTGTTCTGCTGCAGTTAAACTTGATGTTTATTGTATTTTATTAGTTTAACACTATTGAAGGTTAACGATAATTTATTTTGCATTATCTTAGTCATAATATTTTTTACTGGGCTAGTTGATCTCACCCTTTTCTTTCACTGTTCTCTTCAGGAAATGAGAATATAGTTGGGACTAGTCGCAAAATGGAGTGATGGTCCAAAATAAGTGGCTATAGTAGTCCTCACTATTCTATGAAATATTGTGATAATAATTGTAATGAGAACTCCATCGAGTGTGGATATTGTTTAGAAGATAATATTCGTGTTAAAACTCTCAGCTTATGTTTTGTCGTATTGTACACGATTGTTATATAATCAAG
Source organism: Panax quinquefolius (assembly GCA_020205615.1). Taxonomy (NCBI): domain Eukaryota; kingdom Viridiplantae; phylum Streptophyta; class Magnoliopsida; order Apiales; family Araliaceae; genus Panax; species Panax quinquefolius. Next base: position 87,263,735 of record CM035155.1, on the reverse strand, counting down.
TTATAGTTTTATTATGTACCATATATTTGGCGACCCAAGATGGGTGATGTATACCTATTTTGGGAGCATCATAGTTGGTATCAAAGCTTAGGGATATGATCCTTGGCTGAGATGTGAGAGTAAAACTAGGAGGGGAGAGCCGGGTTAATCCTTCACTAGTATGACCTACCTAAGTTATTTGTTATTTAATTGGCCGGTCAAAGTATAGGGATAATAGTGGCATGTCAATTAACCCTTGTTGTAAAACCCCAACATTTATGAATAAAGATGAATTTTTCTATAAATATCATTTTTGAATATTATGGTGTGAATTTAATATAATGTTATAGTTGTGGATAATATTTACAAATTTTGCAAAGTATGCAAGTTGTTATAAAATATTCGATTGGTCGGGGAATATTCGTTTTAACAGGAAATATTCATATGATGGCACAATCATTGGTGGACCCCACAACGGAAATATTGTCGGAGTTAGAAAATTATAGAAATATATTTTTATGAAAATAACGGTGGAAGTTTTATCTTTAACTATTGAAATACCCGATAGTAAAATTACAGTAATACGCGTGGTTGCATCGTAGCACACGATATTGATTATTGATGCTTACGTGAGAAGTCACTCTGTTTTACTCAATTATTGCTACAGTAATTACTGCATCATATCTCTCATATTATTGATTGAATTATTGTCACAGTATCATTTGCATAATATTTTATATTATTAAATCAATAATTGAGACGACAAAGTTATTAATATTATTATTTGCAATATTGATGATGTCTAAAAGTTTTGTCAAGGAGAGGTTTGGTCACCTAATTGTGCGCCAATAGGGAGAAATCCTTATTGGAAAGCCCCCTCTTTCTTGGGAACGACCTGGTTGTCAAATATTACGAATTATAATAATGATGATAAATGTTGTTAAAAATATTTAAGGAATTATTATGAAATATTTGTCAGAATTTTGCTTATTATATGGACCCCTATTTACCCATTTTTCAAAATAATTAGTAGAAATTTTTTAATATAATAAAGGTGGGGCCACATGGGGTCCCATATGTGAATTATTAAGAAACCGAGAATTGGGGGAACGTAGGATTGAGGGAGTATATAGAATATATATATATATATATATATATATATATATATATATATTAAAATAAGTTTTGTTTTTTATGAAAAATATAATATATTATATTTTATTAAATATTATATTATTAAAGTTAAAAAAGGGAACATCGAAGAAAAAAAATTCCTCGTGACGCTTTCGTCCGAAAACCTACTATTGGTCCGTGATAATTTTTTTCTAAATAGTATCCTTTCATTCTCCTATAAATAGGATGCTTAGTTACAATTGAAAATCACACCAGAATCAGAGAATTCTTCTTCTATAGTATTGAGCGTATTTCTTTCGATTTTTAGAAAGCTTTGAGCGTAGAAAATAGTGAAAGTTTTCTTCAAGAATATCCCCGCCCTACCAGTCGGAATACTTTTCTTTTCAAGGTAAGGGATGTTATTTTTGTTCAATATTCGCTTGAAATAATATTTTCTTCCATACTCTGTAGTATATAAGTAATATTATTTCATTTCAGATTTCGAATTCTATACTCATTTGGTTAAAGTTTTGGCTTCTATACCCCATGAAATTAGTAGAATATCCTTAAAATTTGCGTTTCATCTAGTATCTTTTCATGGAAATATTATTCTGAGTATTTTTGATAAGTTTCAACTTTTTCATACCGGAATACTGTTCATGGGGTACTATTCCCAAATTACTATTCGCGGGGTACTATTCACTCGAGTACTATTCACTCGGGGTAGTATTCATGATAAAAATTGATTCATTTTCAGTCCAAATTATTTTTGGTACAATATTATTCTTGAATTTTACTCCACAAAGCAGTATCATGTTGACAATTTGGACGTTATTGATTTCTAGATAAATTAAATTATAAATCTTTAAAAATTTATCATTTGCTTTCATTTAATTGAATTCTTATATCATTGTCATCATCCTCATGTTTATATTATGTGTAAAGTCATCTGTGGCCAGTAGTGCTTAGATGGACTTGGTATGATTATGACTGTAATGTTATAAAAGATGTGGTAAAAGTCCTCATTGGCCCGTAGTGCATTGATGGACAGTTGTTGGCATGATCATGACCATTGATGAATACATAAATATCTTTGGCCGTAATGCATGGGTGATTCGATGATGTGGATTATTTATTAAGCCGAGTCTAAGCGATAAAAGTGATGAAAAATCTTTTAAATCATAGAAGATAGTAGATATCATGTTCTACTTAACTCTTCTAATGGATTGCTTGTTCCGCTGCAATTAAACTTGATGCTTGTTATATTTTATCAGTTTTACACTGTTGAAGGCTAACGATAAATTATTTTGCATTATCTTAGTCATAATATTTCTTACTGGGCTAGTTGAGATCAAACTTTTTCTTTCATTGTTCTCCTCAAGAAATGAGAACGTAGCCGGGACTAGTCGGGGAACAGAGTGACGGTCCAGATGTTTGCTTTAGTAGTCCTCACTATTCTATGAAATAGTGTGATAATAAACGTATTGAGGACTCCATTTGAGTTTGAATACTATATAGAAAATAATATTCGTTTTAAAACTCTCAGTTTATGTTTTGTCGTATTTTTCATGACAGTTGTATTATTAAGTTGTATTTGAATTTTGTACCATGTATTTGGCGACTCAAGATGGGTGATGTATACCTATTTTGGGGGCGTCACACTTGTTTTGCGATAGTGTTTGAGAATGGCATATGAAAATGTTGAGATAAGCAATGAAGCACATGAGACCGTTGAGTCACCGACGATCAATAACCTGGATAATGTGCCTTAGAAAGGCAATATCCTCGTGTAAACAACAACACTGACCAAATAACGAACGATGGTACATTGAAGAGTTTTCTAGAATTTATGCAAAACCAAACGAGAGAGACTCCTGTTCAAAATGCAGGTGGAAACACTGGCAACTCACGGCTGGTCACAGCTAAGAAGTTCAAGGAGCTGGGACCACAGGAGTTTTTGGGAAAGCCAGAACCACTTAAGGCAGAGACATGGATAAAGCAGATCACTAAGATTATTGATGACTTGGAATGCTCAGAGGAGCAAAAGGTTCCCTTTGCCACCTTTATGTTGCGAGAAGAAGCAGATCATTGGAGGAAATCTGTAAAGCATTCTCAACCTGCTGCACTGAAAATGTCTTAGGAGTAGTTCCAAGAATTGTTTAACGACAAGTACTTTCGTGAAAGTATTCGTCACACGAAGGAGGTTCAATTCATCAAGCTGGAGCAAAATAATATGATTGTGTCGCAGTACGAGGCTAAGTTTGCCGAGTTATCCCAGTTTGCATCCCATTTGGTTGATAACGAGGAGCGAATGACATGAATATTTCTGTGAGGTTTGAAACCCAAAATATATCAATACTTTATTTCTCACAAACTTTTTTTATATTTAGATGTTGTGAATAAGGCATAGTTATTGTGAGAGCCCCAAATTCGGGTCCAAAATCACCGTAGATTAGGTTCAATCATTCTACAACTATTTACGAAAGATATAAACATAAATTGTTTGTACAATACATTACACATTGTTCCCCAAGGTCGAGTAACCTTAACTTATACACAATTCATAACTTATCAAACACATAACATTATTATCATATAACACTATTACAAATCTAATCGCGCACATTAACTTTATGCTGGAACTGTCTTTAACCTTTCCTTGTATCCGAAACATTCGTCTTTATCTGCAATGTTTATCATGATAAAATAAGGGTGAGCATGAAAGTTTCCCAGCAAGTTTAAATACAATTTAAAGATATATCATGATTGAAATAGTCTGAATAATAGGCTGGCTATAATTCATCAATATAATTGAGAACTAGCACGAACAAACTTTTGGTGAATAAGTATTGAACATGAACAAATATAT